>JAGFMF010012151.1:252954-281014 GCA_019455555.1 Galemys pyrenaicus | reverse complement strand
ACTAAGTTAAGCATCCAAAGTTACCCATCTCCTTGAGGGTAAAAGTCCAGCCAAATAGGATTGGCCCAAAGCAAGGCCCAAAAGCCTGCCACACGTCCAAATGACCTTTCAGTAGAGACCCCTAGAAAAGGGTCAGAAAGAGTCAGACAAATCTGGGAGAAAAACAGCAAAATCAAAATCAAGATGAAAGCTGCCATTGTTAACCTCCCCGCGGGTCTCTCACCCACATCTGTTCCAACCAGTCCAAGACCAAGAAGCAAGCGCAGTTTCTTCACATGTCCCTCTGCTCCACCTGCCTCCTCCAGGGCTCCTTGCTGCTCTCCATCCTGCTTCCTCCTTCCTCCCTGCCTTCTGTCCTCTCTCTCCTCTCTGCAGAATCTTCTTTTCCTGCTCAGCTCCACCCCCTTAGGGCAGAACCGGGATTCTGGAACTTCCCCTTTCCTGGGGACCACCCTGTTACAGGGACTCTCTTCTTTCTTCCCCTCAAGTAGAACAAGCCCGATTCCACCCTGGGTCTCGGCGCTTGCTGTCCCCTCTGCCAAGAAAGCCTTCCCTCTGCTGGCTCACGGCTGCTGCCCTCTCACCAGCGGGCACCCCCTCAGATGTCTGCACCCAGAAAGGCCGTAACTGCTGCTCTCGTCTGCTCACTGCCCAGCACTGGGTTTATTTTCCCTCACAGTTGTTACTGCCGTATGGGGAGTTGTGCTGTCTGGTCTGTGAACTTTCAATCCAATATAAGCTCCAGGAGCCGTGTCCTGTAGACCTGGCTCCTGCTGGCCGTTCGGTGCCCAGCGTGCCGGTGGCTGGACGGCGGTAGCAGTCATGGCAGCCGCTCGTCGCTGAGCGCGTCTCGTGTGTCAGCCCCTCCCAGGAGCGCATGTGACCGTCACAGCCACCGCAGGCGATCGTCCTGTTGACCTCGCTTTACTTGCAGGAAAGTCAGTGTTCATGGCGTTACGTTTGTTTTCCTTTTTGTAGTAAACAGCATCCAGGATCCAAGCCCTGCTGTGTCTGGTCTAGAAGCCCATGTGCAACCTCTAACGAGCACGCAGGTCACCAAGAGTGCCGTCCACTGCCCAGCTCCTGGTCCTCTCGGCTTCCCAGACCTCACCGCCTCAGTGTTCTGGGTGCAGTCACCTTGGGGTGGGGCCTTTACATACCTGGGGAAGACCCGATTCAGTCTAGATCATGTTCCAGCTTCCCAGGAAGTGCCTCAGAAGAAAGCGTTGAAACACATGCCCCCAAGGAACTTTGGGTTCCAGATCTTTGAATCATTGACTTGTATGCTCTGTTCATGGTAGTTTGGCCTTTAGGATGACTTCTGGATGGCCCTGTTAACGCCCCTGCGCTCTGAGGGGCCACAGGGGCAGAGGCATACTAAGAATGTGTCAATTGGATAATCAATTAGTTTAATTTAAAATTGGCAGCCACCGAAATATTAAATGTGAAAGATGCCCCTGGAAATTGTTTAGGCTGCAAGTCACATCAGCAAGATGTCTGCATCAGCATTATGTCATGCTTTGGTCTCCAAAATTTAAGCAGAATGTGAAAACGCTGGAGAGGATCCAGCAACGAACAACAAGGGTGAATTAAGGGATGGAAAATGATGCTAGGAGGGAAAGTGATAAGAGTTGTGTTTTTCATTTTTTAAAATCCCAATGCCCAAGAGATTATGGCAAATAGGTAATTTACTGTCTTTTAGGGCTGTTAGAGGGAGAATGCTGACCAACTATTTAACATTTTCTTGGGAAATTTAATAGGAGGCATGGGCTCAAGTCCAGCAAAGGAAAGGTAGAGAAGACAAAGAATAATCATTTTGTTTTTAGCATGAATAAGCACTGAATTAGACAAGAGAGCTGAGGCGGTTGTCCTGTCTCCGCAGTCCTTTGTCTTGAATGGTTCTGTGCTAGGCTCAGCTCCATCCACCCGGCAGAATTCTTGCTATTCGTAAATAATTTCCCCCTTAGCTGTATGTCCCTGTGGGGGCCTCTAGGGATCTGGGGGTGCATCCCCAACTGCGTTTGGGAGTGTCTCTTGCAATTAGCACATCTTTGTCACGAAGGGAGCTTTGTACCTTCTACCTCTTGGCCTCTCTCCTCAATTATATCTCTGCTCTTGGGACCACCCTACAGTTTATAAATCCATGTACCTGGAGGCCAGAGATTAAACTAGATTGCCTGTGAAACCTCTTTATAGTCAAACCATCTAGCAACTTTCTTGCTTACAACTGAACAGTCACAGACCCTCCAACCTGCTCTGCCTCTCCATGAAAGGACACAGTAATGGTCATGAAGTTAATAGGGTCCCTCTCTGGGAGTTCATTTAGAAACAACTTGTAGGATACTGGACAGCAAAGTGGAAAAGGAAGTAATGTTTATTGGGAATCATCATTCTGTTATTAAAAAAAAATGGAAGAAGGCAAAAGAAAAATACCAATGGTTTTACTCATAGGAGGAATATAAGGGAACCAAATAAGGGATCAAGGAAAAGAATAATAGCAATGAAAAAAACAAAAACACAACACAACAAAACCAAAAAGATAAGGACAAATCAGAAACACTTTTTGTGTGTGGAGTGGGCAGGGAATGGGATGAGGGCAGATAGAGCACAAGGGACTGAGGTGATGGTGCACTGGTGAAATGGTGGTGGGAAATGGGGACCACAATTGATGTCAAATATATATATATAAACAAAGAAAAAATGGATTAGCAAAGGCAATGCTCTGGTCCCCATCTGTCTCATCCGCTCGGTGACTTCATGCAGACTTCTGAGAGCCGATCAAATGCCGCTCACTCTTCCAGGTTTTAGGAAAGGATGCAGCGCAGGGTCCTCCCCCTGGAGCTTCTAACTCATCCATCAGGATCACCAGTTGGAGGGGATGGAAATATAACCCAGAGAGAAGAGGGAGGGCATCTCTGATGACTCAAGGGCTTGAGCGCTGCACTATGGGGCTTCCACAGTCACTGCAGTGTGAGTTCGATGCCTGCCAGAGGGGCCCCACATGGCACAGCAGACTTCTCCTGCCTCACTCTCTGCTCCCCTCAGCAGTGTGTTTCGGTCAGTCTGCCTGTTCTGCTCCCCGCTCTGTCTCTGATGAATCCTCTTACCCCGCCTCTGGCCAGTACCCTGCTCTTGTGTGCATAAATAAAAAATTCTTTAAAAAAAAAGAGAGAAGGTGTGTCCTGCAGGCACAGAGATAACTGGCCTCGCACAGGAATGGAATCAGGGCTTGGGGAGCCAGTTACTTAGGACAAAATGCTGCTCTCTGCTCCCTGGACCATCTTGAGTCTCGGCCTTTCCTGAACACCCATTATAGAGACAAGGAAAGGCTGCACCGGAGGTCGAGTGGAGACCTTGTCGCCCTCGGGTGCTGGGGATCAGCCCAGTGTCACCCAACGACTGGGTCTGCGGGGAGTAGTTACTGAGAGCAGGTTCCCATGGATAGAGCTGTGAATGCTTGATGAGGGGGGAAAAGCATTTTCTTGCTACTATGCCATTTCTTAGAGGAAGAAGTGCACTTGAGACAGTTGAAACGGTCCACTCGGGTCCAGTAAGAGGTGGAGCTGCACACTGAGCCCAGAGCGCCCCTGAGCTTGGCTCCTGCAGACAGCAGCACCTGGGTCTCTCGGGCAGGGCCTGCATCTTCCTCCACAGCTGCTTCCCCAGATACTCAGCCACTGCACCCCTTCATCCCAGTCGACCTCAGCTAGCCGTGCCTCATTCTCCAGTGCTGGCTCTTTGTTTTCCAAAGTGATGCATAATTCCACATTAAAAACAAAATGAAATTATGTATATATAACATGTACTTATACTCCTTTTTTTAAAAAAAAGTTTTATTGCATAGAAAAATTGGGGTGTAGGCCAGAGTTGTAGGGGGTGAGAAGACTCACCAGAGACAGAGCGGGGAGCAGAACAGGCAGATCAACCGAAACACACTGCTGAGGGGAGCAGCGGGAGGCAGGAGAGGTCTGCGGCCATGTGGGGCCCCTCCCTGGCCAGGGGTCAAACTGATCAAACTCATGCTGCAGTGGTGAGAGTGCTGATGCTTAACCCCTAGGCCACCAGGGAGACTCCCACACGCACACTCTTAATCAAATCAACGCTGTTTTTAAAAATCACTTTACTGGACAGACACTTCCACCCTCCCCACCCCCTTGGCCGCGCTCAAGTTCCCTAGTACACTTCTAATAGTAGGGACCAAGCAGCTCCTGGCTTCAGCACTTAGCGCCTGCTGGACACACGTAGATCCACATGAATGTTTGCAGAATGCGGCCGGGGCTGTTTTTCCTCCTGGGGTACTCTGCTCCCTCTCAGGTTGTGTCTTACAAAGGCTCCACCTGCCCCCCCTTTCTGCCCCCGCCTCCCCCCAACCCGCACACTCAGTCTGAGCATCACCAGAGTCAATCCTGGGGTGTCTGCCTTGTCCACCCCTGCACCCACACTGCCATCCACGCTCAGTGGGTGACTGTTGACAGGAGGACTCCCTTGAGGTCACACATGGGGCTCCACGGGGTTGCAGGGTGGGGTACAGTGGGTCTGTCCCCGCCACCAGGAGTCTTTGTTTGGGTGTCTAGTGACACACTCTTAACAAGCTCTCAGCCCACCTTTCTGCACCCTCTCCCCAAGCCCTGGACTTTTCCATATGTAATACAATCTCACAGCAAACATGAAAGGAGGACAGAGGAAGAGAGAAGAGGAAGGAAGGAAAGAAAGGAGAAGGAAGGAAAACTGAGATAAGAATGGGGAACATGCTCTGTGCCAACGAGCCTCGTGTCCTTCCGGGTTCCTTCCATGTGCAACTGTTTTATGGTGACGCTTTTTTTTTAACACAGTGGTGCCCACAGTCTAATTTAGTGGCTTGTTTATTCCAAGTAATTTTATGTAATTTTTTTCTATACAGAATTTACTTTCAATCTTCTGTAATTCCCCTTGCTGGGGCTAACACCTACATCTACTACCTAAATATTGTAATTAGACCCAGAATAAATGTACATGACGGGAGGTCAAAGGCCCTGCGCCCTCTCCCTCTGATTAGAAGATCTTAGAGATGACTTATTTCGAATTCTTGCTCCTGGTTACGTCTCTTAGAGCAGAATGATTCTTGCTCAACAACAAAATTCTCTGTAAATGGCGACTTGCTGGGGAAGGAGGGATAATATCCAGTTGGAAAAGTACAGCTAGTTATTGCATGAAAAATGCTGGAGGGGCACAGCCATCACCATTCCTGCCGCTGCCCTTCTCCGAAAGGCTCAAAGCAGCCTGAAAACGGGCCGTGGCCGCCGGGGTTCTCCTCTGCGTTGCTGCTTTCGAGAGAGCAGCCCACAGAAGCGTGGCCCTCGGTGACCAGGCACAAGTCGAAGACCTGCCTGAGCCAGCTCAGCCCCAGTGCCCAGGCGCTGGGGCAGGACTGCAGGGCTGCCTGCCTCAGGTGCCGCTCCTCTGCAGGGAGGCTGCTGTGGGGTGACTGTCCCGTGCCTGCAGAGCCCTCGCGTGTAGGGAGCAGTGGCGCGCTCTAGACACCCTGGGTGCCGATGTGTGGTGAGCCTACGGCCATCTACTGGTACCCGTGGTAGCCCCTGGAAAGCGCCATCAACAGCACTGAACAGTCATGACAAATCATGGTATGGAAGGGGGGAGAGGGAGGAGCGCCGAGCTGGCTTGGAGAACCGTGGTCCTCACTGCCAGGGGAGCCCCAGCACAGCTTGTTTCACACCCGCTCTCGCCTTCCCTCCGGGTCCCAGCACTTTCATCTGTAAAGCAGTGCTGGTAATAATCTTTCTTTTCTCACTGGCTTGATAAAGACTCAAAAAAGGACTAAGCACACACAAAAATTATTAATTTTCTTCCATGCTGTGATGGTCGGGAATAATGTTCTTTGTCATTGGCTTTGAGAGAGCTTTTCATTTGTTCTTCAGTTTCCAAATGGATACACCAATATGGTGGTCAATTTGGGAAATTCTACAAAGGACAGAGAATATGTTTTTAAGCTGCAGGGCCGTGCAGACCTGAAACAGTGGCTCCCTCCCCGCCCCCCTCCCCCCCCCATGGGTTAAGAGTAATCAGTATTTTATACCTTTCTACTTACATCCTCATCTGTATTTTTTTTCCCAATTTCTTCCTTCACATGGAGTTTTAGTGGTCAAATTGCTGGGATTTGCAGAATATATGCAGTTTTAGATCTTTAGAACTGTAATGTCGAATTGTGCTTTTGAGAGGTTACTTCAGTTACCAGCTGCACCAGAAATTTAACAAAATGCCTTTTCCCTTCACCTGTCCTTTGCTGGGTGTTCCCACTTCTGAAAATCTTGACTAACTCCATAGTATAGAAATGGAACTTTCTTGTTTTAATGGCCCCCTTGCTTCGATTACTAAACAATCACATTGGTTTCTCTCAGCTGGGCCGTGCCTTTGCTCTGCTTTGCTGTTGACATAGCGAAATGGTTTGTGAAATCACAGTTCTTTGTATACTGAAGACATTAACTTCTTGGCGCATGGTCTGCAATTATTTCTCCAATTTGTCACTCATCTTTAAATTTTGACTGTGATAGGTTTGATATACAGAAGGGTTTTTTGAATGTTTACATTTTTCGATTTTTTTTCTTTTGTAGTATCTGCATTTGTTTCTCTGCCTAGAAGGTTCTTTTCAAACCACGCACCATGCAAATACCTATATTTTCTTCTAGTGTTATTACGGTGTCAGTGCACATTTTTTTAGTTCATCAAGAACCGAAACAAACAAATCGAAAGTAAACACTGCGAGGCAGAGATTCGACTTCGCTGTCTCTCGGAAGGCTGACTGGCAGCACCAGCACCATGCAGTGGGCACCACAGCCTTTCTTCTTTGCCTTGAAAGGGTGTGCTTCTCACGGCCGGGTATCCGCCCTGGGTTTTTCATTCTGCTGCTTTGATCTGTCTGTTCCAACTTCTGTCTCTATTTTTTGGTTTCCCTAGTTTTGAATTCACCTGAATGTCTGAAAAGTCAACACCCATGTTACCTTTCCCAAATATTTTTTGTGCTTCTTCTATATGAATTTGAATAATCTTTGCCAGGTTCCAAAAATGAAACCTCATTGGAGATCTATTGGAATTGCATTAATGTAATGGGTTGATGCAGAGAAAAGTTAAATGTTTCCAATTTCCAATATCCCCTTTCAGAAATGTGGAGTCTTCTATTCAGTCTCCTCTCATTCTCAGTAAACTTGAGTAATTGTCTCAAATATATTTGTTTGCATATTGCACAGACCTTTCATATGTTCATTTACTGTGTAAACTAGTATAGGTTTTTGCCATTGTGTTTTTCTGTTCATTTATGTTGTAAACAGTTACCTCACTAAATTCTACATAAATCCTAATAGTAATTTTGAGAACTGTGGCTTTTTTTCCAGGGAAAAAATAGGATCGTTTTTCTGTGCTATGTTCTAAAATTTTGTGTAATGCTGTTTTGCTTTCCTGTCTGATTGTAATGATAAGACCTTACAGAAAAAAATACCACAGTGCATAGTATAGTATCTTTCTCTTAAGAGTAAAGGAAAGTTGTAATAATAAAAGTAAATTATGTTTAAAATGATATTGGTCGTTATTTCAAGGTACACGGTATTTATCACATAAGCAAACACTCCATTCCTACTTTTCAGTAGGGACTTTGCATTAGGAGCATATTGGGGACTTGGTCAGATGCCTTTCCCACATCTATGAGCAGCTCCTCACCTTTGGACTCAGCTGTATCAAGCACTTGGTTAAGAGTGGGCTCCAGATCCAAACTCCTAGCCACAGACCTGACGTTGCCAATTACAAGATGTGGGATTTGGGGTGAATTATTTGATCTCTTTATATTGATTTCCTCACCTTCAAATCAGGATAATAATAGTTCCTCGGTCAATATGAGCTGTTAGCTATTATCACCATTGCTGTTGCTTCGCCTGTACAGTTCACTCCCTCAAATAAATCATCACTGAGTACCAGAGTGAGTCTTCCTCAGTCAGGGCGTGCTATTCTTTGTAAAAATATAGCGCTGGTTTAATAGTAAAGCTTTTCTTAGTTTTTTTTTTTAAATATATTTCCATGAGCTAGAACTGTCATTTTTAATTTATGGGTTTTACTTTTCATAGTTTTCATCGGTGGTAGTTTGCTTTATAAGCTGAGTTGAGAAACTCCACTTTTCCCAGCACTCTGTACTGTTAAATACTGCTTGGCACCACATGAACTTTATATCTGATGTTACTGTTACCGGCCCTGCTTTTTTTTTTTTTCTTTCAGTTACCCAGTAAATACTAATTGAGCACATTCTAGCTCCCTAAATCTTTTTATGTTCTTTTTATTCTCTGCATTTTGCTAATTTAAGAAAAAAGTAGGTATTATTAGTTGAACCAATCTGAGTCTTTTAACTCACTTATATTTAATATAATTATATTTAGGATTTAACCTATTTATATTTATTATATGTTCTGATTAGAATTACTTCTTTCAACTTATTTAGTTTTCAACTTATTTAGTTTTCTTAACTTATGCTTCTGTTTGCACTTTGCTTTCCGTGTTTTATCCTCTGATCTGTTGCTGCATTATCATCTTTTGGTGTTTTACATTCTATGTTTCCAATTCTTAAATCTCCTATGAATTATCTTTTAGATTTCTGAAGCATTTTAATCCACATTTCTCTAATCCTCTAATGCACTGGAATAGTTGTCTTTTGAACTCCAGTATGAATTCATTTTAATGAATTTTAACTACCATTTCAAATTTCTGTCCTTACCCTCTACATTTTCCAGTTTCTCTTATCATCATGATAACAGTGCCAAATTAATTTTTAAGAAAATTAGTAAAGAAATACCTTTCAAAAAGTTGATAGTTATTTTTTAAGCTTATTAACCAACATAACATCATTTATTTAGTTTAACTGTTGTTTACTTAGTTTCATGGCTTATTGGAGGTTCTTTTGTAGTTTTAGTGGGTATTAACTTTCTCATATTGGGTTAGTTGTATTAATTTTACATTTTCAAGCAATGCTTTTGAGTTAAGAGTACAGGAGTTTTATATTGCATATCTATAATATGAATACAGTACTTTTATACATGAAAGTCAAATTTTCCTGGCTATACTTCTCAAATAACATGATTTTCTGTTACAATTATAGAGAGATTTCTCCATTTTTAGTATTTTATTCTTTATCCCAAAATAAAAATCTAAAGAAGGCTTAATTTTTGTTTCTTTGCAGAAAATAATTTTGTTGTTTTTCTTTGGTTTTCTTGCTGAAACCATTTGTACTTTATCTTTGTTACCTAAGTGTTTTGTTTGGATAAGCACAGGTATAGATTTCTTGCCATTTTATCTTCTGGAACATGATGAACTCTTTGTGCTGTGTTCTTTAGAAAAAATTTCAACTGTGTGATAATTGTTTTGGTGTGTCTTCTGAAATTCTGTGTGGGGGGCAGAGAGGGGAGAGGATCTTTGTTGCCTTTTCTATCCTCTGTGCTCTCTTTCCCCTGCCCTCAGGGAAAGCTTCCAGAAGTCCAAAGTACAATTCAGGATATGTAAAAATATTAGTCTAACATATAAAATTCTTGGGGGAGGTACCCACATTATTCTGTGTAAGCTCACTCTGTAAAAACATAAATCGAAAACATGTATTGAATAGAAACTGAATTTAAACTGCAAATCTGCAAAATATTTGCCACCCAAGCTCTCTGGGTGAGACCCTTGCTCTTCCTCCCCATGGTTCTCTCCCAGCGCCATCTGCCAGTCAGTGGTGCTTGTGGAGGGCCTTGGATGGAAACCCAGAGCTGCAGGCATTGCTGTGGAGTAGAATTGAGTTCCACTGCGTGTGGGGCATGTGAGAGCAGGAGGCGGGAAGACACAGGAGAAGCCTTAGCACCAGGAGAGGGGAAGCAGGGTGGGGCAGAGTGTGGGTCGTGGGCTTGGGGCTCTGGAGCCAGCAACCTACCCTCTGCCTGGAGGGCTTCTGCATGACTGTTCTTGTGGGCCTGTTGGCTCCAGGACCAGAGCCTTTCTCAGTTCAGCTTCAAGAATGAGGTCATTATGGCAAAGTAGGGGTCTTGCAGGATGCTGAGTAAAGACAGAAATGGAACTATAGCCAAATAATCTCACTCCTGGACCTCCCCCACTTCTCCCTCTCCCCTCTGCCTTGACTGACCCTCAGTTCCATCTTCACTTCTCCCCCGTGTCTTCCTACTTGGTCCCACTGCTGTTGCACATATCCTCTGTCCCGTCTCTTCCTTCTGCCTCCGCTTCCTTCCAGCTGAGGTCTACTCTAAACTTCTGCTTTCCAGGCTTCCTCAAGACCTGTCTGGATGCTTCTTCTAAGACTCACATCTGGAGCAAACTGTTTATGCACTTGAATCCAGTTAGCGCAGCTCACCTTTTGGAATGTCACCGGAGAGTCTCCCACTACTGCCTTTGGGCCGCATGTGCTCCCTGATCGAAGCAGTAGTTGCCATGGGAGGTCATGAGGTACAAAATATGGCTGCTGACAGCCACATGTCTGAGCACGAGGATGTTTTCCTTGGAAGGGGCTGAGGATGTGGTGAGGACAGTGGGTGGCAGGACTGGTGTAGTTGTGCTAGCCCTGGGGATGGAGGCTGTGGCACAATTGCCGAAGTCTAGATTCTTGCCTTAAGGATCTTAACATCTGACTAGGAAGAAAAAATCACATGTGGCTCTGTCAGTGAATGGGACTGGCCAGCTCAGGGTTCTGACTGCGTCCTGTACCAGCGACGTGGTCCATGATGGATCCCTACACCGCAGAGTTGCCGGCCGAGGGGATGGGGGCCCCCAGTCAGCTTGACCATACTAGAGGTGTCCTTGCAGGTACTGGCTGTGACCTTGATAGAACACAGGGGATGCATCCCAGGTCCAGTGAGTTCACAAAACCTCCTAGAAACCTCATTTGCTGCAAGAAATTTTCTACAAGGGATACCACCCAGAGCTGTACAGAAACCTTCTTTGGTGGGTTGATTTCACGGCCCCCCTTGACTGTCTGGTGGCATGCAGCCTCAATTCTGCACCTGCTCTCGGGTCCTTCCTGGAACTCACTGGTGAGGCTGGAGGACTCCTGGGGCTGCGTGCAGACAGACGCACAGTAACACACACTAAATTTTATTCCCAATTCTCTTGGAGCAGGAGATAAAATCTGGCTAGGGAGCTGAGTCTGTGCTTTTTCCTTCTGCTGGGAAAATTGATCTTCCTGAAGCCTTCTTACGTTTGTGGGGAGGGCTAGTGGCAGCCCTAGGTAGGAACAATAATAAACCCCAGAGTCACCAATTAATCACGGAGAGCTGTCAGAAAGGAACCACCTGGACCTCATGAGTTTGCAGCCCAACCTGAGAATATTCACGCACAGTCCTTGGAGCTTGAAAGATGATTTTTGTTTGAAGAAATGGGTGGAATCACAATTGACTTGCCATTTGGTCTTTGGGGGTCAGTGGCTTTTGTTAACACGTGAAGCCAACAAATTGTTTTGTATAAAAATACTGTGTGCCAGGCACTGGTGTAGGCAGTAGTCTTTTGCTTAAGAGCTTGCTGGACTTGGGGGGGTGGTGGTCAGCACGTCCTCCCTCCATAGTCTGGCCATGCCACTTAACAACTCATGACCTTAGACATGTCAGTTACCTTGCACTGATCCTCAGTTTCCCCAAGCTGTAAAATGGGGGTAATCCTGGTGCCTGCCTCTGAGAGTCATTGTCAGGGTGGAAGGAAATGGCATAAAGAAATACCTCCCACAGGACCTGGGATCACATGGCAATTGGACATTAACCACAATTCGTAAGGAAAGACAGGTGCACCATATCTTCCCTGCATATGAAGCATGGCATTGGGGTTTGTGTGAGACACCTGTCCCCAGAGCCCCGTAGGCACATGATATGTGGACAGCCTCTGACACCCTTGCCCAGGTTGGAGTAGGCACCTCAAGGTCCAAGGTCTCAGCCAGAAGCACTGGGGTTGGGGGGGTGGGGCAGTAGCAGAGCCGGAGCTGCAGCTGCTGACAGCTGTCTGTGCATCTCTCCTTGTCTCCTGGTTGCATACACATGTTACCATATTAAGCCCATCATCCTTAATGAAGCACTGAGTGTGTAGTGACCCAGATGCTCTCGTGGTCCTTCACTGAAGGACTGTTGTTACGAAGTGAATACTTTCCAGAGGAAAACAGTGACAGCTCCAGCAGCCATATTCCTGGGCTGTGAGCAAGCACGGTCTGAACAGCGAGAGCGAGTGCCCAGCCCCTTTAAGTGCCCGGCCCCTTGAGAGCGTCACTTCTCTACGAGGGGATTCAGGCTGCTGGCTGATGGATGAGGAGGAGGCAGGCGCTGGGATGGCAAAGGCTCCTCTTTGGTAAAGAGTCAGAGGTGATTGGGAGAAGCACCCATCCGGACATGGAGACGGGCAGGTAGGCCAGGTCCTTGTTGTGTGTGAAAACGAGGAGAGGGCTTTGTCCCAGAAGAGTCCAGGAGGCCGAGGGTTGGAGGGTTGGGCAGCCCTCGGCCAGGGGTCCAGCCCTGGGGGAGACCCCCTGCCACCACAGGAGGGGCAGTGCTCCTGGGAGCTGAAGGAGGCTCCTCACGCGGGATGGGAGTGTGATAGGGTGGCAGGAAGTGCCTGCATTTTGGAAATTGTTGCCAGATTTTGTTTTCCTATGTTGAATTACTTTGAAAGTCTAATTACATTAGACTATCAAAATGGTGAAGGCAGCTTCTGGGCTAGTTCCAAAGCGGCCTTCTGACCAACCATAGGAATGACCAGTGGGTCCCAGCTTCTGCCTCCCTTCCTGGGAAAACTATCAAAATCTGGTGCAGCACATGGCCTTGTTCATTTTCACTAAAAAACAAAATAAAAGCAATGTTGCATTTCCTGCATTTTCAAGGCTCAGTCTAATTTATTTCAGAGGAACTGTGCAGAAATACTTGCTCTTTGTTTATCAGTCAGCCCTTTGGGGCCCTGGAACAGAGGCAGATGCTTAGACCTGATGCTCACCTGTGCTTGTGCCCTGCTTGGCCCTGAATCTGCAGTCTCCATCACAGCTGCTCTCACACTGGGCAAAGTGGGGGGCCCTGGTGCACGGGCGAGAAGACCAGGAGTGAGTGTGCTTAGTGGGGTGTGTACTGCCCAAGTAAGGGGTCAGTCAGAAATCAGAGCTCTCACTCTTGTTCTCTGTCCCCTCTCATCCACCCAGTTAAATTTTGTTCTTTCCCTCCCCACTCATCAACTTTTACCTGTTCGTTCCTCTCATTCCTTTAGAGTTGAACTGCTGATTTTTTCAGGGTGATAGAATCAAGTCCTCTGTGCTGATGTGTAGGAATGTGTCGTGACCCACCTCATCCTTCACTGCGTTTGCTGGCTCCCAGCACAAGGCCATCAACTTGTCAACGAAATCTCAGTTTGGGCTCCTGCAGGCTATGTGGGCTCAAGGTGGGGGTGTATGGTGAGCTGACATTTATAACTAGGAAAGAACGTATTCCTGCTGTGTCACAAATCCCCGGAAAATCCAATGAATGGACACCGCTTTTATTTTTTTAAAATAGTGGGTAGCATTTTCTCTAGGAGGTGGGTGTGGGTCACAGCCTTGCTGATCTGCCTTTCAGCGAAGACTTCCTGGAGCAGAAGGTGCTCCCCCAGTTCCAGAAGAGACCCCACCTTGTCAGGAATTGCAGGTATCTAGCTGGCCCAAGGTCTGGGATTCTGCAGTTGTCTTGCCTTAAATAAACCTATTTGAAGAATATATTTCCAAGCAAGTGGGATGGGTATTTTTGATGGGGATGGAGAAGAGATGTAGTTTATTGGATTTTATCTTGCAACTGATTTGTTTCTGCCAGACGTTGATATGCAACCCTGATGCCGTGATTTCAGCCCTCGGGAGTATTAATGTTATAAACAACCTTCCATTGCTTCATCTGCTAGTAGGAACCTTAATTTATCACGTAGACGTTAGAGTTGTTGTTTCTCATACCCTCGTAAAAAAAAAAATCGGCAGCTATAGGGAATGCATCTCTTCTTTTAAAAATTCATTCTAAGGAATAAGAGAGAGAATTTATTCTAAAATATTTTCATCCCAATGGAAGTAAAAATTCTGCTTAATGGCCAGGAATCTCCCCTGGGCATTGATTAAGAAGGAACCACAGAGATGGGCATTCCTTCTCTTGCTATTTGTTTTCTCGGCTAGTCTGACTTGAGAGAGAAAAGCTCGTCTCCTTTCTGGGGCAGGTGTCTGCTAGGACAGATGTCTGCCCCGGGGACCCTGCTGCTGCCAGGGTGTGCTGTGAGGCCTGGCCTGACGGTGCCCCCCAATAGGAGGCCCGCGCTCCCCATCCCTGACTTTAGACCAATGCCCCTTCTGCTGTGTTCTTAGAGTTAAAAACAAAACCCTCGTGGGTGTTCTTTTTCCGATTATAAAAACAAACATGTTGTAAAAGAATCTTCTGACTGTGTAAATGCAGAGAGGAGTGACTGGGGGTGCCACACCTGGACAGTCTTCGTCATCATTCTGATTTATCTCCGGCCCCTTCTCTCCTCGTGCCTGTAGGTTATTTCCACAAAATGGGCATCTTCCTGCACATTTTCTTCTGTAACCTACTTCTTAAAAACTGAAAACTGTATCTGTTTACTTACTGTTATTTCAAAGTATGTATTCTGCATCTCTGTACAGAGAGTATCGTGGGCGTGTGGGGGCGCAGCAGCCACCGTGCCTGCAGGGCCCTGCCCCAATTGCCCGTCCAGGCCTGAGGGCAGCCGCTGAATAGACCCCTGCACCCCATCTCTGCTTACCACTGTGATGAGGGCAAGGACAGGGCTGTGGGCGCCCGGCCCAGGCGGGTATCAGGAGGACTTCCCAAGGAAGTGGCTGGTAGGCTGAGAGCCCAGTAAGGGTTGTGTGGCCAAGGGCCAGGAAAGCGTGGACAGAAGCACCTCAGGGTGCTGCGGGCAGTGGTGTGGCTCAGCGAGAGAGGGCCAGCCCAGGGGTCACAGAGAGGGAGGCAGAACCCCAGTTAATGAGGTTAGGTTTGCCCCAAGACCAGTGGCAATTTAACCAGGGGTGTGCCTTGATGAGGTTTACAGTTTTAAAGGGTTATTGTGTTGTGCATATGGGGGCTGCGAGGCTGATTTCAGACACGCCTTCAGTAATCTAGCAGGGCTTGGCAGCGGCTGGAAAAGACTGCTAGGAGAGGTGGGAGAAGTGCGTGGGCTCACCCTGTTTTTCCCTTTGTTCGATAACAATTGATCAGATGTCGTGGCCTGTTGGATGTGGAAAGAGAAAAAGGCTGTAAGACTGCCCTCTGGGTGTCTCCCCTTGGCCTGTGCCTGAGACCAGGGCCTTAGGAGGACTTCAGGGAGAGAATGGGCTTCTGTTGGGTGTGTAGTTGGAGGTGCCTGTGGGAGAGGAGACAGCTCATAGCTGGTTGGCAGAGCAGGACTGGAATGCATTTAACAGGCCTGGGTTAAAATAATACTGGGGGGCTTCCCTGGTGGTGCAGCATCCACAGCACAGCAGCATGAGTTTGATTCCCAGCCAGGGAGGGGACCCACATGGCGCAGCAGACCTCTCCTGCCTCCCCCGCTGCTCCCCTCAGCAGTGTGTTTCTGTTGATCTGCCTGTTCTGCTCCTGGCTCTGTCTCTGGTGAATCCGCTCACCTCCTGCATCTCTGACCTGTACCCCAGCTCTTATATACCCCAGCTTCTGTGCCACCAGGGAAACCCAAATAAATAAATATTTAAAAAATAAAATAATACTGAGCACCATTGCTTATGACAGCCAAGAAAGCACAAGTGGCTGAAACTGCCGGAGGCCAGAGCGTAGAGTGAGAGGAGAAGCCTGAGACAGGGCTGGCTCACAGGGAGGGGGCCGCCCAGGGGCCAGCCCCCCTGCTCCAGGCCAGGCTGCTGCAGTCCTCCAAGAGAGCTGCTCTGCTGACCGCCCCGCTCCGTGGGTCCAGCGGTGGGCCACCACCCATTCCAGCTGCTTCCTGAGAGCGCACGTGGAAGTTTCAGGGATTTGGCGAGCGGGTGGCTTGCAGCTGGCCGTCATAGGATCACCGTGGATGCCGGCACATGCTACAGATCAGGCTTTTTTCTTCCTTCTGGGAGTTTTGCTTGGTAAACAACTACAGGGACGCCACGCTCGGTAACCACCTTTGTTTCGGCGAAACTAAGTGAGTTATTCCCCTGGAATCTGAAAGGGAGATTTACCTGTGGTCACTTTGCTGTCTCTTTTGAAAGTCTCTGATTTGGCTGTGCATTCCCAGCCCCCTCCGCGAAGGAGGGAGTGAGCAGCTGATGTGCTGACATGGTGGACGCCCTGCCGGACTTCCTCCGTGTTGGTTTTCAGTGGCTGCTGTGTCAAAGGACCACAAGTCCAGCGGCCTGCAGCAACACATTTACCATCTCGGGGTATAGGGAGTGTCTGTAGCTTAGAGTCCGCGTGTGCTTCAGCGGGTTCTCTTTATGGGTCTCATAGAGCAAACTCCAGGGGTTGCCGACTGCGCTCTTGTCAGGAGGTTGTGGGCAGGATTCAGATCCCAGTGAAAGTGGGCCGAGCTCCTTGTCCGTTGCTGACTGTCAGCAGGAGCCCCTTCTGCTCCTCAAGGTCACGTGCATCACCTCCTCATGGCCTTTCCGTCCTCAGACCAGCGGTGGAACGTGGAGTCCTCGTGCTTCACGTCTCTGACTTTCATGCCCCCACAGAAACCTCTCTGCCTTTGCAGGCCATGTCACTGGCTCAACCCCACCTGCATAATGGCCCCATCTGAGAGGACACAATCAGCACAACTTAGGGCTGCTGTGGCAAAGCACCAGAAATAGTCGTTTAAGACATTGGAAAGGTTTTGTCTCAGCGCTAGACGCTTGATGTCCAAGACTAAGGTGCCCACCATGCTGTTCTCCCTCTGAAGCCTCTGGGAGCGGCTCCTCTGAACACCCCCCCCACCCCCGCTCCTGGCAGCCCTGGGCATCCCTAGCCTTGTGCAG
The DNA here is from genome assembly GCA_019455555.1 of Galemys pyrenaicus. Lineage (NCBI taxonomy): Eukaryota > Metazoa > Chordata > Mammalia > Eulipotyphla > Talpidae > Galemys > Galemys pyrenaicus. The sequence goes on along the minus strand of JAGFMF010012151.1, from coordinate 264,048 downwards.
CACAGCCCAGGATCGGTCTCCATCTTCACGTGAGTGTCCACCCTGTGTGCTCACCTCTGTGCCCGAACTTCCTGTTCTGGATAGAGACACTGGTCACCCTAATGATTATCTTGTCTTGATTACATCCGCAGAGGCCCTGCTTCCCAAGTGAGCTCACATGCAGGGGGACTCAGAGGGGGGCCTCAGCATGTTTTTTTGAGGCACAGGCACAAAACATGATGATGGCATCGCCTCATCATCACAGGTTCTGGGATATTTGGGGGCTCAGGTGTACTATTAGAACCCTGCCCCCAACAGTCTCCAAAGGTGCCTCTAAGAATTGTCCCACATGCTGGTCTATCTGAAAGCAGCAGACCCCCTGCCATCTGGGGCCCATCTCGAATGGCTTCTGCTCCTACCTGCCCTCCTTGCCCGATGCCCAGTGCATGTCTGCCCGCCGAAGGCTGTCTTCAGACAGTGCCGTCCTCTTCCCCCGGCCAGACTCCGCAGAACGGCCCCACCTGAGTGATATTGAGGTGGTTGGTGCAAGACACAGTAATGAGAAACTCTTCCATCCTTCAAACATGACCAATTTTGTGCTCCAGTCATCAGTAAAGGAAAGTTTTCTTTTTCTCCTTAAGATTGAGAAGCATGTAACAAATTGCTCCCCATTTTCCTTTGGGTGGTTTTGGCTGGAGACGGTCTCCTTTCCCTGGCTGCCATCCTCACCCCACGCTGCCCCTGCATGGAGGTACATTTGTGCGGGCTGGAGTCATCTTGGGGCCCACCTATTTGCGGCCTGCCCTCTCTTTTCATCTTCCCCAGGAGCACATTTCCTGCTGTGAGTGATGGCCAAAATTACATGGCACTTACAGGCTGCCTTTTATCTCCCCCTCCTCTAGATGTCAAGCAAATTCAAAAGTTAAAGCCCACATTTTTTATGAAGCAAACAGGAGTCTGGTGGGGGTCTGTGTTTGACAGGTGCCTTGAAAGCTGAGTGGCTTCCCCCTGTGTGTCCACCATGTGCTCTTCTGTTCAATTTCCTTCAGAGAATTCGATTATGGAAAGGTATCATATGATGGCCTACTGTATCCAGATAGTTAGAGAGGGGACTAGTCACCAGGATATCCTTTTTGAAGTGGGTTTGATCAAACCTGTCTATTTTGTAAACTAGTCTAAGAGTGCACGCTTGATAAGTGAGCAGCTTCATTGTTTTGTAATTCTTTTTGTGGTGCTTGGCACCCCTAGATGACATGACACCCCCCAGAATCAGGACTCGCGCTTTCTTGCTATTGAGGCAAGTTCACAGCTTGCATATGCCGACCTTGGCCCTTTGGGATCAGAGATTTGTGTTACGGTTCATTCTGACAGAACAGGACAAGGACGAACTTCTTCTAAGGAGGGACCCAACTCAAACCTACAACTTTGGTCTCGTTAATTCGTCGTTCAGTGGCAGAGTCACACAAATATGGCCAGCTGAAGACCGGGGCTCACTTTTGTATGACACCCAGGAGAAATTGGCGGAGTGCTGTGAGCATTCTGTCTTTCTCTGCAAAGCGAGGCGGGCTCAGCTTCTGTTGCAGGGCCATTGAAGGGTCACATGAGTTCACGGAAGCGAAAGTGTGAAGTCAGCATGGCAGAGGAGGCTGGAGAGCCAGACCCTTGAGGTCTGCACCCATCAAATTAACAGGGAGCCCACATAGGGCCTGGAACCCCCCTCTATTCTTGTAACAGAACAGATACTTCATCGGTGCTCTACCTGTTTATGAGGCGTCCTCTACACCCCCAGCCTCTTGCTGGCCCGTGAGAGGTGGTAGAAAGGAAATATGAGGCATGGTTCACAGCGCTTCTGTTCTGATTGCAAAGGGAAGACATACACAGAGTCACACACTAAATATATATTGGTTGATTGAATAAATGAATGTCAAACAAAATACGAGAAGGCAGGATTTAGATTACGCCTTCCCAGGACCCCATCATCAAGCTAAAATGTGTGATGTAGGAGGTGGGGGTGGGAGGAGAGCATGGCTGCTGGAGGGCTTCTGCGGGCTGAGAGAGGGGTGTGGGCTGGCGTGGCCTCCACAGTGTATCAGAGGCCCAGATCCCCAACACGGGATTAATCAGTTGAGCCCGTGCTGAGTCACAGAAGGAATTTAAAATCATGTAAGAGTGTGCTTCACTGAAGCAAATATAACTTGTCTCTGTTATGAATAGCAAATTTTTAAGCTGAACTGAAACCCTGGGAGGTTGTTTTATGCCTGGGCTTGAATTCTGGGGAGCAGTTGGCAATTGCAATTTGTGTAAGCCTTTCCTGGAAGCTCCCGCCCCATCGCCCTGATCGAGGAAGTCTCACTTTCTCTTGGACCCACAACTGTCAGTCTTCCACCCTGTTCCTCGAGGACCCACCCCGCCCCTGCCCTCCCAGCACACGGGCAGCTCTGTGCAAATGGCTAAGCCCTCCTCACTTTCCAGCCCAGACCTGGCCTCCTGGGGCCCTCTTCCCAGCTTCAAACCCAGCATCTCAGGACAGACTACTCAAGGAAGTAATGAGAACTGCTTAGCAGATCTTGGAGCAGTTTTTAAGAATGGCCATGAGAAGAATTGGTGTTCGGCCAGGCTGCAGCCCTTAGGCTGACCTGGGCATTTGAGGCCGAGATCCATCCTGACTGGACCTGTTTGGACCACGCAGGCCGTTAAATGTTTGGAAAATGACTGTGGGTGTAAGTAGTGTGTGCAACTGCTTTGTGTGTGTGCATGCGTAATTCGTTGATGCTAAAGATGTGCTGGGCTTCAGGAAGCTCGAGGAGCTGCTGTGTCCCATCAGTGCCACGTGCTGAGTGTGTAGGCATTTCTCGAAACCAAGATCCATGCTGACAGAGAAGGTGGAAATATTTTTCTTAGGCGCTGCTGCAGACCCCAGGTCTAGGTAACTGGTCCAGCACAGGATTTTCCAGCTCTCCCTTCCCTCCCCGCTGAAGGAGGGGCCTCCCTTGAGGGAGCAGGGCTCAGAGCTCGGGACTCAGGACAGACCTGAGTTCTAGTCCAGATACTGCCAGGGAAGTAGCTATGTGACCTTGAGCCTCTTCCTCCTTGAATTTCCTCTCCTGTGAGGGCGGTAAACAAAGCCTTCCTCATTAAGCAGTTGTGGAATCAGAATACTATATAAAGGGCTTAGAACCCCTAGCTCCTGTGCGCCCATGAAACGGCAGCTGCAGCTGGTGTTCGCCCGAGGGGCAGGGGAAGGCCCCCATCCTGTCCGCAGCCTGAGTCCTGGGGGTGCAGAAGCCTGTTTCTTTTCTGCCCCCACCCCTGCCCCTAAGACTCCAGGTGCGTGTCTACTGCCTTCCGGTAGCCCATGCATGTGTCAGTAGCTGCCACGGGAAGGGGCTCCAGGCCTGCATTTGAAGGGTCCTGACTGCCATCTGAATCCACAGTCACTTTTCAGTGGGCCCGGCACTTGTTTTTGAAAAAAAAAAAAAAAAAAAAAAAATTATTACATATACAAGAGCCAGGGTACAGGCAAGAGGCATAGTGGGTGAGAGGATTCACCAGAGACAGAGTGGGGAGCAGAACAGGCAGACTGACTGAAACACACTGCTGAGGGGAGCAGCGGGCGAGGCAGGAGAGGTCTGCTGCGCCATGTGGGTCACCTCCCTGGCCTGGGATTGAACTCATGCTGCAGTGCCTGCAGAAGCCCCACAGTATGGTGCTCAACCCCTTTGCCACCAGGGAGGTCCCAGGGACTTGTTCTTATCTTGCTCATCAGGCCTCTTCCCATGACGTCCAGTCATGGGGACTTAGTGCCCTGGCTCCAAAGAAAGATCGGACTGAATCTCTGCCAGATCTTGGGGCACCAACCCGGCCAGTGGATGATGGGGTGCTGGACTGCAGACCCAACTGCCTCTGGGCTGGCATCCCCACTGCGCTGTGGTCCAGCTTCTTCCAACGTGGGTCAGGATTCAGAAGGCGATGCGTGAATTTGCTGCCCCCAGAGAGTCCTCAGGTCCACCTGTTCTGCTCATTGATTTCCTTGCCTTGCCTTTTAAATGGAAGACAGAATAGAACGTGGCTATACAATTTTAATTTATTTTAAATAGGAGATGCTCCCAGGAAAGCTAGCACTGAGAGGAAGGAGCTTTTCATGAAACAGTTTCCCCAGAAGAAGCTTCTGCTGAACCCACACGAAGTGGTCTCTGTGCTGGGCCTGCCTGACTTGTGGGGTCTCTTTCCATGTGTGCCACATACAGACTGGTGGCACTGAGGACTGGCTGGGGGCAGGCGCTGCTGCTCCCCAATAATAATATTCTCCAGCCTCTCACACATTAAATACAAACTGACAGCAGTGGGCATGCTGTGCAAATGGGACTTCTGGAGAAATCTCAGGCACCGTCCCCTCCGGGGCAACTGTCCTCTTTACTCCCCACCAACCCTTACTCTTTATAGCATCTGGAAGTGCCACTGGGGCTTATTCCACATGGTCTCATCTTGTTCTTCAATAAATTCCTATATGAGAAATTTTTCCCTGTCCAGGATTCACTGTTCACATTCTTGCTTATTAAGAATCATAACACAGAGATTGAAAAGGCCTGGGATGACTATTACAATTTGTACAACAGTGTTGTCCTATTTTAGAAAAACATGTCTCATGTTATTATGACCCTTTCCAACTTTCCAGAGCCTTTTTAAGATGTCACAAACGATGATCCCTCTCTCCGACCTGCCCACTCACTCCCAAGGCTCCGTGTTGGGGGAGGCTGCTGAGGGGCGGGGAGGGGTCAGGGCAGAGCAAAAGCAAACATGCTTGGGAGACAACATAGGACAAGGATTGTAGCCCAGAGGTGGTGTCCAGGGGGCAAGAGCCCTGGGATTGAAGTGAGCAGGGAAGACTTTGGAGAAGGAAAAGGTTGGAGCTGGCCTGAGGGACAGGTGAGGGGAGAGGATCAGGTGGGCAGGGGAAACAAGGATGGCTCTCTGTGGGAGAGTAAAGGGTGGGGAGGGCACCTGGTGGTTGCAGGGCCCCAGGAAAGGGCAGCCTGTGCTGTGCTGGCTCAAGGAGACAAGCCTGGCCTGTCTCCCTTGAAGCCTCTGCTCCTCCGGGACAGCTCTAATTTGAAGTCAGCTGAGCACAGTTGCTGCCGGGGTCCTTGTTCCTTACCCCTGTGTGCGTCCCCCATAGAGGGCTCATTCCACCAGGGGTCCGCCTGGACTTTGTGCCAAGGTAGGGAGGCTGATCTCCTAGGTCCAAGGTTGATGTACAGCCCCAGTCAGTGAATATAGATTTTTACAGTCTCAGGGCTCCCTAAGCGCCGCTGGTGGGAGGGTCACATGACCAGGTTTGGCGGAGAAGTTGACTGTGACTTCTTGTCTTAGGCCTTACACTTCTGCAGACCTGGGCTCTGGAGGGGGCTGGCCTGAGAGAGAGCACCGAGAGTCACACCGAAGCCAGGGTTTCCTCTCCTCAGGTTAACATTTTAGAAAGAAAGCTGTATTTTAATCCACAGGATTTGTTTGCTTAAATGTTTGCACACTTGTAGAAAGTGCACTACACCCACCTGCTTTATGTCACATAATTCCATGTGTTCTATTTAAAGAAGTTAAATCTGTAGATGATTTTGGATTTCAGGGCATATGCCGTAGAACATGATGGTGAGGTTGAAGTGAGTGGTGAGGAGGATGGCACCCCAAATTCTTTGCTCCAGGTAGCGGTGATCCTTCTGCTCCAGGTAGGGCTAAGGCACAACACATGCTCCCCTCTTCTGCCTGTGACATCCAGCAGGAAAGACCCAGAAGACCCCTGACCTGTCAACCTGAGGCCACAGTCCATGTAGAGCCTCATCTTTACCCAAGGGGGGAACCTGTTCTTCAGCCCTCAGAGTTCAGTGGCTTCTGCTTTAAACACACTTCTAATAGCTTAGTGATCTGGCTTCAGACCCCAAGAACAAGTAGATGCAGGAAAGGAGCTGCCAGACACAGATGCTGGTCACAGTGCAGGGGACAGATGGCAGTCCACAAGCAAACTGCCCAAGTGGACAGTCAGTTTGACCCTCACTCCAGCACTCAGCAGGCCCCCAGGTGGTCCTGGAGTTGCTACCTTCTCTGGTCCTCTCCGGCTGCAGAGCCACAGGTGCTCTCAGCTCGCTCTCTGCTCAGGCTGGAGGTGTGTGACACCCTGGAGAAGGGACTCCAAGATTCACTTAGAATGAACCAGTTTTGCTATATAAAAAGCTTAAGCACCGTTATTTGGATTCCTTGCTCATCCGCTTAGAGCAATCCACAAATGTGCCTGTTTTGGGGTGTGATTTGTAGCACTTCCTTCCCAGGATTGATATTTCAGTTTTGTTTCATTTTCCTCACGGCTTGGAACAGCTGCCTTCTAGGTGTGACCAACACATCCCAGATCCTTATCTACCCCCCTTTGCCTTCTCCCTCCCCAGCCATGGCAGAAACCCCTTTGAAAAAAACAGTTACAGAGCTGCTCTGAGAGCTGGCACCCCACCACCACCCCACTCCCACCCCCACCCCCACCCACCTTTCCCTTAGGCACTTGATCAAGTTTCAGCCTTGCTCCTTAACAGCCAGTGCCTCCCTCCCTCCTGGCAGCTGCACTCCCTCTGTCCCAGCCAGTCTGCAAGTTGGCCAGCGTTGTGTTGATCCTTCTCTTAAGTGATTCTGGCTGCTTGTTTCCCAGGATGGATTTCCGTCAGGATGCTTCGGGCCAAGGCAGGAAGCATCCTGTCCGCTTTGTTTATTCTACATGGATATGTTTGGTTTTCTGCCTCAGAATAGAGACAGTTATTTACAGCCTCACCAATCAAAATATTTACTGAAAGTAACCTGTGGTTCCAGGACTAGAGGAGTAAACACAGCTCACTTTGCAGGCTGATCAAAGCATTTACATAAGATACACTAGCAGGCAGTTTGCTGCCTTGCCCCAGTGTGCCTGGAGGGGGTGTTCAAGACAGTGGTTGGTTCCTCAGGGCCCTTGCTTCTGGCCTCCTTCTTTTAAATGCGGTAATGGAAGTAAAATGTCTGCATAAGCCAGACCATGCTCTTCAAAGGGACATCAGGATTTCACAGTTTTCAGATACAGTTTAGCCCCATGGTATTCAGACTAAGTAGATCAGAATCTATGCTAGGAATTCCATAAGGTCTAAGAACGCAGTTGTTGGACATTTTATCTTCAAAAACTACTACCTCTCAGGGTACTCTTAGCTGGCAGGGAATCCAGAAATGTCTGCAAATACATTTCAAGTGCGAGATTCTGTGTGTGCTCATGTCTGCTGGGGACATCAGTACCGGCTCTGGTGTTTCTGTGAATTCACTCCTAAACTGGGAAAGCTTTCAAGAAAATTAAATTACACATGCATGCAATGCAGTATTACCTTAAGATAAAAAAAAAAATAAGACCACAGGTATCTTAGGCAGGATAACCCAGCTGTAAACCCCTTGTGGCAGGTAAAATTTTCAAGACTCTCACATATGAAATTCTTCATTATCCTAATTCAGGGAAAGTGGAAATTTTTTCCTTCTCTCTTTCTCTCTCTCCCTCACTCTCTGCTGTTTTTGAAATGTTATCAATCTTATATTAATCACATAACCCCTTATTTATGTTTAACCTCTCTGTTCTTCAGCTTCCTTCATTGTAAAATGGCTGGTAATAGCTACCTCACAGAACTGTCATGGAGACCAAATGTCTTATTATGGCTGAGTGCCTAAACAGTGTCTGACACATTGTAAGTCTGCTGTTGGTATTACACATACAAGAGCTCTGTGATTCATCATTGGAGTTCACTTTGTTTTAAGTTTGTGTAGTTTGAAAAGCTATTGAACAGTTGACTAAAGGCTGGCTTTTGCTTTAGAAAAAAATCAAATATTGAAGCAAGGGCCTAGAAGTCTTAGCTGCTCGCAGAAGGGAGATCTGAACTGACAACAGAGCTCTCGGTAGCCCTACTCCAAGCATATAGAAATACTGGGATAAAACATTACTGGGGGAAAATATTTTCTAAAGATATGGCTAAATCTGTAAGTAAGGGAAACTTGGACAAACATCTTTGTCCAAAAATGACCAAAGAAGTCTCAAAGGCAGTGGTTGGCAAGTGAGCCAATGTCATGTCTCTGAAGTTCCGGGGGGCAGTATCTGACCCGGATTGGAGCCATTGTGCCTAGCTGCACAGCCTTTCACAATCCATGCCAGGACAGCGTGTGACCAGGGCCTACCTAATACATAAAGTGTCCAACATGAAACCACGACCTGGGGGCATTGCCAGAGACTAAGAAAAATTTGCTTATTGAGCCAGGGGAAAGTAATTTGTGATCAGCTGGAGTATGTTTCACACATAAGTGGGGAGTTGGAATCTATACTACCTAAATTGTGTCAAAATTCTAATCCTATAATTCTAACCTAAAGGTAGGTCCCAGATTAGTAAAACCATTAGAGATGCTATAAAAATACTTGTAAACCTATTGTAAAGGATTAACTCCACATCAGAATCTATGGGATACCCATGGAAAAAAGAAATTCTGAGCCTTCACTATAAAATTGTAAGTCATAATTTCTCATGAGGAAGAGTTAATAAATTTGACTGGAAGGTCTTAACTTCTCCAGAATCCTCAGCTATTCAAATGATGTAAAAGTAACTGTTTAAAAAGTCATGTTTGAGATGATTAGAATAGCAAAAAGAGAAGAATTATAAGAAAGAATTATAGAGGGGGAAAAACACAGGTACATTTGGAAAAGTATAATTTCTGTAAATTTAAGTTATTAATAACTTATCAAGTAGGTTAAGAAGTATTTTAGACATAGCTGAAGAGAAAATTATTGAACTGGAAGATTATTTGGGGAAATTATCCAGAAAAGAGATGCACAAAGATGGAAAATAAAAAAAACACATATTGAGAAAGAATATTAATATATTGTGATAGTTTTAGGGTATGTTAAAATATATTAAGAATTTTGAAGTGAGAATAGAGAGGCTCTTAAGAAAAATGTAGAACAAATGGAGAGAACACTGAATGAAAACGTTCATGCAATGATAAGGCTAAGATTTTAGCTAATTAAAAGAAGATATAAATCCCTAGATTAAAGAAGCATATCAAATCCACAACAGGACAAATGCAAACTATATGACAGTTAACTGCAGAATACCAAAGGTAAAAAGTGAAGAGAAAAAAGGATTAACTTCAAAGAAACAATTACTGATTGTAAACTTTTCATCAGACACAGGAGGTCAGAAACCTATCGAATACTATCAAATTTTAAAGGAAATTGTCAGCTTATACATGGGTAAAAACAGATATTTTCTGACAAGGATTTGAGTGGTTACCAGTCACAGACCTTTATTGGAAGAACAAACGAAGGCTATAAAGGCAATTAAACACTGAAAAAAGCAGTGGCACACAAAAACCACTGGCAAGGAATGGTTTAGGCAAAATGTAGTCAGTACTGACTATTGAAAAAGAGCAAAAATAAAATTTCTAAATTGGTGGCATTTAAAAATAAGAAGGGAGAGTGATAGTGACAGCTAGAGCATTTTATGGTTTTCTGTCATTTGAAAAGATAACAGGCCTTAATAATCTTTATATTGTAAGTCATTATTGCTTATTGAAAATTTAATGGTAACCTGCAAAGCAACAGAAACAGTACAACTCCCAACAGAAGAATACAGAAAGGGGGTTGGGTAAATAACAATTCTATAGATGAAATAAATCAAAGTAAAAACATAACACATAGATAGCTATATAAAAAATACATAAATACACAAAATAAGTGGCAAAATAAATCTGAATATATCAGTAATAATAATTAAAGAACTGGACTGATATGTTAATAGCAATACTCAGATTGAGTTTTAAAAGTCTAGATATATGCAGTTTATAAGAGTCAGATCTAAATAGAATGACAGAAATGAAGTTAATGGGAAAAAAGGGTATAGTTAACTAAGAATACTTTGTAGCAGCATTAATATCAAAATATATTTTGAGGCACAGTAGCATTGTTGGTTTTATAACACAGTGACAAACAATTCACTGAGAACAAATAACAGGAATTTCTGTGCAGTTAAAGTAGGTGCTAAACAGACATAAAACAAAACCTAGAGACTTATAAGTAAAAATGGATAATTCACATCATGATGGGAAATTTTAACCCGTATTTCATAAAACCATGATTCAAACAAAAATTCATTTGAAAATGGGCTATTTGGAAATAATAATAATTTTAATCCAATCAATATATGTTGCAAATACCAAGTCATTAATAGACCATAGTCTTTGGTCAGTGTACAATAAATTTATAAATCATTAACAAAAACCCGGCTACAATGCATACTTTTGGAAGCTGAAATATATACTTTAAAAAAATTTAAAAATACACTTTTAAATAACTCAGTGGTCAGACAAGGAGCTGGAATGAAAATTGCTGAATGTTTAGAGTTGAGCAATAATGACTTCACTTTATACCAAAGTATTTGGGATGCTGAGAATAATATTTGGGGGAAAAGTTGTAGCCTGCAGTTAATCTTGGGATATTGGAAAAGTTGAAAATTAAAAAAGTCTTAAGTTCAACTCAAGAATTTTGAAAATCAAGCAGGGCCCCCCTGGTGGCGCAAGGGGTTAAGTCTCAGCACTATGAAGTTATCCACAGCCACTGCAGCACAAGTTTGAGCCCCAGCCAGGTAGCTGACCCACATGGCACAGCAGACCTCTCCTGTCTAGCCCACTGCTCCCCTCAGCAGTGTATTTCAGTCAATCTACCCATTCTGTTCCCCACTCTGTCTTAGGTAAACCCTCTCAACCTCCACTCCACACCTCTGGCCTGTATTCTAGTTTTTGTACACATAAATAAATAAATCTTTAAAGAATTTTGAAAATCATAAAGAACAGAAAATAATTGAAAATAAATAGTTGTAATAATCATACAATCAAAATCTGTCCTTCTAAAAAAAATGCATTAAGCTTTGGCAGGACTGATAATAATTCAGGCACTGTTCTAAGTACCTTACTATTTTATTTTTTTTCTTAAAGATTTATTTATTTATGCATACAAGCACTGGGGCACAGGCCAGAGGTGTGGGGGGGTGAGAGGATTCACCACAGAGAGCGGGGAGCAGAACAGGC
>JAGFMF010012151.1:229538-252904 GCA_019455555.1 Galemys pyrenaicus | reverse complement strand
CCCCCCTGGCCGGCAGCAGGGATCGAACTCGTGCTTCAGTGGCTGCGATCTGCTTCGTAGTGCGCTGCTTAACCCACTGCGCCACCAGGGGAGGCCCAGTACCTTACTATTTTAATTCACTTAAAGTTTAGAACAACCTGAGAGGTAGATACGTTTATTATTTCACCACAGAGCTCCTAGTACTCTTTCATTGTAGGATATTCAGAGCTCTTGGTACTCTTTCATGTAGGATATCTATGGTTTTTAATAGCATCACATAGATTAGAAGTTTAAAAAAACATGAATGAGGCATGAATGAATGGGCAGTGCAAGAAAACACACGTACACTAGAGCAGTCTTAAAATAAGGCTTAAAAAGGGAAGATACGTTCTTGACATAGAGGGAGAGGTCTTGTACTGAGAACCGGAGTGAAGTGATGGCTCCCAGCCATCAGGATTAGCACAGGAGGACATCCTAGCAAAGGGGATGATCTATAGGAAATGATGTCATTGGCGGTGGAGCTCGGGCCATGCTTGCTGGTCAGAGCCTCTGACTGGCTTTCCCTTGAGCACCTGTTCATGATCAGTGTTGAGTGACTGCTTGTCTTTTGTCAGCCCCCAGGGAAGGCCTTGGGCCACAGAGCCCCCTTGGGTGACAGGGAATAGAGGAACTAGGGACTACTTGGAGGTCACATCATCTATAACACAATGTGCTGTAAAAGGGAAGTTTTCTCCCCCCAGAACCAGCACTGGTACCTGAGTCTGCATATCTTTTGAGAACCTTTTAGCAGCCTCAGCCCAAGTTCTCCTGGGGGCATTGACATTATCTGAGATGACAGACCTCAGGGACACTGAAGGCTTCCTCCCCCTCCATGCCACTTGCCCATAGGGCTGTATGAATGGATTATCACTAATGAGGTTGGTTAGGTTTCCTCACTCACATCACACTGGCCGGCCCAGTGCCATATATATATATGGCAGTGGACATTATAGATAGTAAACTTCTAGCCCTTTAAAATGCAGCTGTGTGGAACAGGGCTGAATTATCTTATGAGTCTCAACCCCTTCCCTCTTGGAGCACTGGATCTCCCGTCTGTAAAATGATATGTTGGCTGGACAGCATACAGAAAGTTAAGAGAGTAAATCCTGTGAGTTCTCATTACCAGGAGAAAACATTTTTTTTTTCTTTCTTTTTATTATAGCTATACGGGAAGGTGGATGTTAGCTGCACCCTGTTGCAATTCCCTCACAGCATGGTGGAAGCAGAGCACATTGCCGTGTCCCTTAATACAGTGATGTGCGTCAGTTGTTTCTCAATAAAATGGGGGGAAGCCCGGTTAGTAGCCAAAAAACGGATAGTGATGAGCAGAACCACAACTTTGGGGCCTTTGTGCTCTAGGCTTGGTCTTCAAGCTGGCAAAGCCAAGGCCTGCAAGGAGGAAACGTGCCCCAGAGCCCGTAGCACGAGGTTGCAGGCAGACCTGGGTCTCTGGGGGGTTCTCCAGAGAGCAGAGCCAGTGTGGAGCGCTCCTCCTCCGCTGTGGCTCTGTGGAGGGCTCAGCTGAAGTGGGCACTGGGTGTGGTTAGCACCATCAGTGCCCGCGAGGGATGGTGAGTGGGGCTCCCGCGTCTGCGAGGGCGTCCACAGAGGGGGGCGCAGTCTCCCCTATAGCTGCCTTTCTCCTTTGCTTAGGGAGGACTTGGCATTTTCCAGGTACCGTGCTGAAATGTTTCCATCGCCAGCCCAGGGCGCGCTCAGAGTGACCCGAGGAGGTATGAGTTTCACATTCAGCAGTGAAAACACAAGGGCCGGAGGTAGTCACTTAGCAGAGGTCACAGAGATAGGAGGACTGTGGAACAGTTCACCAAGCAGGACCCTGCCATCATGTATCTGGGGGCCTCTGAGAGCGATGCTTAACCTCAAAGTGGCTCGTGCTCCATCATCTGCGAGGAGAGAGGGTGACAGCTCAGCTTGTAGGAGGAAGCGAATACCAAACAGGCGGCAGCGTAAATCGTGGGTGCCTGGCCTTCTCCGCGTGTGCTCATTCTGAGTCCTGCAACCCTGGGGCAGTGCCGGCAAAGCTCCAAGTGCAGGGAGACCCAGAGTTTGTATGTCATGCTCAGATGATAAAACACCCACAGCAGCGGGTCTTGGACGGTGAGCTTGTGGGGTGCTCTCAGAGACATCAAGAATGTGCTGGGGATTCACCTGCTTTGCAGAGATGGCCTCTGCCAGTTCTCCAGCTCACTGGTGCCCCGGGTTCAAGGCTGGCTCCTGCTCTCCTGCCCCCCACATACACACAGCTATTGCCAAGGGCAGTGCAGGTGAGTTGAAATTCCTGAAGAAGCGTCGTTCTCAGGAGGCAGCGTCAGGGTCCCCACACTGCAGGAGCCTCACATCCTCCTCTTACTGCTGCAAAACTGGACCTAGTTCTCCTCCCTGAACCTCAAGTTCCTCTTCAGTCAAATGTGGGTATTATTAATCTGCGTGACTTTGTGGGGTGTCAGTACGTATGTACCGAAGGAGAGATGAAGATGATGTGGTCTGAGGCCTTTACCCTCCCTCTAGGCCGTGGCCAGCTCTTCTAAGGCTACTCCTGGCAGTGGCCTCAGTCCCCCCACTTATGACCACAGACTTGAGGGGTGGCGGGGTGTCTCTTCTAGTAACAAGCCAATCAGCTGCAAAGGGTCACCTCGGTTGTTTGTGCTTCCTTAGTGCAAGTCAGCGAGAGTAACTTGTATTGGGTGATGGATTTTTCATAGAGAAACACATTTTTCTTCAATTTATCTCCTCGAAAGCATTTCCAGACGTGGTTGATGATTGAGCTAGTTTTAAAGAAACTGAAGGACAGAATAGGAGAGAGAAATGCTTGCTGGAATTATGTCCTTTCCTCCAGTTCCTTAGAGAAATCAATCAGCCTCTCCTCCCCTCTCACCTCAATCCCTCAGTTTCTGTCTCTGCATCTCTCTAAAGGTTTTCTTGAGGTTTCTCCCCTGTGCCCTCTCTGGGTCTCTCTGCTCCCCTTCCCCTCTCTTCCTCTGGGATCTGTCTGGCTGCTCCCTTGCTGTCACCCGCTGCCTTGCTTACTCTCTCACCTGTCGCTCAGCGTCACTGACATGCAGAAGGGCTCCGCGCCCAGTGTGAGCGGTGCCCGCAGCATCCTGCAGCAGTGCTTCCTGCCCGCCCCGGGGACAGGTCCACTTGCCCAGGGAAGACACAGTCCAGACTCGGAGCACATTTGTCACCTGGAGGAAGTGTTTCCTCTGCGGGAAGCACACTGCGATAACTAAGTTGTGGTGGCGACACAGTGTACTCGCTCAGCTAGCTGTGGTCCCAGACCCGTTTGTATAGAGGACGTCAGCGGTGCAGCCTCCCTCACCCCCAGTACCTGGCAGATGGAAACTGGCTGCATGTTCCAGGGACAGAGGGTCTGCGTGGACTTGAGCACTGTCAGCAAGTCAGCCGCAGAGGCTGTGGCCTGCCCAGCCTACCCGCTCAATACAGCAGCTTTATTTGCGTGTTTGCTTGCGGTGGTGTGCTGATTATAAATCCTTTACCTCTTGGTAGTGGGCGGGTTGCAAGGACCTCTGTGGAGCAAGTCCTGGCCATACTTTCTCAGCCTAGTTTTGAGTTGCTGCAGAACTGAAATTACTTGCATTTCCTTTTCAGTGTTTACAAATTCAGTCCTTGCTACCACAGTAGCCCTCCTCCTAATTAGCCTGAACTGGGAAGCTTCACCAGCATAGAAGCAGCGCCATTACCTGCCCTGAAAGGGCCTCTTCCTGCTTCCTCTGCCAGGCTCCAGGCAGGTATTTCTTCAGCATCTGTGAATGTGAACTCTGCTTCCTGACTTGTTCCAAAGCGCAAGCTAAGGAAATGAGCATTCTACTGCCAGGCTGCCTCGGGGTCCTCTCCAAGACCAACGAGAGGAACTCTTGGTCCTCTAGAATGTCTCAGAAATATTTCTTTCCAGGCAGAGAAATGACACTACCTGGGGCGGTCACATTTCATTTTTAAACCAAAATTCACAGCTACTGTCAAGGGTAATATAAATGACAGAGAGATGAAAACAAGGGAAGAAGCCGGAAAAGTTCTTGTGGTGAAGTTACCCTGCACATCACGAATTTAGAGTTAACCCGGACTGCACAGCTCTTTCCTGCAGCCTGATAGGAACTGTTACTTCGTGATTAAACACGACGTGCTTACATTTGGATGGCTCTAAGCTGTCACTGTCCGGTCTCAATTTATCTGTGATGACAACCACACCAGAAAAAAGCTGTCTCCATTTAACAGAAAGGGGCCCGAGGCCCTCAGCAGTTGCAGACCTGGGGATGGGGCTGCAGCGTCCTCAGTGCTGGCCCCACTCTTGGGCCACACTCTGTCATCACTGCAGGCCCAGCCCTGCTGAGCCACGAGCAGGAGAAGCACGGGAGGCCAGGGAAGCAGAGGGGGTTGGCTCTTTTTGTGATTTGACAAAGGTAGGATGGAAGGTCTGAGATGAGCTGTTTTAAACTTTATATAAAAGCATGTTTTCCTTTGTGTAGAAGAATATAGTTTTTGCTCCGCACGAGCTAGTGAGTATATGCTGCTGCACTTCTTCCTTGGCTAGGGAAAAAAAAGATAACAGGGACTTTAACTCTATTTCTTAAAAAAAAAGTCACGTCCTATTGGTGGAAATAGCCTCTCTACCAGTGTCATCTTCAAAGTTGTATGCAAGAAGGTCTTTGAACGAAGCATCCTTTTCACAGAGTTTTTTTCTTCCTACATTTCAATTTTCTGCAAAGAGGGGTTCAGACATGTAAAAGTGCCTCTCTGCCGATGCCTTCCATTTGCTTCGAGAGTCCGTGCAGAGAGATGAAGAAATTGCCCAATTTGCTGAATGGCGGAGAAAGCACCACACCCAGGGGACAGCGAACCTGTGTGGATCTGCTTCATGAGCAGAGGTGCAGCTGGAGAGGCTGAGCACAGGCAGGGTGGAGAGCCCGGTTCGAGGGCACCAGAGCCAGGGCATGAAGAACGCTGCCTGCTGGAGGCCGAGTGGGGCAGGGAGAGGGTCCAGAGAAAGAAAATGGGAGTGAGCAGTCTTGCTAAGAGAGCTGGCAGCCTGCAGGCAGGAGCTGGGGGTGTGGACAGCCCACACCCCGAGTGTGGACTCTGGGGAGGCTTGTCTAGGGGAGGGGTGAGGAGGCAGCCTGTAGGCGCTGCAGCAGGGCCGACACCAGGAAGAGCTTCTGTCTTCGGTTGTGCCACCCTCTGCTCTGCACACAGACGCTTACCTGCCTGGCACCTGCTGGGCCTCCAGCTCCCATGCCTCGTATGCCCGTGCCGAGCCATAGACGCCTGGGAAACAGTGGTAGCAAAAGGAAAAGGCTGGCTGATGCAGAGGCCGCTAGGCTAAATGAGAAGACCAGTCTGGGACTAGGATCAGGGGTTGTCTTGGTCAAAGCACAGAGGGCCCATAGGGACTCGAATGGCCTTTGAAAGTCTGGCTTTAAGAGGGTCCAGTCCCAGCCCCAGCCAGCATCTCCTGGCCCTGTTACCGGGTGGGTATAGAGTGGGCTCTGCAGTGTGTGCGTGTGAGGGGGGTGCACGAGCAACCCCGAACAAAGGCCACACACCCTTCCCAGCTGCCGTGTTCTCTCTGCTGTGGTTTTGGTCCATAAGAACCTGCAGCTCTTGCCCCGTGCTCCTGTGTGGCCCTTCTGGATTATCCAGGGAAAGCAGAGTCTCCGGTGAACTACTCTGAGCCCCTCCTCTTGTCAAATTGCCACTGACCATGGCACTGGCTGAGGGATCCCTAAACTTTAGTGCTTCAAGGGGTGCCTCGAGACTCCCACCTTCATGCACCCCAGTTCTCCTCGTTGCCTGTGGTGTGCTGTGGTGGCCACTCACTCATTCTCATGGTAGCCGGCCCCAGAGGCCTGTGCTTCCAGGGGGAGCAGGGGGGGCTGCCAGGCTATGCTCCAGGTAGCCCACCGGTCTCCACAGAAGGGATTTGTGCCTGTGCACAAGCGGAGGGTCAGCGGCATTCTCTGCAAGCAGACCCTTTGTGCGGACTGCTGAGGACTGAGCGCTGGGCGGCTCTCACCTTGTAATGTTTCACGGGAGCCTGGCCATTCTGAACAGATGCTCACGCTGTCCTCAGGTGCCCCCGTCAGGACTCTCTATGATATCAAACACCAGCGCAGTGCAGCCAGGCAAAGTCCTGGATTTGGGGGGCTGGGGAGCTGTCTCCTGCATCAGCCTAACTTCCTTGTTCTTTCTCAGACCTACGCTTGTGTGACATTTGCTCCATGCGCATCCACGGGCGTGCATGGTCAGTGAGGCTGGGGCTGTGTTTTCAGCAGATGTTGCTGGCCACGGCCCTGCTCTGCCCAGAGCCGGCTCTCCTGCCTCCTTCCTTCTCGAGACAAATCAGCGCCAGAGTCACATCCAGTTCTCTCTGATGGCTCCCAGGGATTTTTGTCACCGAGGCGTGCCCTCTTAGATGCTGGGAGAGGAGCCAGAGGGTTACAGTTCCAAACTACCCCCGTGTTAGGCCGCTGTCTGTAGGAGCAGAATGTGCCTTCCTGGTGGGTCAGTTCTGGTCACTCCCGGTCGGTGGGGGCTGTGTCTGACCTGTCACCTTCTGACACTTGACTGGCACAGAAGCTGCCCTGCAGTGGAACACGCAGTACGCATGTGTTGAATGAATGAACACATCAAATGCTCCCAAGTTTCTCCCGCAGTAATGCGCGGTTATTTATGAGTGATGGGGCTGGGAAGCGGTTCTGTTCTCCCCCTCCCAGGCAGGGCTTGAGCGCAGCCAGGTCAGAGGAGCCTGGACCTTGCCATGAGCTTGCAGGAACCAGATGTGTGGTCACCTGCCAGGTCCGTGACACACAGCTCGGTCCCAGGCCCTGGGGGGTCCGTTTAGGCGGCTGACAGTCACCGGCCCTCTCCAGCTCCAGCCTGAAATGTGAGTTGTCTGGGGCCCGCCAGGGCTGCGTATGTCACGGCTGCACCTCCCCCGCCGCCCATTAACTTGCTGTTCGTGGAGTCAGGGGCCGTTCTTGGAAATGTTGCTGAAAGGTAGATAAAGCTTTGGGGGGAGAATTCTTGTTTGAGAACTGGCCTTTTCTTACTGGGGAAACAGACCCATCCCTTACTGGAGCATTTCTTCAAGCTCATGCAAATGGACAGTCGTTCAGCTTGTGCAGCAGGCTCAGGAGCAGAGGGTAGAGGGCAGGGTGTGAGACCCTAAGGGCACGGCAGACGCATGGCTGCAAACCCACATTTGGGCAAAGGAGATGGACTGCCAGCGCCCTCGCAGAGAGCTCTTGCCTGCTCTCCAAGACCTGTAGCCACAGGTCCAAATAGACTTTCCCATGACTGAGCCAGGCACAGCTGGGGAAGGGGCAGCTCCGGCCAGCTCAGAGAGTGCCTCCCACTGCCAAAGCTCATTGCTCTCAGAGTTCGGGTGCTGTTCCAGCGGTCACGGTCAGCTGCCTCTCCACCCTCAGCGCAGCAGGGTGACTGTAGATACTGTGGTGACCTTTTAGCTCTTTGCTTTCAATGGGAAATTCAAATAATAAGAATGGCAAATACTTATTTAGAACTTATTCTGCACAGGGTCAGATCTGAGGGTGATAGGATTGATGCTAAAATTCCCACTTTACAGATTAGGAAACTGAGGCTTACAGAGGTGAGGTAATTTGCCCAAGGTCATATGGCCAGTCATTGGCAGAGCTTAGATTCAAGCCAACATGTTGGTCTTCAGCATGGTGTCCCCTCCTCGCTGCCCGCTGGAAGGGCAGATGGCACTGTAGCGGCTCCACACCAGCGGTTCTCTCTTGCACTGTGGTCTGTGCATGCACCAACATCGTCTCATTAGCCCTCATGGAGAGGGAATGCGGAGAGGCACCCTCTTTACTATTGTTCTGTCTGTCTGTCTATCCATCCATCCATCCATCCACCCATCCATCTATCTATAGATGCCTTCTGGCCTATTTATCTCTCTACCTATTGGTATGCATTTTATTTTCTTTGGCAAATGAAAGTGGTTACCTACACCACTATGTGTTTCCCAAAGATCACAGTAGGAACTCACAGTATTAACATTCATTTATTAAAAACTTAATTGTGGTATAACTTACACTCCATAAAATTTGTTCATTTTTAGTGTACAGTTCAATGTTTTTAGTATATTTACAGAACTATGCAACCACCAGTGTGATCTCCCTTTAGAAGGTTTCCTTTAACCCCGAGTCAACTGCCTGTCCACTTACAAGCACTCCCCATTCCCACCCCAACCCTAGGCAACCAGTAATCCAGCTATCTTTAAGATTTATTTGAGTCTGGCTTCTTCATTGCATGTAACATTCTTGACATTGTTACATGGATCAGTCATTCATTTCTTTTAACCGCTGAATCATATTCCAGCTCATGTGCCACATTTTGCTCATTTCCAGTTGAGAAACATCTGGGTTGTTTGTAGTTTGTGCTATTGTACCACCCTCTTTGGGACGAAAAAGTCACTGGTCTCAGAAACACCTCATGCCCTCGTTAGTTACTCATCAGGGCCGAGAGACGTGACCCTGACTGGTGACTCCGCTGGTGTCTCCTGGTTCATTTGCTGGTCCAAGCAAATGTGTGTTTAGCTCCATTGGTTGCCAGCCACTGAGCTAAACCCTGGGAGCCCAGCAGCAATCAAGATGCACAGGGTCCCTGCCGCCTTCTGGGACTCTCTGGTGAAGAAGACAACTACCAATAGGCGAACTTAAAAGAGTGTTAAGTAGTGATATGTGCTTTCCTGCTATAAAAGCAAGAATGTAAGATTCTGTAAAAATACATAATGAGGAATTCAGAACTTTTTCAGAATTTTTATTTTACTTACACTTATTTTACAGCATTTGAATTTTCTTTTTCTTTGGGAATTATACAAATCATTTCGCTTTACATGGGAGAAATGTTCAATTTGAGGAGGGAGAAGTCATTTTTATCTGTAAACTTTGGAGACACACCCATGGACTGCTCCGTGGATGGGGGATGGCCTCGTTCCACAATTTGTGTGGTCAGAATCGACTCCCCAATACTAGGATCACCCCCATCTTATCTCTCCCACCTTTATGTGACAAGACAACCTCCATTCTGTTCTGCCATCAGAGGCAGTTCAGAGGCCTTCAGGAGCCTCCAGCGAAAACCGCATTAGTGTATATGAGCAAATTACCCCAGCTATCAGGCCATGTAGAAAGCTACAGTTTTGCTCTTCATGAAAAATTAAAATCTTGTCCTGATCTGATGGAAGGAAATGGATGAGGCAACTTGGGTGAACTCAGCCATTGTTGATCAGGCAGATGATAAACTATACATTTTCTTGACTCTAGAGATCAATGGAGAATCTTAAAGAGAAAATCACAGAAGAAATTAAGATTAAATTTTCAAGCCTGTAATATTGGGAGTGCATTCTAAAACTGCTGCAAAATAAGGCTCTCTCCCGAAAATGCATAATTTATCCCCTGCCTGTTACCACCGTTACAGATGCTCCTTCTTGTGGTTTGAACCCGACTCAGTCATAGACGTAGACCAGGCAGAGGCCTCTCACTCACCAATGAAGTTAGAATTTCAGATGAGCAGTCAAGATATTTTTAGAATGTTTGTGTGTAAGTTGCCTCATAAATTGTAAGGATGAAGGTAGATGCTTGAGTCTGAGCCCAACGGGGGCCACAATGTGGGCTTCACACGGCATAAATTTTATTAAGAGGCAAGAATCGTGGAATTGGTTCTGCAGTTCATCCTCACATTCTTTTCATTAGTAAAATCTTGGAAGAACATCAAAAGTGGTTTTGGTTCAATGGGGACATTCAATGGAAGAACATAATTTGCTTCCTAATGAAACTTCCTCATACAATAATATGTACCAGAGCGAAATTCAGAAAGAGAAAATTGTCCCTCTGGCGTTAATGGATTGGCTTCTGCCTCAGATGTCATCACTGTTGAAGTCACATGGGCCAGACAATGGGAACTTTTCAGTAATTGAAACATAAAGTAGTATGAAATGTCCCCAATGAGAGGTGTGCTTCATATCTGCGAACAGTCATCAATTATCTGTGCTAATTTCTGTCTGGATTCTCTGGAAAACTGGCACTTCTCAAGAAAAAAGAGGATTTTTGCAGTTTTGAAGATTAAAGTTTAAAGGAGAAACTTTCAGAAAAGTGCATGCCCAAGCCAATTAAAATTTTAGCAAGTTGTTCTCTGAAAGAGAAGCAGACAAAAATTTATGGGGTCATGTCTTCCCAGTATTTTCCTGAAAAGAGAATTGATTAAGAGCAATGGTTTGGGAACTACACAGAACAGTTTGATTTCCAGCCCTGGGACTGACCAGCTCTGTAGCACTGAGTAAGCCACATAACGCTCTCCAGCCTCAGTCTCACCTGCAAGGGGCAACATAGTAAGCCCTATCTTCACTCATGCCCGTAAAAGTTCGAAGGCCATTGCGCAAAGTAACCACATAAGATGAATGCCCAACATAATTGGCCAACGTGATTCTATTGGAAAGACATGGAAGGAATGGGATTTGTTGCAACAGCAGAGAATAAGAGAGAAAATGTTATGTTCATTAATCATTCATGAGAAATTTGACTCCTTTCCTGAGAAATCAGAGCAACGTTCTTATGACCAGTTAAGAAATTTGATGGATATATTGAACACATTTCCTCCCTTTCTTTCTTCTTCATGCCTTCTTTCTTTTTTCCCTTTCTTCTCTCTTGCCTTCCTTTCTAGACTTTTTCTCACTGACAATTAGTGAGTCATTTGAACAGTTATTTAAAAACAATTCAAATGTAGTGGGTAGAATTTGCCCATCAGTGGTGTGCTGTCACCTTGCGTAGAGTGGCCACGGCAGAGCAGCCCTCCAGGACAGGGGGTCTTCAGTAATGGGATCACTGAGTAAGCACCTGCTGCATGCTGGGCACAGCCCAGGCATCGAGACTGTGGCGTCAGCCTGGTTCCTGCAGCCTCCCCTGAAGGTTCTCGTGACTCCAGCTCAGGGACTGGCCCTGGGCCAGGATTCACTTGGTTCCTGACCTCATCCAGCCATGTCTTGGGGTTCACATTGTGACCTGAGAGATCAATTCCAAATTGATCTCCCAATCATAGTGATAATATAGCAGGCCTATCATTTCATTTGGTGTCATTTTGTTATAATATTGACAAGAAAAAAAAATCGATTCCTGGCCAGGCTACTGTCTGTGTGGAGTTTGTGTGAGTTTTCTGCCCCCAGATGTGTGATTTTCTCCAGGCACGCTGGTATCCTCCCACATCCCACAGATGAGCATGTGAGGTCCATTGTTGGGCCTCAGTTGTCCCTGATGGACACTCGTCCTCCCTGCTGGGGGGTCCAGTGGGGCTGGTTCCCCACAAGTGCCCTGGGCTGTGAGGAAAGGCTCAGCTGACTGCAGTCTTGTGAGCAGGTTGGAAAATGAATGAGCGCAAGTAACTGTTAAATACTGGAAGCGTTTTAGGTCTTCGTTTAGAAGTTTGGTGATGGTTTTGTGACAGCAGTATGCCATTAGAGGTTAATTCTTATTTCGATTGGCACTTATATCAATTAGCCGATGGTAAAATTGGTTTTATTTTATGTTGTTTCGATTAAAACCACAGTTTCCAGGAACCCACTGGTGCTGTTAAGCAAGGTATTATTGTACATGTTGTCGCGTCTCAAGGTGACCGCCTCTGCCGTGGGGTCATGGGGAGTCACCCTCCACAGAAGGGACAACCACTGGGTCCTAAACAGAGGGGCTGTCATGGCCAGGGAAAGGCTGGCTCCAAAAACCATGGCAGGAAATTCATGGGACAAAGTCCGCTCTCCTCAGAGAATGGACAGTCGTCGGTGAGGGTGGTAAATTTGACATCTGACACACTGTTTTCTCAGTGAGTTTTCCATAGAGGTAAGTGTCTGGACTATAAAAATTTCACGGAATCATTTTTTTCTACCACAACTTCTAGCTAGCTTTCCTATCATTCATGAATATTTATGCCTTGTCTGCTTAAAATGCTTGGAGGCAGGAAAAAAACAAACTCTGCACTCGGTCTCAAATTTTTCTAAGAGCTATAAAAATCTTGGGTATAAAATGGTAACAATGGGCTGCCCCGGCACTGCTTAGACCCGCCTTCATGTGAAGCCCAGACCAGCTGTGTTAGCACCAGTGGCAGCGAGTCCACCTGACACCAGGAGATGGACATGGGAGTTGTGTTGTCTGAGGTACATCAGTCCCTGGCTGCCCACTGCCCTCATCTTCTGCTAAGTGAGCTTAACTTAATTTACTTGAAGCCAAGGGATGGGGTATCAGAAGTGCCAGAGATTGACCCCATTGGCCTCTTTTTTTTTTTTTTAAAGATTTATTTATTTATGCGTACAAGCATTGGGGTACAGGCCAGAGGTGTGGGGGTGGTGAGAGGATTCACCACAGAGAGCGGGGAGCAGAACAGGCAGATCAACAGAGGCACACTGCTGAGGGGAGCAGCGGGCACAGCAGGAGAGGTCTGCCGCACCACGTGGGTCCCCCCCCTGGCCGGCAGCAGGGATCGAACTCGTGCTGCAGTGGCTGCGATCTGCTTCGTAGTGCGTTGCTTAACCCACTGCGCCACCAGGGGAGGCCCCCCATTGGCCTCTTATCTAGCTGATGCAAACTTTGCTTTTGGTCCGTGAACCTGTGTTCGTGTCACACCTTCCTGCAGACCTCAGGCAGCTTCTCTGCCACCACACCTTTGCTCTTCTCCACACTTCCTCCTCCTTCCCTGAGCTCAGCAACTACTTCCCTGCCACACGCTCACACTGCGCCCGCCTGGCCAGACTGAGAGAGCAGGAGCACACACACGAGAAGCGTAGCAGGAGTGGCTCACGAATGCAGATCCGTTTTCAAGCAAATTTTTGAAGTGCGGGGGCGGAGAGCCGATTATGCAGACCGCTCCAAATTCAGTCTCCTGGTTTATGTTATCGCGGAGCCCGTGACGGAAGCACCACCCGATAATTCAGACTCGCCTATTACTTATTCTTTATCTAGAGGAAATAAAGAGAAACAATTACCTTGGTGTGACATTCTGCCATCTCTACAAAGCCACCTGAACCTGAGACTTTGCCAGTAGCAGAAATAACGAGTTAAATGCTAAATATTTCATAGAGAAGAGAGTAGCAGGGCTATTGAAAATAAATTTAAAAGACCTTCATGTATTCTGGTCATATATCCCTGGCATAAAACTTCTCCAGAGATGAAATAGCTTTCTGACAGGAGGGTTGTGGCGGGGGGAGGGGATGGCACAGGAAGGGAGGCAGGAAGGTAGCCCTGTAAGCCCGCACGCCCTCCTGTTACCAGTCACAGCGCTGCCTCTGTGAAGGCATCTTTGAAATGATTGAAGTTGGACTATTACCGCAGAGCCCTTTTCAGTAATGAATTTTAAATTATAAATGACATTTTGTTGTGTGCCCTTCTCTCCCACCTGTTGGTACTTAACTGGGAAAATTGATGCAGTTTTTGTCTAGACAAGCAAACTTTGGAAGTTAAGCCTGGAGCTTAGTTTTAGTTCTTCACTGAGAAAGCTCTAACCCTCCCAACTTAGATGTCTGTCAGGGCCATGCCCGGGCCCAACCTGGGCTGGACATGCAGCCCACAGCCCCCATGAGACCTGCAGGCATTCCCTTTTATTCCCTTCTCTTTGAGGGCAGGCTTTGAGGACCCAACACTCGGACAATATAGAGCCCTCAGCACCCAGGGGACCCTGTGAGGCTGACCCTCCCTTGAAGTGGTGGGAGTGAGTACCATCAGTTAAATTGCAGGGCTAGCTCAGTGAGATAATTACCATCAAAACTATGAAGAAACTGACATTTGTTTATTTCCCTTAAAAGAAACTGCTAAGGCAGAAGGAAGAAAATTTAAGAATAATCACTGGCGCGCCAGCCCTTTCCACTGACCCTGGCATTCAGAGTTTTCTTTCATTGCATCAATCATTCTTGGCAATTAGGTGTGCTTTCCTTATTAATGCCAGGGTAGGGAAGCAGAAAATGAAGGCCCTTCTTCTCAAATAGCTGCTTAATGTTGCAATGCCTGTCTATAAGTCACAAAAACCATGCAGGTTTGCCCACCCCCAAGCACAGAACGCCCTTGATGACAGCTGCAGAATAGAAGTATTCGTGCCGATGAACAAATTCTGGCATTTTCCGCTGGCCTGTATGCCTTCCCAGAGCAGGGGTGGAACTAGAGGAGGAGCACCCAGCCTGACCAAGCAGAGTGAGCCCACCTTACTCAGGGCACGGTGCTCTCGAGCTGGGCACCAGGCACTTGCTGCTTCTCAACAAATACTCAGCTCGCTCGCTCGCTCCTCCATCCTTTTTCCTCAGGCAGTGGGATTGGACCTGCTCTGGGTGGGTGGGGACAGAGGATGATGAAGAGGCCAAAAGATTTTTGTGTCCATTCCCTCGTTGTTAGGTACCACCTGGGTGCAAGATGCCACCCTAGGTGCCATGTGCTCCTGCCTCAGTTTCCAGGTGTGACATAGGTCACTCTGAAGTTGGGGATCAGCTCTCCTTCAGCCTCTCTGAGCCTAGAATGGAAGCAAGTTCAACACGAAGTAGATCATGCCACCCCCGTGGCGAGATTGCACTGGGGACTCTCTGTCCTTTCTGAAGTCATAAAGGTGGAAACCACCTTGGTCCAAGCATATCTGTGTGGGGCATTGTCTGGAAGCAGATACCTGACCAGTGACCACTTGACCCCAACACTACTTGGGCTTTCAAAAGTGGCCTTGTCTTAAGACTGACTGTTCAGTCCTGGCCACAGGCTCTCAGAAGTCACAAGAGGGGCACCTTGCATGCGGCTCAGAGCCCCTTTGTTGAGGCCTCATCAACAGACCAGCACTGCCCCCATGGCTCACTCTGCAGACGGGAGGTCAGAGCTGCCTGGCAAAGTGCCACCAGCTGATGTGCTTTGACATGTCACCTCTACAAAGCACACCATTGATTTTTTTTCCTTGCAAATCAGAGCCTCTCCAATAGCATCCAAAAACCATAGGAGCAGAGCACTGGATTAGAACACGTTGGACAAGGTTATCTTCTCCAGAAAGAATATCGACAGCTGCCCCTACTGGGAGGAAAAGTGTCTAAAGAAACAGGGAGGGGGATGGCTTGTCAGAACTGGGACTGGATGATAAACTCTGCAGTCAGAACAGCCTTTGTGGGGACTTGAGGTTACAGGCCATAGCTCACCCGGCCTCAGCCTCTTAGCGGTGAGACCAGGGGGCCGGTCACTGTGCGAGAGGCAGGCTCAGATCTCAGATCGGTCAGAGCTACACTCCCAGGGACCTCGAGGAAGGCACCTTCCTCTTCCATTTGGGTTTATAGGTCTTTAAAGCTGGGACTGTAGTGGTGCCAAGATCAACACCAACCGCTCCGGCAGGTGACTGGCCTCCCATCATTTGTCTGTAAGCTGGTTCTGAAAGTTGAGAATAAGTAAATCACATTTATGTTGTTATTACTGTAAAATATTGTTATTCTCTGCAGAGTCAAATCATGTCCTGCTATTTCTTTGCATCCAACACATTCACCCCTTGTCGTTCAACAAAGAAAATTTTCTAGTTTCAGGTTCAAGTAGATTCTCCTTTCTTACCCGCTATCAGCTAGTTGCCTTTCACACATCTCCACATTCATTCATATTATCTCTTTTATCATTGGTTGCTTCTTTTCCCCAAAGTCCTCTATTCTGGAGCCTCTTTTTATTTCTCCAATCTAGAATAGTCTTCTGGGTTCCACCACCCTTCCCAAGATATCCTAACTCTTCCTTTCTTGGCTTTTAATTTTCATTTTGCTGGAGCACACCCTTATATAATTTCCTAAGAAAGTATGTACATAAGTTCATCTTTCCATTCCTTAAAAGTCTGAAAATGCTTTTATTTTGTCTTTGCACTTGACAGATTAACTGCACACAGCATTCCAATTTGAAAATTTACCTCTTAATGGTAAAGACAGGGTAACTTCTCTAACAAACAATCCTTAATGCCAGAGGTACAACAGATTATTGTGCACTCACATCATAGCCTACTCATTCCCCAATAATGCTGGGATGTGGGGTTCTCTGCTCCCAAAAATAATTCAAGGACCATACAGATTGCCTTCTATTGTTATCTCCAACGTTCTGGTGGACAGGAATGAGAGTATAGCTAAGCGCTCTCACCAGCTCTTAGCTGACCCAGCCGAGAAGTAATATATCATTCTACTCAAAGCTTCTCTTTGAGAACTATTTAGGTACAAGAAGGATGGAAAGTAGAAGTTAGTCTGTGAATACAGGAAAAGAAATCCACACCCTCCTTTTTTTAAGAGCTCCTTTTTAAGCATGCCATGTCTTTGATAAAATGTCCAGTGCTAGATCGATCTTTGTTCCTTGTGGATAACCAGCTTTAATCTTTCTGGAAGCTATTATGATCATGTCTTATATTCTTGAAGTTCCATTAGAGTGGGGCACTTTGTTTCCCTAGTTCCCCTCCCAAATCCCTGCCTGGCATAGAACAGTGCTGGGGTTAGGTTAGGGAGACCAGGGCCCTTGCTGCAAACTCAGAACTCATTCATCAAGATAAATAGTGTGTTCATAAAAAATAAATAGTATTTATAGTAACAATATTTTATAAAAGGAAAGTTAACATAAACATCTGTGATGAACAGAACCATGACTGATTAACTGGTATGGCATTTTGCAACGACGATCTGACTTTGTATCTCCCTTCTGTAGGGTTTTCAATTAAGAAATACATATGCTTCCCCAACTGAAAGCAGTTACAATTTTTAAAAAATAATTACTTCTTGGCTTTCTCATCTGTCTTTCTAGAAATCTTAACTGAACACATAGCATCCTGGATCATTATTTTCTGTCTCACCTTTTCTCTCAAAGATTCTGCTTCTATATATTTTATTCTGTATTCTGGAAAATTTCCTTGGCTGTCTCATCCAACCTGAGTATTGAGTATTTTTATTTCAAGGACTGTCCTTTCCAAGCACAGTCTCTCTCTCTCTCTCTGATTTCCAGAAGTGACATCTTTAAGCTGTTTGAAGATGCTAGTTAGTAATTTGGGGGTTTCTATTTGAGTTCTGTTTTTATTTTTCTTCTGTCACATAGATTCTTTGTGTGTATGTGTGTTTCAGTTGCCATTTTGTGTGTTTTCTGTTTGTAATCGTGCTGTCTGTTTAATGATGTGGATCTGGTGAGTCTTGCTTAATCATCAAACAGCTCTCCCACCGTTGTCTTACATTCAAATATAAGAATGAAGAAGAGGCTGACCAGCTCTCATTTCAGGGTAGCGCTAGCCAGCTGGCAGTTTCTTTAAGAGGAGCTGGTCTTTGCACTGGGCAGCCCCCAAGGTTCCAGAGTAAGGAAGATGCCCACATTAACCCCATGGCTGTCCTCGGGCACCTTACTTCATTTCATTAGAGAAGAACCCAGGCTGTTTAGTGCAGAAGGGAGTTTTCCATACACAGGCCTTCAGTTTCCCAGTTACCGTCTCAGCTGTGCCTCTGGGGGAGGTGTCGTTCTGGAGTGGGCACCCTCTTCAGCTGTGCCCTTCTGTGCATGTTCTGGGCTGTGGGCTATGGACTGAGATGCCCTCTGCCATGTTCATCAGAAACTGTCCTTCAGAAATTTCTTTAAATGCCTTTTCACTAAGAGTACCTCTCCTGGTCTCTCCATTTTTGCTACTTATTCCCTTATGGTCATTTAATTGTGTCTCAGGAGGAAAATAAAATAAATGCATGGGGCCTCCCTGGTGGCCTAGGGGTTAAATCTCAGTGCTATCACCTCTACAACCTGAATTCAATCCCCCAGCAAGGGAGCTAACCCACATATGACCTCTCTTACCCGCTGCCCACCTTAGCAGTGCGTTTCAGTAGATATGCCTGTTCTGCTCCCCACTCTGGCCTACATCCAAATTAAATTTTCTTCTACAAAATAAATAAGTAAATCTTTTAAAAAGAAAAGAAATACACATACCTGCCCCAGTCAGTGGGGGATCCCTGCCCCTTACTTCTAAAATGTCAGAAGGATTTAACTGGCACCTGGCAGCTCAACCTTAACCTGCCCAAAACAAACCCATTCCGTCCCCTCTGCCTGCCCCCAGAGTATCCACTCCTCGGTCATTCCCGCGTCAGGGTACAGCGCCTAAGTCCACCCACTTGGCTCCTCATGGAGCCTGGGGCAGCTGGGCCGAGCAGCGTGGTGATGAGCGGACAAAGGAGGAGGGGCTCGGATGAGGGGGCCTTTCCACAGTGTGTGGCTGTGGGCTCTGTGCTGTTGTCTTCTCCTCGGGCACATCTTCCTGCTGTAGCTCCAGATCCCATTGCCTCCCAGCTCATGTCTTGAGACCTGGAAACTTGGCTCTCCAAACCCACAGAGGAGAACAGTCACCTGGCTTGCCTTCCAGTCTCCTTCCAATGGGGTCCTGAGCTCTCCCACCTCACCTGCTTCTTCTCTCCTCTGCCTCCTATCTGACCTATGAGACCACCAGCTCCCCACAGACATGTCCGCAGCCCCACACGTCGGGCATTTCTTCAGCTTGAGATGCCCCTTCTCTGCCTGCCTGTCACCCGTCGTGGCCTAGGCTCAGGCCGCCTTCTCCAGGGAGGTCCCTGAGTCCCTGTACTTGGAGGGAATTCCTTACTCTCCACACTCCCCCATCTTGGTCTTACTCATCAGCCTCTGCTCTGTACTCAGGTGTTGCCTGGGAGGGTGTTTCTGCTTTGAGCTGCATATCCGGGAGGTGAGGTTGAGCATAACTGGCCTGCCCACTGTCACGCCAAGGAGAGATGCGGGCCGTGGGCTCGTGTTAGTGTGCGAGACTCTCCAGACTGCACCCTGGACCTGGGCCTTGGGCCAGGGGGAGGCCTGGACTGCTTGCCTGCTGCCTGAGTGTGGTGTTGCTGCAGCATAAAAGGTGGCTGCTCCACAGCCCTGTGCCGTGCAGGTGACTTGTGCAAGCCTCTCTAGGAAGCTTCAGGCGAGTCTCTGAGAAAACAGAGGAAGTGATGAGGCCCCATTTGGCCTTTACCTCCTGGGCTCACCGTTGTTCCTCGTGATGTTTATTAACTGGCACCCGAGTAAACCAAGACACGTGCGCCATGAGCCAAGTCCAGGTGGTCCCTCCCAGCTGTCCTGGCCTGGTGGTCCCAGGATCTGGTCTAGCTGACAGGGTAGAGTCGTATGCAAACCATGAGCAGCACCTTGGGGCGGCAGCACCCATGCGGTTCTCAGGCCAGGTGCCCCTGCAGTGCCACAGGCTGGGCGCTGTTGGGGGAGCTGCCGCAGGCTCAGCGTGCTGGGAAGCGACCGCCCCTTATTTGTATCTTCCTGGCAAGAGGAGTGCACCAGGGACAGCAGAGCAGGGTGCCTGCCCCCAGCACACCTCTCTCTTGCTGAGACACCCCGCCTGTGCCAAGACAGGCAGATGCTGTGCACGTGACGAACCTGAGTCTGCCAGGCACCTCCTGCGCGGTGTTGAGGCTGTTCCCTATGAGTGCCCCATTCTGAAGGCAATTAGTCTAATTGCTTTTGTTATTTCAGAAAACAAATTAAACCACCCAAGTGTTTCAAGGTAGAAAAATGCCTGTAATGTATAAGAAATGTTTTAGGATCGTTTAGTTCACAGCCAGCGGTGTCTGAGCAAACAGCCAGAAAGTCGGCACAGGAGTGCTCAGGAGGTGGGGCCTCTATGCTGCGGGCTTCATGCCCTGTGGGGTTGGGTGGAGGGAACCTCCACTCCTGGACGCCTGTGGGTGTGCTCAGGGTCCTGCCAAGCCCCCAGTCACCCCGGACGCTACCCCTCTTTCCCCTCACCGTCATAGGCTATGGGTTCTGCATCCAGCCCACCCCTGTTCACTGCCTGGGCTCAGGCCCCCTCCATACCAGGATCAGTGGATCAGTTGCCAGCTGAGCCCCCCTGTCTCCCACCTAACCTACTGCACAGCCACCACCGGAGCTGCCTGAATACAAGGAACGCAAATCAGATCCTGATAATGCACCACCTGCAATAGCTTTTGGCTTCCCGTAAGCTACCAGACAACCTTCAGCAGCATGGGGCAGGAGGGCAAACCACCCCGCAGGCCCAGGCTGCCTGCAAGCTGTCTTTGGGAAGCCTTCGCCCCGTGCTTCATGAGGCTGTGGCTTTGCCCCAGGGAGGTGTGGGTGCGTGCACACCCTGCACCCAAACACACACACACACACACACACACACACACCGGGCCCCACAACACCCCTCGGCTGCAGCCCAGCCACCCTGGCCTCGGGACACCTTCCCTACATCAAGAGAGGGTAGGTCCATTCTCCTTTGTGCCTGAGGGGCTGGGACTCAGCTCACATCCAGGGCAGGCTGCATCTGTTTGTCTCACTATTGTTCTCAGCAAACTGTGAGCAGGGAAAGAAGTGGGACTTGCCCTGTGCTCTTTCTGCTCCAGCCATGTGACAAAAGATTTACCACTCAGAAAATTCAGTGGGTGTAGGCTGCATGGATGGGTAGAGGAATGGTGGGGGCACCGTGAACCAGTGAACGGGTAGTCCTGAGGACTGGTAAGGGCTCTTACCCCAAGGAATTCAACTCGATTCAACATAAAGAGGTACCCTAGGAAATGATTGATTCAGTCAGGGACTCTGTTCTTCCTGCTGCATCACCCTGTCTGGAGTGGGGAGCAGAACGTGGTGAGAGACTTCAAAGAGCGGGTGAGCAGCCTAAGGATGGAGACCAGGTTGCTTCCGTCCACACAGGACCAAGTGAGGTTCACCCTGAGCCTTCCTCCTGCTCTATTGCTGGAAACCGCGCAGGCCCCGACCTGGCCTCTCCCTGGGCGCTGGAACCTGGGTGACACAGGGGTGGAGGTCTGGTCTCAGCCACGTTATCACCCCCTGGTGGGGCCCCCTGCGAAGATCCTGAAGTGCAGAAACACCGTGTATTTAAAGTGTTCCTGGAATCTGTGTTGAAAATGGAGAGGCCCATGCATCTGGACGCTCGTGGTTCTCCAGTCTGAGACGCACAGCACCTGCACCAGATCACTGGGAGGGGTTCTCAAAAACCAGCTTCCAGCGCCCCACCTAGTCCTGCCGAGTCAGCATCTCTGGGGTTACACTAGCTGCTCTGGAGATCCGCATGCAAGGAAAGGCCTGGGCTCATCACCTGAGAGCCTCGTGGTGGTTGGAGAATTCAGAGTGGCAGGTCTGAGTGGCCCTGCATCCCGTCCCTCCCCCTGGCCCGGCGTTGGCTGTGGGAACCCCCACAGCAGCGGTGTCAGCGCCCAGCCCTTCTCTTGATCTGTCTGCGCCTCTGCCCAGATATGCTGCTCCCCCAACGTCAGACTCGCTGTGTCTTCGCCCGTCAGTGCAATTACTTGGCAGCGCTGTGTTCTGGTTAGAATGTATTTTGGGCCACGTGTCTGCGTGCTGCTTTGTCTCACGCTTGTCATGAAGGTGTTCTTCTCTGCCCCTTCACAACCCATGTTGGCCATGCATGCGGGTTCGCACAGCTGCGGCCACTAGCCCGGCCCGCAGCTCCAGGCTGCCGGGGGCCCTGCTGGAGATGACACGCTCCCTGGAGGAGCGGACCTTCCCCAGCACCTCGGGGACCCCCTGCTCACCCGCGCATGCGGTGGGATGGCGCATATGGTCTCAGAGCAGGGAGGGATGGCGCCAGTCCCACGCCTAGAACTAGAACTCCTGCTCTCTCCCCTGTTCCATATGCTGGCCCCACTGTGGGCTTGGCACCCTGCTGGGGGCATCATAGGACACACCAGCCTGGAAGTCTCTGCTTGAGGGAAATACCACACACGGGAAGGAATGGTAGTTCACCCTGTAGCACAGGCGGCGTCCATGTTAAGCTCGAGAAGCCGGAGGAGAAGAGCGGGCGAGTCAGGAAGGCAGGGCCTTGAGAGACTTATCAGAGCATGGCCAGGCTGAGAAGAGTGGGTGGGAAGTGGGTGGGCGGCAACGAGGGCAAAGGCCAGGAGCGCAGCAGGGCAGTGCAGAGAGGTGGGCACGGCGGCTGCTTCCAGAGCTTGGTATGAGAAACCAGACAAATGCCCCTGGCAAACGATCATTTCCCCATAGAGGAGAAATACCTGTAAGTGTGGCTTGGTATACAAACTGTACAAATTAAGGCATGCCACAGGAAGGTTGGATTTAAATTACTAGTTCACACAGGGATGTTTTGTAGGAAAAATGCAAAAGCATAAAGAGATGGTCTCTTCTTTCACACAGCCATTGAGAATTCCCCCACCAAATCCTTAGCCTTGCCCCTGCTCCCAGCCCTGAAGCCACAGTCCACCCCACCCACCTCCCTATTCCTACACAACAGCTCCTCTCCCTCTTATGTGACTGAGGGGCTCTCCTCTCTGTGGGGGCGGGAGAGGGGAGGGAGCTGCTGGCCTGACAGGGGCCGGAGGGGTCCCTGGTGCTTCAGCCACAGCAATCAAGTCCGCAGGCCCCACCACTAGGCTGGACCCTGTGGGATGCTGCATTGTGCAACTAGTAATTGTTTTTCCTTTTGTGAAAGAGCAATTTCCTTTGAACAACTTGAGCATTCAAAGCCTGGGTTATGGATTTGTTTAGGGTATTTGTGGTGAAGGCGGGACATTCTTTCTCACATGTAAGCAGAATCACCTGCATAGAAAGTCAACAAAGAATGGCCTGACGCTGGGGAAAGAGCGAGGCCTTCAAGTCAGGAGCGGCTGTTCTGACGACCTCTCCAGGCGCTCAGACTTTGCAGAGTGGTGTGGTGCTCGGGGTCCATGCGCCCCAAGACGGACACCCTTTAACATCCCGGATGCAGCTGTGCTGTGCCTGGGTCAGAGCCTGGAAGGAGGACACCTGGGGAGGCCCGTGCACACTGCGACGTGTCCGTGAGCGCACACTCTGGCTTCCTTAGTTGCCCCACTGGAAGGCAACTGAAACTGAATTCAGAGCAAAGGAACAACACTGAGGGGCAGAGTCCCTCCTGTCCTGCAGGCTCGGGCAGCAAACTGGTGCCTCAGGCAAGGGAGTGTAGCAGCAGGAAAGGCGGCACATGAGCAAGGTCCGGGATGGTTCTGGGCAGACAGGTCAAGGAAGGGCTCTTGGAGCCCTCGGTGGCTTTTCATGCTTTTATTAGTAGAGGTGGCCAGGTACATGGCAGGCAGGGGGGCCGGGGGGCCGGGAGGCTGGCAGACCTCCAGCCCCGGCGCATCTCACCCTCTCGGCTGCTGTGCTGCTGCTTTCTCTTTGCAGGTCGGTACTGTCAGTCCTGTTGGTCCTGGCGTTCTCATGACGCCGCCCATTTCAGCCCGTGTCAAGCTCACGTGCACCCACTTGCGCATGCCCACCCTGGAATGCTCGCAGCACCGCAGGTGTCCATCATCA
>JAGFMF010012151.1:57716-229306 GCA_019455555.1 Galemys pyrenaicus | reverse complement strand
AATCCTCCTTGTGGTATGGAAAACTCCACCTCCCCCCCCCCCCACCACCACCTTATGTAAAGATTTTGCAGCAGGAGGTAGAGGAGCAGAGATGAGAAAGGACACAGCGCTGCAGGTAATGGCCCTTTCCCCAGGCATGGCTGCCGAGGAGAAATTATTGTAAGTCTTGCTTAAAATGACGTGGAAGGTTTTATTCAAGACTGTCGCAATAGAGGAGAGAGAGTGAGCTCAACTCCAAGTCCACAGGGTTAGGTTGGGATTTACAGCCAGCATGCAGGATGAGGGAGGGGATGGAAATTACTATCAAGGGCTTGGCTAGGTGTCACAGGGAAAAGGAGCTTGATTAGAAATCAAGAGTGGAGGAAGAAAAGCTGGTTTAACTATCAAAAGTAGAGGAATTTGAAATCAAATGGCTTAGTAGGAGTCTTTTTTTTTTTTTTAAAGATTTATTGGCGCAGCAGACCTCTCCTGCCGTACCCACTGCTCTCCACAGCAGTGTACTTCAGTCAGTCTGCCTGTTCTGCTCCCCGCTCTGTCTCTGGTGAATCCTCTCACCTCCCATGGCTCTGGCCTATATATACCCCAGCTCTTGTATGCATAAATAAATGAATCTTTAAAAAAAAAGATTCATTTATTTATGCATACAAGAGCAGGGGTATAGGCCAGAGGTGTGTGGAGAGGGGTAAGAGGCTTCATCAGAGTGGGGAGCAGAACAGGCAGAATGACTGCAGTACACTGCTGCGGGGAGCAGCAGGCAGGGCAGGAGAGGTCTGCTGCTCCAAGTGGGTCGCCTCCCTGGTCAGGGATCAAACTCGTGCTGCAGTGGCTGCGACTGCAATGCTTAACCCCTTATGCCACCAGGTAGGCCCCCTTAGCAGGAGTCTTGGCTAAAGCTGGGTTTAGTGAGCCAACAACAAGGCCTAGTGGGAAAGAGGACTGAAATTTGACTAAGTCTTTGTCCACAGGTGTGGCGGGTGACCTTGAAGGTGAGCACTGTCACTAAGGATGCTGGAGCGGCCTCTGGCTGCTCAGATAGTTTTTGTAGGTGCCCGAGACAGTTTTACTCTTGAGGCCCCACTTGGTGTTCTTCAGCCAGGCCTTGTAGAGAAGCAGAGGCCAGACTCTGCCATGAGCACCGAGAGCGAGGGATTTCTGGACTGTGTCTCCCAGCCCCGAGGCCCCGGGCTTGGCGGCAGCAGCTCAGGAACTGGGTGTCTTAGTTCACCTGCTTTCGTAGGTTACAGAAA
Organism: Galemys pyrenaicus; assembly: GCA_019455555.1. Classification (NCBI taxonomy): domain Eukaryota; kingdom Metazoa; phylum Chordata; class Mammalia; order Eulipotyphla; family Talpidae; genus Galemys; species Galemys pyrenaicus. Next base: position 228,059 of record JAGFMF010012151.1, on the reverse strand, counting down.
ATGCCCCTCACACTGGCTCAAACAGTAGGAAAGTTATTGTCATACATGGCGGGGTCCGTGGGGTGTGGGCAGGGCAGGTTACAGGCTCAGAACCGCGGGGAGGCCCTCAAGGACCAGCCTCTCCTCTTGCCATCTCCATGGTCAGCCGTGCCCTCCCTGCAGCCCCCTGAGGGAGTCATGGGCAGTTATCACAGCAGCTGGGGAAGAAACCACCGTCTCTTCCCTCACACTCCACCGCCAGCGGGGGCCGTGGCCCCCTTTCTAAGCCGTCTGCTGGCGTGGCAGTGGGAGGGATCTCAGGAGTTTCTTTTACTGATCGTCAGGAGTGAAATTGTGGCAGTTGTAGGCGCTCCCCATCCTCACAGGTGCTGCCGCATCGAATACCACCTGCTCGAGCAGAATTCTGGGTGACACAGCGGAGTGTTAATAGCCTAGAAGGTACCTAAGGCGCTCTCTACATCCAGAGGCACGTGAGCAACCCTGGCACCAAAGGTTGAGAGCTTGGCCGTGTCTCAGGGCTTCTCCAGTCCTGAGGTTGCAGGTCTTGCTGCTGAAGGGCTGTGTGTGCCCGGCCTGCACGTGAGCACCTGGGCAGCGCCTCCCCTTCCCAGATTTCTCTCTGGAAAGGCCCCATCAGGGGCAGGAGGGTTGTGAGAGACACAGGTGTCAGTGGCTCTGTCTGGGGGGACATGGCCTTGAGGGCTGTGTCTGCATTCCTGCACTCCCGCAGATGCCCGTGGCTGACTGAGGGGCCAGGACAAGGCGGTTCTGTGCGGCGGGCGGCCAGCTTGTTGCCTGAGCTCCGGCCGCTGCTCGCTTCATGGCTGCGGAGCGGGCATGAGCTTGCCGGACTCTTCTGCTAGACCCACGTGGGCCCCAAGCTCCCCTCACCCCGCCGAGGACAGGGAGGTTCTGAGATGTGGTGATGTGAGTGTGTAATTATTTTTCTGTTTGAACATCCAGGTCACTTGGTCTTTTCTTTTCAAATGTGTTGGGGGAGAGTTCTGAAATGAAGGAAATGTGTGAGATTTATTACCCAGGCTGATCAAATGGCACAATAAATCATCTAAATGGTATAAAATGCTTAGATAGGAACAGCATCACCGCGACTAGAACTGAGTTCCTAACGCTGCTCCAAGGGTACTGGCAGAAAGGTGTGCCACTGGAACCAGAGCTCTGGTCAGTCACCAGCAGGACCTGTAGCCTGTAATTTGTGTGTGTGGGGAGGAATTTTAGAAGCTTTTTTTTTTTTTGTTCAGGTGGTAAAATCAAATCTGCATTGATCCCAAGATGTTTCAAGAACAGATTTGCAGCAAGAAAGGTTGGTGAAGTAAAACTGGAAGATTACACTGTGGAGTCGGGATAGGGAACAGGAAATTTGTAAATGCCTCAGTAAACTACACAGGAATTGAATTAAGTGGCTTGCAGAAGCCCAAAACGCTGAGGATGTGAGAATCACCCCGTTGTTCTTGAGCCACTTCTGAAGGCAATCAGTCTGTTGTGACAGGGAGGATGGATGGCAGGTCCCAATATTGAGACACGGGATTGAAATCCACACTAATTATGGCATTTCCCCTTTAGATTGGAAATTTTAATAGCAGAGCAGTGTCGACAGATGGAATTTGAGTAAGTGATTCGGGCAAGCAGTTCATAGCTCACAGGAGGGTTTTGCTCCCAGCAGTCTGTCCTGAGGCCAATGTTTGGAACTTTGAAAACTAAAATGCGTTTATTCCACAGGCATTTGCCTGGAATGTGGATTGATTTCTAACCACTCTCAAAAGTTTATTTAACCCTTGATGTAACTAAAAGTGCTCCACATGTTCGGTTAATATCAGGAAACCCAGTGTTAGAAGTAAAATAGTAACGCTGAAGAGAGTTGTTGTTGGTTTTTTTTTGCAGGTAATATTGGTTTATAATATTTATACGTTTCAGGTGTATCGTTCCTCACCTCAGCTTACATCACAGATTCTTTTTTTGAGTGGCATGACTGAGGGAAGAGGGACGCTCACCTCACTGCATGCAAAAGTGTAGCCAGGGAAAGGGCTTGAGCAATAGTTGAGAGCTCAAGCCCTTGTTGGTCAAATGGGGAGGCTGAGATTCAGAGACACGGGACGAGAGGCCCAGGGCCACCAGTTAGTCTGTGTGACTAGAGCCCACAGCTGCTCTGACCCAGGAAATAACACCTGTGGAAATTTTCCAGAGAGACTGTTAGCTACATTCAGCATCCTCTAGGCAGCATTGAGTCCCATTAAATGTCTATTTTTCCAAGGTTCACTATATAATAAGTCCTGTTCGTTCTTTTTAAGATGGATGTGGGGCCTGTAACTACCACTGGCTACTCTAGGAATAGAGCCACGGAGCTCACAGCAAAGGGGAGAAAGAAAAAATGTAAGCCAGGCTGGAACCGGCAAGAGAACAGGACTCAGTGTGGAGAGGAGGGTGGTCTCTGCCGTGGAGCAGCAGGGCCTGGCCCAGGGCTGTCAGGGGACAGACAGATGTGCACACCTCTGGTGCTGTCACCCCACCAGCTTTGTGGCTTCTCTGGTGGGCAAGCCTGTGGCCGGAGGGCCAGGCCCTTTCCCCGATGGGCAGACATCAACATGAACCCTTGACAGGAAGGGGAAATGTTTTCCGGAAACACAGTTTGCTTGCTAGGTATGTGCGACCCAGGGGACATCAAGGCTGAAATGAGAAATAGAAGCAAGGGTATTCTGCACGCAAAGTCTAAGCCAGACTCGGGGAGAGCTCTTCCCACCCCCAGCCGTGGCCTTGTGATGCCCCCATCCCGGGGCCACCTGGGCACGGAAGCCACATGCTCCTCCTCTCTGTGCAACCCACCCCCTCACGCCACCCCAGCTGGAGGACAGGGGCCCCCTGGTTTGTTTTGCTCATTCTCCGCAGCCCCCTCACTGGGTGCTGGACCGTATCTATTGATCGAATTCACTCATGTAAGGTAGACTTCTGAGAGTAGAACAGTGTTTTTCACATAACAAAATTTAAAGTGTTTTTTGAGAACCCAGCCGATCATTTCCATAAAATCTAGGATTTAAGATTCAGTTGGTGATGACACGTGGTTGTCCCGGTCTCAAGTGAGTCTTAGCATGTCTGGTAGTAAATCTGCCTTGGTGGGCTTCCTGATGGGCGACCTCCCTCCCCGCTTTTCCTGGGCTCCAGGGCAGTGGGGATTTCTCAGAAACAGTGCGTGGTTCACCTGGCTCTTTGTTTTTGCCTTCGAAAGTAAACATATGTGCCCTTTGATTCAGGCTCTCAGGCCCAAAGAAACAGGAGAAAACAGTGAAATCCCCAAGGTTTCTGGAAGTCTGCCAACTAAAGCTAACTTATCTCCAAAGGGTTCAGCTTGAGCGCCACTGACCCCCAAAGGCAGCTGGGGTCTTTTTGGGGAGAGGGAGGTGATGATGCAGGGTCCGAGCTGTCCATCAGTGCCAGCCCCGAGGCCGAGGAGATGATGTCCAGCTTACCTGACTCTGACAGTCCTCTCCTGCCCTTCTAGGAACTGCTGCCAGCGCTCCTTGGGGGTGTTCCGTGTACCCCCAGAGACTGGCCAAGGCCTGAGCACATCGCAGCTAGTTCAGGAAACTCTTACTGAAGTCAGGTAAAATTGCAAGTTTCAAAGTGTTGACCTCTCCCCCCACCCACCTTCTCCCCTCCCTGTTTGATGATAATGCTCCCCCACAACAACATCCAGGGCAGCCCCTCCATCTGCAAGGCCCTCGGGACCAGCCAGCAGCAGTCCTCGTCTCGGGCCACAGGGCCAGGCCCCGTCATCCCCATTTCCCAAATGTGCACGGACTCAGCGAGGACAGTGGTTGTGCCAGAGGCAGGGGGGCTGGACTCCAGCTCCCTGGAATTCCCCTCAAGGTGCGGCTGTTCTCCCCAGTGAACATCTGTGATGCGACTCGGCCTCAGCCTGTTCCAAGATGGACTTGGAGCCGGGGGAGTTCAGCAGACGAGGGTGGGAGGCGTGGGCCGTCTGCTGGGAGGACTGGGTGATGCGTCCGTGTCTCCTCTCGGCGCACGGGCTGGGGCAGTGAAACCCAAGGCAGATCTCTCAGGGCTTCCATTACTATTTTCTTAAGGACAAAATCATTCTTTTTTATTTATACATAAATAACTGTTTTCTTGAGCAGGCCCTAAGAAATGAAATACAGATGGTGATAATGTTGAAAATGTTTACCTATTTCCTCTCTGAGGACATCAGATTAGCCCTTTCTGTGGGCGGAATGTGTAATCTGCTGGAAGACAATATCATCCTTTAGATCTTGCAATACATTTTTCATATCTTTGCCGCAAAAGCTGATTATTATCGTGACATTTTTAAACAATGACTGTTCATTGTGTAGAATGGGAAGGGAAAGCTCAGCTGAACGCATAGCTAGATGGGTGCTTGTCGAAGGCCGGGCTGTGGGAATGAATTTTCCCTGCTGCTTTCGCCTGGCGACATTGGCATTAACCCTTCATCCTGGGCCTCGGTCTTGTGCGCTATTGGAATCTGACGCTCGGCTGTACGGTGTGGCCTCTCCTCACTCGCTTGTAGAGACCGTTGATTAATGGCCTCGTCCACGCCTTCCAAGGTCACTGTGCCCCCTTTTTTCTGGAAGTTAAAGATCCTTGATTAAATGGCAGAAACAGATTGAGCACAGAAATGTGCGAGGAAGGGCCTTTATAAACCATGTGCAGCAACGCAGACTCGAGATGCGGGAGATTCCTTTGTAGATGGAGCCCATCGGTGCAAATGACAGGGCGGCCGGGAGGCATTTGATTGGCCTGCCGCCTTGGCTCGCTAACATGGAAACTGACATTTCTAAAAGGCTGCTTTGCGCGGCTCACTCGCCTCCCTTCAGGGCTTTACAGCATTTCAAAAGGAAGGCTTTGGATAAAGGGAAAGGCAGCCCAAGTGGAAAGGACAGTGTTTCAAATGTTTCCTGTTTCATTTCGACTCTAGAGAATTTTGTTTGTTCGGGAAATGGGGCGAGTCTCTCTGAGCCAGGGGCGCCCACCTGTGTGCCCCAGGAGGCCTGTGATGTCCTGCCAGGCACTGAGACCATCCAGATGCCAGGCTGGGCTGCGGCGGCAGCACAGGCCGGGAGCGACCAGCGCAGGAATGGTTAACGGCGCCTGAGCTCTTTGCAGTTCCCTGGCACAAGGCAGCGACCAGGCCATCTTGCAGCAAAGTTGAAATTCCCCTGCAGCCACCAGGAGGGAACAGATAAATCATGAATGAATTTGAAATTATATTTCCTTCTCTTAGCTTTCTTTTTTTCCCATTTCTTTCTTTCTTTTTTTCTTTTCGTGTCTATCCCCATCCTGGGAACACTGTTACAGAAAACTGTAACTGTAAATCCCACCCAGTGCATTTAGCTGGATCCTTGCTGAGGGTCTGTGGAATGGAATCTCCGCAGCCATATCTCACATGCTGGACATTAAGGGCTGTCAGCAGCTCCCCGCACAGTACAGAGATCCAAGGTCAAAAACAGGAAGTCACCAGGGCAGGAAAGGAGACATTCAGGTGACTTGTTACCTGCATCTCAGCGTTGTCTTTTCTGAAAGCCCAACTTCGTGTGAGGTCGTGGGTTGGTCATTGACGGGTATTTTTAGGAGAACAGAACAAGAGAACTTCACACTCTTGGATCCAGCCCAAAGTGTCTGTGAGCACCAGGGCAGGGGACTAGTGGGTGGTCCAGGCTCCCCAGCTGGGCTGCATGGCTCGTGGGCTTTGTTGCCACTGCACGGGTCTGGGGCATGTGCGTGCACAGGCACGTGGGTGATGTATTGCAGAAACCAGAGCAGCTCCTCTGAGCGCCCCTGGGGTGATCATGAGGGAGCTCAGGAAGTTACCTTTGAAAGCTGGATCCAAGTGGTTGAGGGTCTTTGCAGGAAATAGGCTAACTTCTGATGTCCCTGTCCCCAGAAAAATGGCCCCTACCTCTCGGACCAGCACCGCAGCCGTGCAAGATGCAGGGCAGCGGGGCCCTGAGGAGCCCACACCAGCCCTCTGGGTGTGGTGCGGTCTTGGGGCTCTGGCTTCCTGGCTCGGGCGGGGAAAGGGTGCACAGCTTGTCACTGAGGGCCCCTTTGGGCCAGGAGCCCCTGTCCTTGGGCTGTCGGGTAGAGCTGGCCCTGGGCTGAAGTCTTATGCGTAGTCCTCATCACTGATTCTGACTTTGCCTTCTCACTCCTCCCTCAAGACCTTGAGTCTCACCTTGTGCTCTGGAAGCCTCCTTGGGTCTGGGCTTCACCTGGCAGAAAGCCCCCGAGTGTCTCCTTCTGTGCACCCTCCACAGTCTCCCCTCTCGCAGGTCTCCCCGCGGCCCTCCGCCACCAGCCTCCTCTGGTGAAGTCTGCATGCCTGACCCTTTCTACAAGGTTGTTTATTTGCAAAGGCGATCCATCTACCTTAGGAAATATAATCAGCAAGGCACATGGACATACATGTTTAAAAACAGCTCCTTTCAGTTTTGCTGCGTTAGCAGTGGCAGCTGCGGTGTGTCACCTTCAGCCACACAGGGCGCCATGCAGGGCACGCCCCCATTCATTCTTGTAGGTTAAACACCCCCTGCCTGTTATTTTCCTAGGAAATAAAAATACCTCCCAAAGTAATATGACTGGCATTTTAATATGATGAGTTTATTCTTTCTCTGTAGCAGAAAAACAAGGTGCCAGGGAAGGTGAAGGAATAAAGACGAGGAAAGGCCAGGCACAGGGAGATGGCTGCAGATGCTGCGTGCACCTCCCTCCCCATCCCCAGCGGTGCTGTCAGCTCCACAAGGCGGAGCCTGACAGCAGGTGTCTAACCACTGTGTGGGGCGAGGGCTGCCGTGCACCAAGCACCATGCTGGGTGTGGACAGAGATGATTACAGAAAGCAGTGCGACTGGGAGGGCCCAGTGCTAGGACAGGGTACCTTGGGACTCCCACACATCGGGGGGTGTCAGACCTGGCAGGCCCTGTCTGGCTGTTGGGATATCAAAACAATGCCCTCCACCCTCTCTGGTGACGGGGAGCTCTTCGTACAACCGAACTCCAGGTCAGCAGGTCTGGACGGTGTGATAGCCGGGCGTGGCAGCAGTTTGCCAGGCTCCGGGTCCCCAGCTCACGTCACTGCACAGCAGAGAGATGCCGCCTTCGGGGCCAGAGGCGTCTCCTTCTTAGCCAGTGGCTCATGAGTCTGGGCAACGCCTGCCATTCCTGTAACTCGTGAGCTCCAGGGCCTGCTGCTGCAAGTTCTCACATTCAGGGCTGAGGCTGACATCACAGGGCTGCCTGTGGGTGAAGGGGGTTCGTGGGTGCAGGCTCACCAGCAAGAGGGGAAAGAAATCCAGCCCCCTTCCAGACAGAGCTTGCCCAGGATTTCCTTGCCAAGTTTCATTTTTAAAAGCTCTGCAACTTTACTTAGATGTATGTGTTTTTGCTTTGTAATCAGATTTTCACCAAACTGATATATCATTAAACCTTTGTTTTTACAATACATGCTTTATTGCAAAACCAATTTCAACAAAGTATTGCAGATGCAATGTAATTTTTATGTCTTAGGTTTTTTTTTTTTTTTTTTTTCTTTTTTGGTTGCTAGGGTACCAAACACTTTTGAGAAAGTAGCTTGATGGTATCTATAATATGGTGGTTTCTGGATAAGAGATTGCATTATCCCCATGTAATATATTTGGGCAGACTGTATCCATCATAACTCAGCTAGATAAATAAATTAAAACTCGCTGATTGAGGAAGAAATGTGATCTTTCTACTGCCGAGAATGGTTTATGCTTCTCCTCTGACAGCTGCTGGGTTGCTAGTGTGCTTCATCCCAGCCCGACTTAGTCATTTCCACTTCTTGTGAAAGATAAAAATGCTGCAGTGACTTTCAGAACTGAGAACACTGCCTCTGTGACTGGTGACCACTCCCCACCCCGGCCTCCAGCCCCTCAGCCCAGCCCTCTTCCAGCTCAGCCACAAGAAGAGCCTCAGGGTCCTGGCTGGGCATATGACCTTGGGCTCCTCAGGGTCTCCCTCGGGAGACTGAGCCACCCTTGCCTGGGCGTGTGCTGTGGCTGCAGCATGCACTCGGCCTGCGAGGCCCTCTGAAAGGTGGCATGCCCCTTCTCTCGCACTTCCTTCCCCAAGCTGGCGGCCTGAGTGGGGCAGGGCTCACCACCAGCCCTGGAGGCTGGCCTCAGCCAGGCGTCCAGCAGGCCCGAGCCTGGGAGGTCTTGTCTTGAGAAAGCCGAGAGGGGCTGGAGCAGTCTTCTCTGGGAGCCTCCTACACCAGGGGCAGGTCCCATTACCTGGGAGCAGGAGCATGCCCTCAGAAGACCATCTGCTCTCAACAGAAGGCTAAGGAAAGCCCCGATGCAATCCCGGTGAGTGTGGAACGTCAGACCATGGAGGCCGGGGGGATGATGCTGCTGATGTAGACTAAAGACTTCAGGGGAGGATGGCATCGGAAAGTCATTTATGAGTACCTACTTGCTGCTGGGCTCGCTGCACCTCCACCCATGAACGAGCCCTGCAGAGAAAAAGTACAGTTCCCGTCTGCCTGCCTTGTCGATGGATGTGGAGAGGAGTAGGAAGGAGGCACAGGTCACCGCACCAAGGTGAGGCCAGGCTTGCATCTGGGTTGGCCGGTGCTTTCGTTCATTCGTTTATATCGAGCACCTGTGCTTCAGACACTGTCCTTGGTGCTGAGCCGAACCAGGTCCTTAAACATACTGCTTGTGCACTCCCGAGTCACTTTGCCTCTGAGCCTTGGTTGCTTCATAGGGTCGTTGGGAGGGTTGAATAAATAACTGAGAAACAGCTGTCAGCCTATGATGACAAAGCGTGTCGGCGGCTTTAGGTGTGATCTGAGTACAGCAGAGCCCTGACCTGCTGGGTTCCTCCAGCACACGCCACTCAGCTGCTGGGCCCCCCTTCCCCAGCGAAGTACAACTGCAGCCTCCTTCTGCAGCTGGACGAGAGCGCTCCGCGTGGAAAAGCCTGTCCATTCTTCCCTGTTGGAGAAGTCCCCTGTGAGATGGGCTCCCAAAATGAATTAGGTCAGGGGCTACTGAAACTAAACAAATCCCTCCAAACCAGCTGCAGAGGTCATCGGGATTGTGAGTAGTTTTTGTGAAAGTTAATTTAGTGCTTTCATAGACCATTTGCTATGCATGGCTCCTTCATGGTTAAGATGATGGATTCTGGGCCCAGACCGTGTGGGTTCCCATCCTGGCCCTGTACCTACAAGCTGAGTGATCTTCGGCAAATGGCTTAACCTCTCTGAGTCCCCGTTTCCTCATCCTGTCTAGCACATCCAAAAGGGCCTGTACCTCATAAGGCAGTTGTGAGGATAAGTGAACTAACACACACAGACTGCTCAGAACAGTGCCGAGCACATAGTATGGCTCTAGGTGTCGGTCATTGTAAGTGTTTCAGGAGAATTTCCATTGAAATGAGAAATAGCTATAGGAATTGGCTGCACAGAAATGTCTTAGCTCAGGAAAATTTCCCCGGCTGCAGATCCTGCTAAGCATTCCTGTGTTGTTTTCCTCTCGCGGCTCAGTGCAACACAAATACCTTTGTCGTCTTCAAAAAATTCAATTCTTCGGCTTGGTGCTTGAGAGAGATGCGAGAAGGATGATGTTAGAAGAACAGTCTATATCTCCTTGGACAAGCTTCTTCCTGGGTAATCAGGCAGGCGTGGAGACACTTCTCCCTACAGCTGCCCCTCTCGTGTCTCCTGGCCTGGCAGCCATCCCTCTGCAGCATGGCCCCAGCAAAGGCCTTGGGCATGCCCACGGGCCCCACCCTTCCCACAGACAGAGGGCCCCTGGGTGTGTGCTGACCTGGGGTGACCTGGCCCGGGCCCTCAGCGTGTGTTATCAGGAGCCTCTGTTCACCTTCCACGCTACCACCCCTGTCACCATCTAGAAGCCAGGCTGGGCTTCTGGCGGCAGAGGGACCTGTCTTTCATGCCTGCATCCGCTGCAGGGACGTCACAGGTGGTCACACCACACAGACACACGTCCCCCCGTGGCTCTCAGTGCCTCGGTGCTCGAGGTCACGGTGGTCCCAGTGCTCTTTCCTCAGGGAAGACTTACAGCCATTTCATGGCCCAAGAAACACAAAAGTCTCACTGCTTCCCCATGACTGACAATTCTGCTTCCTTCTGCGTTGGCCCAGGGGTCTTGGACAAATCCCCCCATCTGGGCCTTTTTCCCCCTTATAAGACGGGGCTGCTCTGTACCCAGCACAACGCTCCACAGATGGAGCTGAAGCCAAGGACAGGCTGGTGCTCTCTCCACGGGCGCTGTCTGGCTATTTCAGCCCTGTTGGCCTTCTGGTGACATTCTCAAGTTTTCCTTTGGTGTATAGTGGGCTGGCAAAAGATTCGTTCTGTTGGAGTAGAAACATTGACCACTAACCAGTGTATGCCTGGAGCAATTCACCTGCCCTAGGGACTTGGCCAAAACTGGAGGAGGGCATCCTTTTCCAGCCTGCTCAGGGCTGGTTCTCATTCTAGCCTTTCACACTCCTCTCCCCGCCTCCTCCCCTTCTCTTGCTTTATCTACCCCCGTCTGCCCAGCCGTCCCTCTGTACTTCTCTCTCTGTCCCTCTCTCACTCATCTTCCCCTTCCCTGCTGTTCCTCTCCTCCCGCTCACTCCAGGCTCTCTAGTGTGTGGAGCTAGGCTGCCTGCAAGACCAAGTCCAGGGCCTGCGCAGCATGCCCGGTGCTGGCCTGGGTTGCAGCTGGGCGCCCCTCGTCTGTGAATGCCCCGCTCCTTGACGGATCTCATCTGAAAAGGCGCAGGTCGCCTCCCTCATCAAGTCAGCCGCAGTGGCGCTGAGATGACAGGTGTGATGTGTTCCTGGGATGCTGAACTGGGGAAAGACCGTCTCCCGTCGTAATGGAGCTAATGGCGTTCTGCTCAGGACAGCTGCACTTACATCTGGTGTTAAGCCACCGTTATTTAAACTTTATGATGCGAGAGGATGCCAGCTCATCCACTTACAGCATATAAATTATGTCAATTGTTCATGCACTTTTTTTTAACCCTGGTGCTCCTGAATTATGAAAGACAGACATGACCGGCGATGGTTGTCAGAGCTTCCCCAGGCCCTGTGGGCCTTGCTCGGGTCACATCCAGATGGCTAAGGGCAGTGGGCCTGGAGCTCCCCCAGCCATTAAGGTACAGTCCCAGAGGAGCCCCCAGCTGCTGGGGGCCATCACTCTGGGCTCAGTGGGCTCAGGTGACCTTCTCTGCATACCCCCTTGGGGAGATCCAGATTGTGTACCATAAATAGAATGCTTCCTATAGCTGGTTTGCTTGTAAAAGACTCCCCTGGTGGGCATTGGCTGGGTGGTTGTGGGTTTGCATCCTGGATTTTTTATTTTATTTATTTGTGTATTTATTTTTGCCAGGGCATAGAAATAGAGAAAAGGCTGGTATTTGTTTTGTGAAGAAATTGGGTTAAGCTCTAACAGAAAAAACTTTGCTTTCAAAGTCAGCTGGCAAGTGGGTGTTGCAAAGCCATTTGTATAGTGGTTGCCAAACACGGAAGACCTTTTGCATATCTGAGTCAGACTTGACCTTCCTTCCCAGGGAACAACCTGGATTGTAACTTCAACAGAACAACTGACCACATGTTCCCAGCAAAGGCCCAGCAGAGCCCCAGGCAGAGGGCATCTGGGGGCCGACAGCTAGAGATGCTTTACTCTCAGATGAAATCCAGTTTGCCCTCCATTTCATTTTCTTTGAATTTCTTGCATTTGCCAACACTTGAAAGACATGCAGGAAGAATGAATTGCTGTGATATTGGGGATGAGGATGGAGAATACCCAGTGGGAAAAGCAGCCATGTTGGGAAGAAATCTGGGCCCTGTTCACGTGTCTTTGAAATGCTGGCGAGGGGGCATTCTGTGGTCACTTTCACCGCAGACTCCAGCTGGGGCAGGGGCCTGTGAAAGACTCTCCAGGCCTGCCCGCTCAGGTGCTGTCGGCTGGTTTGTCCGTGAATGCAGTCATCACTCTTGGCTGCTTCAGGCCCCACTCCCTGACCCCGCTCTGACCCCCTGAAAGCTTCCTTTCTGGGAAGACCACCCACTGCTCTTGACTTTCGGGAAAGCTCACATGTCCGAGACTAGTGATGGTCTCACTTGGCTTTGCTGCTCATCAGCAGCCCTGCGTGGCGCTCCTGCCTCTCGAACTCTGAAGCCTTCTGTGTGGACCTGTGCCCACGGGGCCCTCATGCTGGCATGGAGAAGCCCCGAACAAGGCATGATGCCCAGCATTCTGAGGGTCGTGCCAGCACTAAGAGCTCATCCGGCAGTCTGGTCTGGGGTGGAGCCTGTGGCCAAGCAGAGCAAGGGCACAGCCACCTGCCTGCCAGACTGCCCAGGTCGAGGCAGTGACAGTGGCACCTACCTGCGGGGCACCTGCAGCCATCAGGCTTGGAGGAGTGGGCATGGGGACTTGGGGTTCTCGGGGATGCCTCTTTGCACTAAATTGTAAATATGATCTGGGAGGGAAGCCGTGTTAAACCATTGTCAGAATTACCTCCCCTGTATACATTAGTCAATTGGCCATTAAACATCTGGGTGTGAATTAGTCAGTCGATTACCTGAACGTGGGTGGCAGCTGTGGTTTAAAGAGAGCACTGGATTGTGGGAACCTGAATTTAATCCCTGTCTTCTCACCACTAATGGGTGTCAAGCTGTCGTGCACCTGGAGAGTTTGTTCGGAAGATGGGCTGTTCACCCCTCCGACTCCTGAATCCTTCGGTCACTTGGTAACTAGAGTGGCAGGAGATTGGGGCTGCCCGTTGGGAAATGCTGAAGCGTCCTGACCTTGGAGGTGTCAGCCATGCTCTCAGTTCGGTCTCTGTCTCTAAAGTGGGGTATTAACATGCTCCCAGCTGTGTCATTAGCAGAACGACAGCAGCCAGCTGAGAGAAGAGCGCCTGGTAGTATGGGTCCCACGGTGAGCCCCAAGAGCCCTGGCATCTGGCACTTGCACGCGCGCTCAGTGTGGGTGCTTTAAGGACCTTGAGCAAGGCGAGATGAGGACATGCCCCGTGGGGCAGGAGTGACACCTGGTGGGGCAGGCTGCCCACCACCACCTGCACACCTGAGCCACAGGTCGGGAGAGGGGTGGGCCTGGACGCTCCTCCCCTTCACATGGGGTGGGGCTGACCCCGTGCACGCCCACGTCGCTAAGGACAGTCACCGTCCTGCAGAAGACAGAGGGTGTGAGGGAACGCCTGGAAGCCAAGACTGTTCCAGACAGAACCATTCACAGGGCAGCGGGAAGGGAAGCAGCATATGGCTCCAGTTGGGGGAAATTAGTGGAGGGTTATCTTCCCGCTACTTTAGGAGCACTGTTCGCTGATAGTGCTTAATTTAAAGCGTCTTCTCACCATCTCACGTGTGAGTGAAGGCTACACACAGCTACTTTCATGCTAATATATGAAACGTGGTGTGCTCACACATGCGAACAGGGTAGAAATGACAGTTTCCTCGTTGAAATTATTTGAGATGAAAATGTTGCCATCTGTTCCAAGAAAGAAAAAAAGAAAGGAAAGTTCTGCTGAAATATTAGGACATTCCAGCAGAATAGTGGGATTATGTAGCGTGCATTAAGATGGTATTTTAAAAAAAATAACCCCGTGTGCAGTGCTGTGCTCTGTGTGTGTGCCGTGTGGGCCTGTAAGTTTTATCAAATCCGAGCTGCAGAAATCTGACCTGGATCTCGCCAAACAGCTGTCCTTCCCCGCCGCAGCCAGGGTGCTTTGCTCCAGTCAGGGACTGGAGGTTTCCTGGAGGTGCATTGTATGCTGCTTTGGTTTATCTGGTCAAAGTTCAGAGAAGCAGACTAGCACAGTAGCTAAGAGGAAAACTTGGGGACCAGCTGACCCCCAAAGAGCCTTGGGAAAATCCTTCCCTTACTCCTTGCCTCAGGTTCCTTCTCCGTGACAGGGCAGGTGAGGTGCCGACCTCATAGAGGGGGCTTGTCTCACGTCCAGCACACAAGACTCCTTGGGCGTAGCCATTGCTATTCACCCTGCTAGCTCTGCCACCGTCCCGCTGTCCCAGCTCACAGCGGTTCTGTGGCACAGTCAGGGGAGGCCAGCGTGAAGACCTGGAAGGTCGAACGGGAACAGCAGCACTTTTCTCTGACCTACCTGAGCAACTTACTCTTCCTGATCTGAACTCTTCAGACCTGCACTCTCCCTCATGCCTCCGGACCTCCCCACCCCCAAATTGAGGTCCAGGGAGGGCACAGGCAGGATATGTTGGGCCCACACAGCAGATGAGGACCAGGTCCAGGCCTGGAACCTCCCCAGCTGGAGGAAGGGAACCAGACTGTGTAAATGCACCCCGCAGGTACCTCCAGCAAAAGGGGACTTGTGAGTAGGAGCCTGGGTCACTTTAAGCAGGAGCAGGGCCATGGAAGGAGGTTGTCTGAGAAAGAGCCGCCTCCAGGACTTCCACTTATGGAGGACACTGGGCGGGAGAAGCCCAGAGGGGCTGGTGTTTCAGAGCCAGGATCTCCTAGTATGGTGGGAGCACACTCACAGGAGGGGAACGTAGAACTAGAACCGGGCCACAGGATGTCAGCACATTTGGGGGCAGTAAAGGGCCACGGAGTGTGGAGAAGGTCCATCAGAATCGGCCCGAGAATGAGGGGATGAGGTCCTGTTGGGGACCGGTTGTTCTGGGTGCCCCTGGAGTGAGGTGGGGTAGAAGGAGAGCTCCCTCAGGAGAAATGAAGGTCTCAACTGTTAGCGTTTTTATGCCCTACAATCGATCACTTGAGAAAATCACTAGCCCTTGAGTTTATAAACCACATATAAACCCATAGTATCCATTAAAACAACTGCCAGGGGACACATGGTTTGCCTAGAACAGCACCCAGCCTGCCATCTGCTCCCACATGTAAATTACCTGTGTTTTATAACCTTTCAAGAAAATTGTTTAAAGGGGGTTGTCCATTTTCCCCTTCCTTGAAACTCAAGCATAAATTCAAAACTCAGTAAGGAAGCTTGAAGAATTTTCCTGTTTTAATGGTGCACGGCTCTGGGAAGCAGACGCATAATTTTACAGGACCTCAGCATGCTCTAGTGGGGAAAGCCCTGGCGGAAGCCCGCTCTGGCACTGCCTGGGCTTGTCTGCCGGGCTCATCCCCGCTGCATTTGGAGGGCTCTGTCTGCCCCCAGTTGGCCTCTTAGAGATTCCATGGGAGGGGCCAGTGGCCACTGGGGATGCACATTGCCCCCAGAAGTCCCTTGACAGAAGGGACTGGACAGAAGCCCCAGCACTTCTCAGGTGGGGCCAGCAGGGCAGGATTTATTCCCACAGGGATGGGCAAAGGAAGAGCTGAGAAGAGAGAGAGTGTATAGGCTGGCACATGGCTGATGCGTCTGTCCTCCCTCAGGTAGTGTCTGCTGAGCAGAGGCTGATGGCCAAGCCAAAGTCTCATGTGGTAAGCGAGTGTCTTCTCCAGAGACTTCCCTCAGTCTCTGCGGTTTGACTGCAGAGCGCCGGCAGTTCTATTGCCGAAAGCCCAGCTCTGTCCCTTTTCCTCATCAGTCCTCCCCTCCGCACCGGAAGGAGGTTGCGCATCACTGTTCCTCTGACATAGCGCATCTCTGGTGACTTGGACAAGGCTGGACCTGCACTCCATGCCTGTGCCATTGGGGACTGGCAACTGGTGCATGATGCGCTCAGACTGGCCTTTCATCAGCCAGCTGCCCCAGATGCCTTCTGCTGCCATCACCCTGGGGCTTGGGTTTCAACATGTCAGTTTGCTGGTGGAGAGGGGACTCACTCAGACCAAGCAGAGGCTGTGGGCAGAACAGTAACTATCTTGATGGTTTTACTTTTCCTTCCTTCCTTTCAGCATGTTAGTCACTTAACCAACCCTGTAAGGAACTGGGGGTAGAGCAAACGTGATCCCCTCCACCCTCCTCGTACTTTGGCAGGTACAGCCCAGCACAGGTGCCCTGGTGGGAAACAAGGAATACTGTAGGAGCACATAGCAGGAACCCCAGCCCCAAGTGGAGATTTCAGAAGGATGTCCCAGACGAACTGCTATGCAAACAGCAAGCCAGTGGAGGTCTAAGATGAGGAGTGGTGGAGCGTTCTGAGAAGTGTGCAATGTGCAATGCCAGATAGAATGAACCTGCTGTGATGTGTGTTGGGGGGATTGTTTGCTGCAAAATCTGCTGGGGACATGGCACAAGGGCCACAGACAAAATGCAACCCTTCTTCAGGGATTGAGGGTCCCCCCAGGTAGGGATTCACCTACCAGTGCTGGGGGCGCACTCACTGAGCAGCCTCTATCCTCTGCAGGACATTGGCTGACCCCAAAACAGGGGCTGGCCTGGGAGGGTTGGATTCCTTACCAAAAAGGGACTCGGAGCACCTCCAGGCCACCCCAGGTGCAGACATCAGAGACGGTCACCAGAAGCACCCTGTCTGGGAGAAGCCTCAAGCCCCCAGTAGGGCAGGTCTGAAGGGGTGGCCCTGCCTTTGGGTGAGGAGCAGAGACAATAGTAACTGGTTGGACACCTCCGCAAACTGTGAACGAGTTGTCCCAACACCAGAAAGCATGAGAAGTCTGTTCCAGCTTGGATGTTTAGAACATTTGAGTCTTTCCTTTCCCAGATGGGATTCCTTAAGTGTTGCCATTTCTCCTTCCAGGCACATTGGAAGAAGTGAGCTCCCCTGATCACTTTCTTGCACCTGGAGGAATCTCAGATAGGAACAGTTGGATATTTTTAGACCTTGAGTGAATTTAAATTCCACATTTAGACTCCACCACTCATGTTTGATTTCTAATTAGAATGTCACACTTACCTTATGAACACAAGGTGTTGTGAGGAAGACCTTCTGCCAGGGAGGCTGGGATGGGTGGGAATAAGGTGGCCCATATGGACCAAGAGTGATGCTTCTGCAGGTATATTTAAAGGTAACAATTTTCAGATAAGTGGAGTCATCAAAAATATTCTTTAAAAATCAGCAGATTTGACTTAAAGTGTTTTCTCCCACATTTAATGAGACAGGAAGGATACCTGTTGCTGCTTTAAAGAAGGTACGAATTGTGCAGCTGTACAGAGCGAAAAAGAAGGAATGAAACTAGAGTGTGAATGGGGGTAGGGGGGACTTTGCGTCATAGGGTGAGGCTTACTCAGGGAGCACCTTTGTCTTGGTGACCTGAAGGACTGTTGAACCTTCATGACTCAGAAGGGGACCTGAGCTTCAGGTCCTGTCGCTGGGGAGGGTCATAGCACCAACGCCTCCACGTTTTTTATGTCCACCAGAGTTCTAGATGATGGATCTTTGCATGGGTGTTTTTAAAAATAAATTTTAAAAATGGCGCCCAAGCTGGATTGTATTGGTTTTGCTGAACATGCTTTTATTGACTCTGGTTAAAAACAGATGAGGATTTTCCCCCTTAATCTTGATGAATAGAGGTAGATAAAAAAAAAAAATCACCATCCCGTCTCTCAAGAAAAGCTGCAGAAGAGGATGTTCAATAAAAATGGATCAGACTGTGCCAGGGTAGACCGATTTAGCATTTTTCATTTAATGACTTAATGGTGCAACATCGCAACTATACAATTAGCAACAAAGAGAAATGATTGGGAGCTGAAAGGGATGTCTGGGTTATCAATTTGTATTCTTGTTGCATGGTCTTGTGGCCAGAGGGAGAAAGATAGCCAGGAGCGTGCTACCCCTGGCATGGACAAAGAGCTGTCCTGAGCTGGGTCGGCCTGGGGAGAGAACTGCCTCCCCGAATCAGCCTGTTGTATGATGGACACCTCCTCTTCTCCTGGACAGGGCAGCCCTGCCCGTCCTCTGGTGAGCACTTCTGAAGCCCCTGTTGGAATTTCAAATCCAGGGAAGGGGATTCTCTGGGTCTCTGAGTGTCAGGGAGGAAGTCGGTCTGTGTGCTGCTCACACTTGGGGGCACAGCACCAGTAGCTCACTAGTTGACTAGCACCCGCTTGGAGATATGCCACTTTCCCCTCAGCATCCCCCTGTGCCAGGCCCTGCAAGCCATGCAAGAGGGAAGCTGGGCCCACGCACTGGACAATGCCTGCACTAATGGTCCTGCCAGTGTGTGGGTCGGTACCAGCCAGCCTGGCGTGCTGAAGCACACCTGTTGGAAGGCAAGAAGCAACATGGAGGCCAAGGGTTGGCAGATCTGGCTTCTCTGGCCCTAACTTTGTCATCCGTCAGCTCTATGACCTGGTGCAAGTGACTCAATCTCCCTGGAGCTTTTCCAGGTCCAGTAGCCAGGTCACAGATGCTGGCCTCACACCGGCCACTAAAGCTGAGCTCCCCTTCCTTCCTCCCGTCCTTTGGGATGGTGGATTATGCCCCTAGGCCCTCCCCTCTGAAACTGCTTATTGCAGTTCTCGGCCATTGCATCAGCCACAACACTGTCTCCGCTGAGCCCCTGAGGCTTCCAGTACTCCTGTTCTCTGCATCCGCTGACCTGCCCTGGTGCCAGAGCACTTGGCCAAGGCACTGCCAGGCCAACTATGCCAGGACCTCATGACCTTCCTCCAAAAGTGAGTAAGAGTTGGTAGATCCATCGCAACTCTATATTCCTGCAGCAGGACTGGGCGGCGGGGGCATGTTCACCTCTATGCCCAGAGGTGGCTGCCCTGGAGGCTCGAGCCCCAGTTGCCCCTGTTAATAACCTGCTCGTTGGCCTTTCTCTTCCTTGTTTAGTTCCCTGTCCCCTCCCAGTGCTTCCTGGGCTGTCCTCCCAATAAACTGCTAGTGTTCTTAGCCTTGATTCAGGGTTGGCGTCTAAGATGACTAGTGACATCAGGCTAGGCCCCATGAGTGAGACCCTAACACTGGGAGTATTTCTCCCTCTTCCTTGCCGTCTTCAGGAACTGGATTGAACTGGGGTCATAGAACCAGGACACCCAGGCCAGGAGAGAGTGGCTGACCGTATTTAAGTGCAGCCGCAGGGTCATAGGCCTCCACTCTGTGCCGCAGTGGGCCTGGCAGAGGTGCAGTTCTGATGCCATGACTGCCCCCACTGCCTTCTCCTCCCCTCCT
This sequence comes from Galemys pyrenaicus, assembly GCA_019455555.1. Taxonomy (NCBI): domain Eukaryota; kingdom Metazoa; phylum Chordata; class Mammalia; order Eulipotyphla; family Talpidae; genus Galemys; species Galemys pyrenaicus. Next base: position 208,988 of record JAGFMF010012151.1, on the reverse strand, counting down.
GACCTGAGCAGGCCACCGCGCTGGTGCTGCGCCTCTGTGGAGGTGACCCAGCCACACAGACGCCATGACCTTCCCTGGCACACCCATCTTGGGGCCACCAGAGCTTGCAGGCAGGCACTTGAAGCCACAGCCAACCATTTGCTAGGAGAAGTTGACATCTTGGGTCTGGCCCCAAGTTAGCCAAGTTGGCCCTGGAAGTTTCCTGAAAGCAGGAGAGAAGGCAAGGTGTTCCGCTCTTTCCAACTAATTACCTGGCAATCCTAAGCTACTTGTCTTTGCTGATGGAAAGGACAGTCAACCCCCCACCTGACAACAAGCAGATGATAATTTTTAACACCTGGTATCAATCCACAGTCTCACCAGTGGCCAGAAATAGTTTTTGCATTGATTCAAAGTAGAAACTCACGGCCCTAAGAGTAAGCAATATTGGCTGGTGTGACCTAGTCATGCCGAAAGGCTTGAAGAAAGAAATTTATTGCAATCTAATAGGTAAGAGTTTGGTGATATAAGGGCTCACAAAGTTCTAAAGGCAGGAAAAAGCAACTCCTAGATATTCTTGTTCCACTGCCATCATCCACCCACCTCCATGTGCATGCATCTTTTTGTACATGAGCAAGGGGCTGGGAGAAGAGTCCAGTCAGTGGCTCCCACTGACCCCAGACCACCAGGGAAGGTACTTCACCATTTCCTGTCCAAGTTCCCTTCCAAGCAGTGTTGGCATTCAGTGGAATAAGAGAGACAATGTGACTTCACAGGAGCATGATTTATTATCTCTACTGACTTCTCTCAAAGTGGTCAGGAGAAATAAAAGGTATGTGGGATTCCAGCAGCTCTCAAGCATCCAAGCTCAGCCGGACCCTTTATATATATATAAATCGTTTCTCACAAAAACTACTTTCTTAGCCTGCAGCTCAAATTCGTCCCTTGCTCCTCCTTCCACAAAGGGCACGCTAAGTAACTTCCTCTACATCTAGAGCGTTTGTTTGCATGAGGTTTTTCCCTGGTTATGCCCATGAGGTGTGAGCCCCATTTGGGATCATCAGCACAATGGATTTGCAGGTCCACCTTGGTTGAATGTTTTCCTTAGTCAGATGCCCTCAGACATCACCCCCCCCCCCAATACAGGGGTAATTTCTTTGCAGAATGCAAGTGGTGATTGTGTTGATCAGTGACGCACAGGTCCGTGTTTGACAGCAGGCTCTCGGGGAGAGCATTGCCAGCGTTCATGGCGTAGAGGCCACACCAGGGGAGGTTTTCGGTGGTGTCAGTGAGCAGAGTTGGGAAGACACTCACACAGTTCCGCTCCATGTGCAGCCGTCCACAGCGCTCATAAACCCCTTGCTTAAAGCCTTCTAGTGATTTCTCAGTGTTCTAGAACACAGACCCGAATCCTCAGCAGGACCTAAAAGGTACTGCATGATCAAAGCCCACATGACCTTATTCTCCTGGGTCTCTGCATGTAGCCCCACTGGCTGAAGCAGGCGCCTTCCAGTCACAAGGTCATCCTATATCTGGAATTCTCCCAGTGCCCTAGCATCCCACCACCCAAGAAAGCTGGTTAAAAAATTTAAGCTGAGGTTAAATACCTCCTCCCCAGTAAATCCTTTCCTGAGCTCTCTCCCAGACTACATCGAGTCAGGCTATTACCAACTTCCATAGCACTTAGTAATTCATAATGCTATGTGCCATATTTCAAGTGTACACTACCATTGTAATTTCATTTACATTTAACAAAATTCTGAGTAATGTCTTTCTTTCATACTGCACTTCCGTACCTGTGAGAGGGAGCCTCAGGTTTGCTTTAGAATCACCTCATATTCCCCGTGCCCACCACTGGGCACATAGGGGGTACCTAATACATTTTTTATACTGAGAGAATGAAAAGACATCTCTTGAAATAAAATGATACAAGGAGGTTAAAGGCAGAGGAGTAGGCAAAGATCTATTAGGCAAAAACACAAAGAAGAAAACAGAAGGAGCAATCTTAGAGGCAAAGTAGAATTCAAGGTAATAACATTAAATGAGAAAAAAGGAGGTTATTTTATGGTAATAAAAGCCATAAAGAAGATGCAGTGGCCATGGAGCTTTATGTACCAAAGAGCATCGACTGTTACTGTTAAGAAAGAAAGAAAAATAACAGTGCAATATAGTGGGAGCTTTTAACAGTCCACTAGAACTGAACAGAAAGGCCAGGAAGAAACCTGAGGATATAGAATACTAACATAAAGACAGTGTCTCAGAGATGTGGGAAGGGGGTAGATTATTTCCAAATGGTGCTGGGATGATTGATGAAGGGTTCGGTTTTGTTTAGCATGGGATTGCTCCATGATTTTAGTTAGAGAAAATGACTCTTAGGAAGTGCTTTCTATGAAACAATCTCATAGGTTATTAATAATTGTAGCAGGCAGATGGTTCTATATGCAGTATGTCTAGGAAATACTATGTTAAGACAAAGGAGGTAGACATCTGTGTTGTGAACTTTTCAAAAACCAATGTTGTTACTGTGCACTAGACAAATGACTTAAACGTGAATAAAACCCTAAAAGACCTCACGTAAGTATACTGATATATGTGTGTTCTTTTATTCAGGTGAGTGAGGTGCTTCTAAGACAAACAAAAGAAGAAGACACAGTTAGGGAAATAGTTTATGTAGCTGATCAAATAAATTCTGAGTTTTTGAATATTATATAGTAAAGGAAAACTTGGGGAAAATAGCTGGCATTAAGGATGACTTTGCTGTAGGATCACATCTTAGTGATCAATAAAATAATTCAAAAAATAAAAACTTTCCAAACAGAAAAGTTGGTGGGAAGCATGAATGGGAATGGCATGCCTGTGCACTGGCTTTCACTGCCACTCACCTGGCATGCACGATCATTAAATATTAGAAAAATGCTGAACATCACCAGTAATCAAAAGATAAATTATTGAAGTCATGTAATAAATTTTTTGCATGTTAAATTGTACATTTTTAATGATAAAATCCAGTTTTACCGAGATAAAGTGAAATGGGAACTGTTAAATACAGCCAGTGTAATGTAAATGGTCCCACCATCCTCCTAGTAATCTGGCAGTCCCTATTTATCAAGTCTCCTCTTTAAAATGCCTTGATTCAGTAATTCCACTTCAGGCACTTTATCACAAGGGGGGAAATCAGACATTGCCTAAAGATTTATGTACAGGAAAGTTTACTGTAGACTAAGTTTATGATAACATAAATATTGGAAGCAACCCAAATGTCAAGCTATGACTGGTTAAAGAAATTATGGTATGCCCTATATAATGAGATATTATACAGCCATTAAAAATTATGACTTGTAGAAATACTCACTAAAAGTTGAGTTAAGTTGAAAAGCATGATATAAAACTACATTCAAATTCCAATTTTATAAAAATACATATGTATGTCCAGGTAACTGGAAAAGACTAGGGTGGAAATGCACCAAAATGTTGAGTTATTTTCTCTGAAAAGCACCCAATTTATTTTACTACATTTGCTATCCCCTACATCTCCACATCTAATCCATCAACCACATTTTATCAACTCTGCTTCCAAAGCATACCCTGAATCTTGTCGACCTTTTTCCATCGCCAGAACTGCCTTCATCGTTTACTTTGACAGAAGTCTCTCACTGGTCTCCTGCCTTCTTCTTTGGCTCTGTTACATGCCAATCTCCATGTAGTAGCCAGAGTAATCTGTTTTCAGTGTAATCAGATCACATATCCTCCTGCTTAAAGCCCTCCAAGGTTTTCCCTTCACATTTTAAAAATAATCCCAAGTTCATCTTCTTGCCGTAGCTCTCAGGCCCCAGGAGATCTCAGCCCGACTGTTAGATTTCACCCACTACCATGCTCCCCTCCAGCTGTGCCTCAGCCTCCTTGGTCCCTTTGCACTCTCTCCCAAGCCCTGCCCTGGCCTGACGTCAGTTCTCCCTGTGCTGGAAGGGCTCTTCCGCTCCTTGCAGAGCCATTTTCTTCTGGTCAGAGCTCAGTTTAAATGTCATGTCCTCTAAGAGGCTTCCTTATCAAATCAAAATATTCTAATTGTCTACAAAGCATTCATTACTGTCCTTTAGGTGACGTTTTTCTTCTTGTATGTCTATTTATTTGGGTATTGTCTAAACTTTCCCCACAAGAACATAAACTCCATCACAGCCTGCTGTCTTCACTTAGAATCCTGCCTTAGTAGGCAATAAATGCTAGCTGAATGCATGAACTCCAAAATGAAATTGAAAATGTTTCATCAAAACTGGAAACATTCAATCATGGCAGGCAACTTGACCAGCAATCCTCCAAAAATAAAATACTCTGGGAAATTTGCAGGCTTGAAGGGGTGTCCCACTCTCACATGGGTGCCCTCCTGCCAGTGAGAGGGTAATCCCTCTCCTCTCTAACCTCTCAGACCAGAAAATGACATTAATGTGGATAGGCAGGTGGAATGGATTTGCAGTGTCCCCTGCTTCAGAAACAAATAGCACTATTAAGCTCTTGCAGGCCTCTGGGGAACTCATCCAGTTTTGGTGAATTCCAATGAGCTCTGGTTTTAAACATGCAGGATCTCAGCTCTAGCTTTTAACTTACCTAGAGAGAGAGCAGCTTAGGTTTTTGTTTGCTTGTTTTTGTTGGGTTGTTTTTTTTTTTTTTTTTTTTATCTCGCAACTCCAGGAATTTCTCTTTCCCTCGGTGACAGCTTGAGAAGTCAGTGATAGAGAGCATAGTGGCGCCAGATACCCTGTCCAGAGATTGGACCCAAAAAGCATCTCCCCCACTTTGCAAGCCATGGTTTAAAACTGCTCATAGTGATTTAGCCAGACCTCGCACAAGAGCAAATTAAAAAGTTGACAGATTTAGCATGTGTGATTTTGATTATCTGTAAAAGTAACCAAAGAATGCCCTTTATTGGTTGTGGAATAAATTTGAATCAAGTGCTATCCAAGGCAGCCTTATGCAAATATGTCACTTGGCTAGTGGGTGGGCCTAACCAGCCACCAGCACATCATCTCACAGAGGCGCCCACTTACAACTGGAATATAAGGTGCACAAGGGGTTTTGTTCACACTCTGTTTTGTTCACTGTTGAGTCCTTGGTGTCTAAAACTGCACGGGCACATAGTAGATGCCAGTAACTAATATTGCACGAGGTAATGAATGAATGATAGCATGTGTCCTTACTTGGCAAGTACACACTGCATGCCTCACCTGGCCCAAAGCTCACAGGAACTTGAACTTGTGGCCCTCAATCTGCCCACATGAGGTGGGTTTTGCCAAGGAGAGCCTGAGATATTAGGTGCTATAAATCTCTCCTGTAACACGTGTCTGCTTGAAAGTTCATTTCTTTTGTAAGGTCGTTGTCTTGAAGTATCCTCATTGTGTGGAGTAGATATTGAGGGAGGAGCAGAAATGTCCTAGTAAAGAGAACCTCTCTCCTACTAACATGTTCAGAGAGACACTGAGACATATGGTAGACCACTGGCCAGGGAGTGGTCATATCTGGGGACAGATTCTGTCTCTTTCACCAAAACTTGTTTGAACTCAGACAAATCTCAGTCTCTCAATGAGTCTCAGTTTCCTCACTTGTCAAAACAAAGAAGACAAACCAGCATTGCCCAACTGATAGAGGGTACAGCGAGATGCCAATGAAAGAAAAAGTGTGATTGGATAAATGTTTAACTCTGAAACCCTCTGTTAGGTTGAATGGTTGTTTAACTCTCAACTGGGGTAGGTCCAGGTGATGGGGGCTTGGTATCTGTCCTTGGGTACTTGGGGAGATTTTGCATATAAATGAGTTATGCCCAATAAAATATTGCCAAGCATCTTGCACTACTTGGGGAGATTTTGCATATAAATGAGTTATGCCCAATAAAATATTGCCAAGCATCTTGCACATAGTAGGCACTCCGTAAAGAGTAGTACTGGTATTATATTGCTGGGAAAGCCCCAATGGACTCCTGCTGGACCCTAAGCACAGTTTTTATTTAGATTCTGGTTGGCCATAAATTTTACTTTGTGTTATACAGGTTATTTACAGATGTATAACAGATCACTCAAAACTTAACTTAAAAAAACAGCTATACCTTGTGATTGTGCAAGGCATTTTGGCAGTGCTCAGCTGGGTGATTCTTCTGCTCGGGTGGCATCCATGGGGTTGCTTAATGGTGTTCAGTTGCCAGCTGGGCTATAATGGAGGCTCCTAGCAAGTGCCCTTCACGGGTCTGGCACCTTGGCAGGGTCAGTGCATTTCCACAGAATCTCCTGTGGAGTAGTCAGCTCTCCTCCATGGTGGCCTAGGACTCCTTGTATGCGTGTCTTTTTAAAAAAAAAGATTTATTTATTTATTTATTCATACAAGAGCTGGGGTGCAGGCCAGAGTTGCAAGAGGTAAGAGGATCCTCACAGAGTGGGGAGCAGAATAGGCAGAGCCACTGAAATCCATTGCTGAGGGGAGCAGCGGGTGAGGCAGGAGAGGTCTGTTATGCCATGTGGGTCCCCTCCCTGGCCGGGGCTTGAACTCATGCTGCTGTGCAGTGGATGCTTCCCAGTGCATTCTCAACCCGCTGCACCACCAGGGAGTCCCTAGTGTGCATGTCTTAAGAAGACTATGAAAGATGCAAAGCTTCCTAGCCTCAAAAGTTCCAGTTATGTCTATCATATTCCACTGGGCAAATAAGTCACTACAGGCAGACAAGATCCAAGGGGAGGGAAATTAGGTTCTGCCTCTCAGAGGCACCAGGAAACTTGTTGCCATCTTTAATCTACCCCAGGAGGTAACTCAGATGTTTTGGTAGTATCTGCCTGGAGTTATGTGATAGATGAATGAGGCTATCACACCTCTGGGCTCAGTGGGAAAGAGTGGAGTGATTCCATTGTCTGCCATGGGAGTGAGGGCATGAGGGCCCTATATTTGCCATCCCTGACCTGGAATTTTCTCCATCAGAATGCTCTCTCTCCACTACCTCATTTTCTTCCTGTCAGCAGTTCCTTCTGATTGTGTGTGCTAATGCCTACCAGAGAGTGTGATGGAACCTTGTTGTTCACCACAAGGCAGGAATGGTGGGCTCTTGGATGTGTGCTGGAGCAGCTGTCTTTTGCATGTGGCCTTTCCTCTCAGTCTTGTCTGAAGAATCCTTTCTGGAGTCTTTGCTGACCTCCCACTGTAGTTTTGCCAAGTCAGAGGTAAGCAAGGCCAACCAAGCGTCGCTCCATGTCCAGCCCGGACATGTCCTTCAACAAAGTCAGTTAAAAGCACAAATGATTGTTACCTCTAATTCTATCAAGTGGACTCACTGAAATGCAGAAGGGAGGGAGGGAAGAAGGAAGCAAGGGAGAGAGTGGGGAAGGGAGGGAAGGCAGAAAGAAGAAGCAGCCTTATTATCTTGAAAGGCATATTTCATTCTATAGAGTGAGATTCTGATATGATGACTTTGGCTAAAGTGACACATGCAGTGAGCAAAGGCAGGTCTGAACAGTTATTCCTCCCCCTCTTTTGCTGGTGCGTGAATACCTCCTTAGCCAAACTTGTAAGGGCTCTGTCTTGTCTATTCCTCTCCCAAGTCCTGCTGAGATGACAGTGATGAACTGGAGACTTTATATTCATTTCCATGGAAACAAACATCACTGTCCTACAGCCACTCCCCGAAACCTTTGCAAATGCCACTTTCACATTAAGTCCAACCCCTGGGAGATGTCGGAGTATATGCAGAAGCAGCCAGACCCGCCCCACACGCCCACTGGGCTGGAGCAAGACCAGGCTCCAGAGGAAGAATATCTGGCTTCACGTCCTCACAAACAGCAGGTGCAACAAGACAATTAACGAAATTGGTTTCTCTCCAGTTGTTTCTCTTGTAAAGTTTGCTCCTAGTATGAAAATCTCACTTCCAACATACATCTGCACCCAGGCAGCTATAGACCTAGACTTTGTAAATTGCCCAGACATGTAAAAATTGCATTTCTCCTCCAAGCGTTCTGTGTACCTTGGAACTACCCAATCTCAGTTACTAATTATGAGCTTTTATTTACCACTCACATCTCCAGTGCTGATGGTATTCAGCATGTGTCTGTAACCAATGACTTGTCATTAATCAATAATCAGAGATTGGAAAACAAGAATGTATGAACTGTGGTACAAACCCAATTAACCTGAAATGGGAGAGAAGGGACTTTATCCGCTAATTGAGTTATATCGTGGTGTGGGGTGTGCCGGTGGATTCTGGGAGGTCGCCGAGGAACCGTGACCTCGTGCTGAGAATAGACGCTTCCCAGGGAATGGATTCCTGAACTTATCATGCTCTGTCCTCCTTCCTTCAGGCTTCCTGGGGAGTACAGAGGCGCATGAGACAGTGAACGAATGGCCTAAAATATCTTGACGCTTAGGAGCCTGGAGATCCAGGCTCAAAGGACAGGCCTTGTTTTGAGCCAGGCAGGTGCTGCAAAAAAGAATGAGCTGGAACTTGGCCCCGCCCTGGTCACAGCCGCTGTGTCTTGCCCCTTTGTGCAGGGGTGCTGGGCAAGAGCAAGCACACGCTCCAGTGGTCCTAGAGTGGAATCCCCCCAGCTGCCTGTCCTCTGGCCTCTGACCTGGCAATACAGGAGCCTCCTGTTGAGAAGAGGGAAGGAGGCCATGTGGGTGGCATAGTCTGAGCTAAGGATGAAGGGGGCAGCCCCCCAGCAGCGGGGACCCAGGAGATGGGCTTCCTGAGAGCAGAGCTGCACTGACAGGCCGCCAAGGGGCAAACCACGGGCAGGAGCCACGCCAGAGAGGAGATTTTCCCAAGGTCACTCTCTGGGATATTCATTGTTTGATCACCACACACACGGGTCCTTCAGGGACACCTCCAAGGCACAGCCAGGCACAAGAAGCCCTGCATACAGACACGGAGGCCCTCACTTGTTTGTGAAACCCCACCTGAGACTTAAGGCGGCTGCTTAGCAGCAGAGTGGGTGCCGCTTGTGCCTCTTACTTTTCTAAGGGAGCAGGTGGAGGGGCAGGGGACATGGTGTGCTTGGTGTGCCCACCGCATGCCAACTTCAGGCTGGAGATTTAGGCATTAACAGAGGTGGTGTGTGTGGTGGGGGGGGCGCTTTTCAAGGGTCATCCTAAGGCTAGTGGTGAGAGAAAGGGGCCCCCAGAGTCAGAGTGCCTACATCGGTGTTGGGAGCAGCAGGCCAGGCTGCTTCTGCAGAGGGTGGAGAGGGGAGCCCTGCCTGCGCCTTGGCTGTCACCTCCTTGTCACAGGAGCTGCTGGAGCGCTGGGCCTGCTGCGTGGCCTGGAATGTGCCTGCCCCCACCCACCTCTGCCATTCCTGCTGTGTTGCTTCTGGCCAGGGCACACCCAGGGTGAGATAGCAAGGTGCCAGCTCAGGGAGCCTGGGACAAGATGTCACAGATCTCGACCCCAAGGGCGCAGCAGGGCTTTTTTCCCCACTGACAGAGGAGGCAGGTGACAGCGTCTGCCCAGCACAGGCAGAGGTCCTGCCCGTTCACACAGTGGCCGCTGTCTCTTTCATCAACCCTGTGGCACGTGTGTGGGATGAGATTATTAGAGGGAAAAATCTAAACCCACTCGGAAATCATCCTCTTTAAGGTGACTTGTTCCCAGTGAGGCCCCTCTCAGGCACTGTCACCCACAACCAGTTGTGAGCTGTCGAGGGTGACGCTTCTCCTTAGGGACTTCAGGAGACACCTTGAATGAACTGTCCCCAAGCTCTATCACTCACCCTCTGAGCATAGCCAACTTTTCCAGAAGGATCCACCATGGGAAAGCAGAAGTCCTGTGTACCTTCCCCCACTCCCCAAGAGACAGAGTGCCACAGTCTGGTGCCGCCTGGCTAGACGCAGCCTCTGGAAGGATGCACCCCTCAGGTGAGCAGGGCGCCCCCAGCTGGGGGGAGGCCAGGTCTACCGAGCTCCAAGCCTTGCCTGACTGCATCAGCCATGGCTCTGCGGCTTCTCAGAATGTGGTCTGTAGCTCTGTCACCTACCTCAGCAGGTATTGTGGAAAAGCGATGCCCCAGGTCCTGTCCCAGGTCAGCAGAGCCCGAATGGTTGAATGCGAGTCTAGGAATCTGTATTTTGACCCGAGTCCCCGTCACCCTGGTTCTGCGCATGCATACCTGGAAGCACTGTGTGGAGCGGTGCACCCTCCCACACTCTCCCGCCACAGGGCTGGTGCCTGGGGCCACTTAGTGAAGGCAGGCGATCTGCAGGCGGGAAAGCAGGCCCTGCCGTGGACATCTGTGGCCACCCAGCCGGAAGGGTCAGTTCTCTCAGGCTTCTGGGGCAAGAGGGATCTTTGAGAAGAGGGTTTGACTGTGGAAGTTGCTTCTGAAACAGGGAGGCCTTCCCCTGGGAAGGGTGAGGACCGTCCAGTGCTGGGCACTGCAGCAGAACCACGCACACCTCTGGGCAGTGTGCTGGCTGTTGTCTGTGCTCCGAAACTTAGACTTGAGCCCCAGAGAGGCTATGTGGCGGGGCCAAGATCACACAGCTAGTGAGAGCAGAGGCAGGATTGGAACCCAGGGCTGGTGGGCTTCTCCCTCCGTGCACCTGCGTGCTCTCTCCTGGCGACCCTGCCGGGATCTTCTGCAGGAGACTGTGTGGGCGTGTCCGTAAGGGGAACACCTGGCATTTTGAGATTCAGAGATACCGCTTTCTCCCAAGCTTCTGCACATCTGAGAGATCGGGCACTTGAGAACATAACGAGACATACTGAGAGGGAAAGGGCATTTCAGATTTAGAAATCTTCATCTGCTTCCTCCAGAACTGGCGCTGACCCTTGGGAGGAGGAAACCCCTTAAACTGGCTTCCATTCCCACCTTGCAGTAGCAGTGCCACCTGATCAACCAAGAGGGACTCGGAGCGTTATCCGTGCGCTGGAGAGCCTGTGTTGCAGGTGGTGCTCGTGAGGGGTGAGGCAACTCACTGCCCCCACCCACCACCCCGGCCAACCGCGACCACCGCAGCTGCCACGCCCAGCCACCGTGATCTGCCGCCCCCAGGGGGCCCACGGAAGTATCAGAGTCCACCCCACACTGCAGCCCCTGTTCCTCTGCTTCTAATAGGCTGTGGGAGCGGTGCTCTGAGAAGTTAGAATTGTCTTCTCCCTAATGGTCTCCATCAGGGAGCCAACTTGAGGACATTCTCTAATTAGGGAGCGGCTGAGCGGTGTGCTCACCTCTTGGGCGTCCCCAAGCAGTGACAGCTCCTGATGCAGGAGACCCAAGCCCACTGGTCTGGGCTCAGCTCGGGCCCCAGGGCCCTGGCAGGAGGCAGCTCTCCTTTCTTGCGTCCTCGGGCTCCACCCCGTCCTGGGAGAACATCCCTTTTCGTCAGGTATAAAAGGCAACACACGGGGAGGGGGAGGGTTGAGGGAAGATGGGAGCACGAGGGACTGAGGTGATGGTGCGCTGGTGAGATGGTGATGGGGACTACATGGGGATTACAGTTGATGGCAAGTATATGTAAATTTTTAAAAAATATTTTATATTAATAAAAAAAACAACAGAGATGCTAAAAAATAAAGAAAGAAAGAAAGAAAGAAAGAAAGAAAGAAAGAAAGAAAGAAAGAAAGAAAGAAAGAAAGAAAGAAAGAAAGAAAGAAAGAAAGAAAGAAAGAAAGGGCAACACACTATTCTGAGAGCATGTTCTGAGTTTTAGGGATTGCTAGCTGGAAAAAAATGGCTCTTTAGACAGAAAGGGAGGGAACAAAGGCTAGGAAGGGAGGTTCTTGTCAGTGCAATTGCTCAATGTGGGGTTCCTGCTTTCCTTTCCCTCACCCCCACTTCAAACAGTCTCTTTCCCATGTCTCTATCCCCGTCCCTCTCCTCCCCGTCCTTGTTGGCATACCAACAAGCTGTGCAGACATCGGTGAGACTGTTGTGGCCCTGGGACTGTGCTCTGGTCCCTCTCTCTGTGGCCGGCTCCAGAGCTTTGTGTAATGGAGATGAAAGCACCCCGTCGGCAAACAGGGCCCTGTGAGTTCTTGGCTTGGCAAGCGAGTGGCATCCTTTGTGCAAGTAAAACGGTGCCCCTTCATCCAGGCAAATTCAGTCCCCTCCCAGGATATATGCGTGGGGAAGCAGAGTTTGAACTAACTTCCACCCGCCACAGGATGTGTTGAGCAGTGCACAGCCTGGCCAGCTGTGTGTGGCAGCCAGGAGCTGGATCAGAAACTTTGAGGGCACGTTCATGTTTCTGTCTTGTCCCCTGCTGTATCCACAGGACCTGCAGCGTAGCCCATAGTGGGAGCACAAAAGCATCAGTGAGGGAATGAATGGTTTAATTTAGTTTCACAGGGGAACCCAGAAGGGATGTTCAAATAAATGGATCTCCAACAGGGGAGAGCCTTGGGAGGTCAGTTGGGCCTGAAATCTTTCCTTACAAGAATCTGCTGATTGTTTTTTCAGGTTTTCTTCTTAACAGTCTGAACTCACGTTCCAGACACTTTCACCCGTGTGTCTCTTTCCTCTGGTGTCAGCACAACGCCTGCCAGGGCAGGCCTGGAGGGTCAGGCAGGACAAGTTAGCAGTCTCTCCCCGGGCCAGGACCCCGTTCTGTGTGCCAGAGTCCAGCTGGCTTGTTTTGGTTGCCCACTGAAGGACAAGATCAGTTCTGGGTCAGCCATCTAGTAACTTGCACTGGTCTCTGCACTGGCTTTTTGAACTGCTAGACACTTCAGGGGGCACCACCTGCTGGGAGCTGCTGTGTCCCCTGAAATCATGGGCACAGAAGCTCCCTCAAATGTCTTCAAACAGACTGGCCTTTCTCCATAGGGCAAAACCAGGGTGAGCTGGTTTGCCCTAGTGCCACAAGGGCAGGCTCAGCCCTGCTTCTCCATCGCTGCCCTCTGCCCTGGATCCAGCAGTGACATCTGGTGATGAGCTGGCTTAACTCCACCTCAAGTTCAGCATGAGGGACTCTCCTCCCGACCTTTGGACACCCAGCTTTTGTGCCCACACTGAGTGTTCTGTTGTGGAAAGGACTGTATTCACCTGTATCCGCGCCTCCTGCCCGGTGCAGGGTCCCTGGGAGTGGGGCATGAGTCATTTGGGTGAACTCACGCTTAGAAAATGGCCTGTATCTCTCATCGCCTTTATCATCGCTGCCACCCCCAAAGGTGACCACCATGGCGTCTTCTCTACCACCCCATCACTGCTCAGTCACCACAGGCACCTTCACCACCACCACTGTCACAGCCCCACCCCCACATCCGTAAGCAGTAGCCCTGTTCCGGTCTCAGCTCCCCATCTTCACCGACGCTGCCCTCTCCCTCGCACAGCAGTCTGGATGCTGCAGTCTGCACAGGGCCTCTTTCCTGGGTTCGGTAGAAGCCACAGCACCCGAGATTCATGGTTCCGGGACGGACGGTGACGCCTTTGTCCTGCAGGGGGCGCTGCGCGGTGGGCTGTCAGCAAAGCAATGGAGTAACTGAGGTAGCCCGGCTGCAAGTAGCCTGCTAGTAGGGGCCTCCCACCAAGGAGGAAACCATGCATGTTCTCACTTCTAAAATGCAAACAGGACAGCTGGAGTTGTGCCTGAATGGGTTTAGGACTGAAGATTCTGCTGACGTAAAGAAATGAGGGAAATGTCAGGCCTGGCGTGAGGTGGGGAGAAGCTTGGAGGGGGCACATCCGTCAAGGTGAGCTTGGCTGAGTGCTCAAGCAGAGATGGGGCACCGGCTACTAGTGAGTCACGCATTAATTTGTACAGTCCCAGAACAAAGCTGATGCGCCCCCTCCAGCACCTCCACCACTGTCACAGCCCCGCCCCCACGTCCACATGCCCTATCCCGTTCTGGACTCCCTGTGTTGTGACGGAAATGCCAGGGGACATTTTCTTCTCCTCCCGTTGTCCCCAAACACCGACTGCAAAGAAAACTGGAACTAGAGCCGGGCTGTGTGCCTTCCCCTGTCCTTGCTCATTAAGCCTCAGACCCCACAGCCCTGGAGCTGCGATCCTCATCCATTCAGGCCCCTCAGCGCCAGGAGCTTGGTTGGGTGCTGTTTCTAAGCTGTAGCAGCCTACTGCACTGCAAGGAAAAATGAGTTTGGCAGGAGCTTCTTTGAAAGTGACCTGAGTGAACTAATTAAACAGTTTTCATATTAAGCACAAGTTTTGTACTGCAGAGGTGGAATTGTTAAATCTCACAAATTTCCACACTTGATAGTTGTCTATCAAAAAAAAAAACTTTTTTAGAATAACACTCTTCTTTACCTGCACTAACTCCACGGTCAGCATCACCTATTCGCTGTCTTGAAAAATCTTCCAGATCTCCCACTCCCATCCATACCTCTCTCCCGAACTCTAGGCTCATAACCAAGTGCCCCTTGATTTTTTTCTCTGTGGACATTTATTTAATCTTAATGCAGTTGGAACAATCTCTTGATTTCCTCTCTGAGCCTGATCCTCCTCCATCCTCGCCACCTCAGTGACTGAAGCAGCCTTCTCTGGCTTCTCAGCAGAACTCCACAGTCGGGCCACTGTAGAATCTCCCTTGACTACTTAACTTTCGTTAGGATTTAAGGATTTTAAAGGATGAAAAATAAGTGACTGTATATAGAAAGTAGGCAAGGAGGCAGCCGTGGACTGCCTTAGTGAGCCATGGACTTGAGTAGAGGCTGATACATCGTGGCACTAGGATTCTGAGAAAAGAAAGCTTTATTGTCAATCAGTTGGCAAAGAGATAGGAGACAAATTCATATATGGCCCCTTGACCCCTCCCTCTCACGCACATCATCACCTGCATCTGCAAGTCCTGTCTAAACTAGCACTTCTGTGCCTTCACTCCTCCCCCAGCCCACCTTGTCCTGGCCACCAGCATCTACTTGCTGCTGGCACAGCCAGTGTGTCCCACATGGTCTCCCTGCTTCTCCTTCTGCCACCATTTCAACCCCTCCACACCCAGCTACCAGGATGTATCTTTAGAATAGAAATCACATCCTATCACTCTCCTGCCCAAATCCCCCAGCAACTTGCCATCACATTAAGGATGCCACTGGAGCTCCCCACTTGCTGGTCTGTCCCCACCCGCTACCCGGCCTTTCCTTGAGCCCCTCTCTTCTGTCGCCGGCATTCCTTCCACCTTCTTGCTCTTCCATGAAAACACCAGGTTCCTTTGCACCTCAGGGTCTTGTCTGTCCTCAGATCCTCTTTGAGTTGTTCTCTTACTTCATGCAAGTCCCTGCTGCAAGGCCACCTCCTCCAAGAGGCCTTCCCTGACCATCTTATCTGATAGCCCCACACTCCTTTACTCTTCCCCTTTCCCTTTCTTGTCTTCATGGCAGTCGTCACTGCCTGTCCATCCCCTCCATTCGATTTAAGGTCCATAAAGGCAGGGCTTTTGTGTGTTTTGGTTGTGCATAGACTAGGGCTGGCACATAGTAGGGCTCAGTAGCTGTTTGATGAATAAATAAGTGAATGGGCAAGTGAAGACAATGTCCACCAGCCTGCTGCCTGCTTCCGCACAGCTTTGTGTCCTGTGAGTTAATGGTCATTCGGCATGACCGGCTAGGCTCCCTTGTGTTCTCCCAGGAGCACCATTTAGGAGTCACTTCTGATGGGAGGGCACGAAATGTCCGAAAAGGCTGCACTTGTGGGGCCAGCTTCCCCGGTCCCCCTCAGTCAGGGCCAAGGCCACCTCTTAGAAAGCACACTGAGAAGGCGGATGAAGAGCTCAGGGATTCTCGTCATCCTCCGGGCAGAGCTGTCTGGCCTGGGGTCATGGAGACAGGCAGGGGTACCCTGCAGCGCCAACGGAATTGGCAGAACGACTGCAAAATGGAAATGTGAGGCCCCAGCCAGGAGCCGGGAGTCGGTTTCAGCTCTCATGGGCCCACGGCCCTGGCCCACTGCAGACATCCCCAAGGGCTGGCCACCCCTGACTGGAAGGGGTGGGGCAGCCTGGGACAGGAGTAGTTGCTGACGTGCCCCATGGTCTGGTTCCAAACATTACCTGAACACACTCCACCAGTCCAGAGCTGGAGGGTGACAACAGAATGCAGACCCCCTGCCCCCAGCATGATCCCGTCATTGCCCAAGGTGGGGGGCAGAGCACCAGGGGTGGGAAGCAGAGAGCCATCTGGGGAGATGAGGCCGTGGGTGAGTCAGTGCCAAGCCCCACAGCACATCCTCCATGTCCCATCAGAATTTGCTTATAAAATGCAAATTCAAAGATAATTTTAAGAATTTCAAGACAACAACCCAAGCACGGACTTCTCTGAGACAGGGCCCTGCATCACTGCCTAGCCACACCCCCAGGAAGCCAGCCCCAGCCATAGTCCCAGAAGGATCCCACACTAGCTCCGTGACACGTTCCAGTTTTAGAAGCACCCCTGCTCCCTCCATCCCCCATAACTCTGGGTCACTGCCAGAGCTGTCTTCCTGCTTCTGGGGCAGCCCCCTCTTGCAGATCATCCCATTCTACCAGGGAACTTGCTAAGTGCCCCTCGTCCTCAGAACCTGGAGCGAACCAGAGTCCTACCCCCTGACCTTTATAGGTGGAAGCCCTGGTAGGATTTGGGAGTCATATAAAGCATTTCTTGTATTTCCACTTGTGATCATTTAATCTCAAGTATTGTCTTGTAAAGAAGATTTTTTAAAAACCCAAATGTGAATTTTTCAATTGAAATGTAATTTGCATGCAATGAAATGCACGGGTCTTTGTCAATCATTTTTTAAGGGACATATACATCATCACTCACGTCTAGACAAAAACATTTCCGTCCCCCGAGAAAGTGATCACAAGTCCCCTCCCACACACAGAAGCAGGCACTGTTTCGATTCTTATCACTGCAGATTAGTTTTTGCTATTCTTGAACTTCATGTAAGTGGAATGATATAGTGATGAATCTTTTGTGTCTGGCTCTTTTCACCCCACACCACATTTTTCACTCAATGTAACATAATCTCCATGTTGTTGATCAATCAGTTTATTCCTTTTTATTGAAGTGCAGATATCATTGTGCAACTACATCAGTTTGCTGAGTCATTCTTGCACATTAGATTCATTGTCATTTGGGAACTGTTATGAATATTTTGTATGCACACTTTGGTGGATATAAGCTTTCATTTCTCTTGGACAAATACCTAGTAGATGGCAAATAAACACATAAAAAGGTACTTAACATCGTTAGTAATTAGGAAATAGAAATTAAAGCCACCACTTAATCCACCTTACACCTATTTGGATGGCTAAAATTTACTGACCATAGTTAAGTGTTGGCAGGGAAGGGAGGAATGTGATTATTCATATATTGCCAGGGGGAATGTTTTCTATTTTCATTACTTTCCTTCTTTCTACCTCTTTTTGGTATTTTCTCTTTTTTTTGTCCTTACATCATTGTTCACTGATTTCTCCTCTCAGGTGTGTCCCCATAGCTCTCCCCCAACCGCAGCACCCACGGTCCATCACAATAGCCCCTTTTGCTCTTTCCGTCCCTGTTTGGACCCTCTCTCTGTCTCCCGTCTCCCTGCTAACTGCCTCAGATCTATGGCTTGCCTGTGAACTTTGTCTTTTTCCTGACTCTTGGTTCAGTTTCCCTAAATTTCAGCTGTAAGTGAAACTATCCCCTATTTTTCTTTTTCCTTCTGACTAATTTCAGCTAGCATAATCTCTTCCGGCTCCATCCATGCTGCTACAAACAGCGTGAGTCTGTCTTTTTCAATCACCAAGTAGTCTTCCATTGTGTACATATACCACAGCTCCTTGACACATTCCTCTGTTTGGGGATGTTTCAGTTGTTTCTATATCTTGGCGATTGTAAGTAGTGCTGCAATAAACATCAGAGTGTGGGTTTCCTTTCAAATTAGTGCTTTGGTGTCCTTTCGGTAGACTCCGAGGAGTGGAACCACTGGGAAGCTTAGTTTATTGCTTTTGATTTCCATTGTTTTTGATGAGAAATGAAACTACCTTCTTGTTCTTTTGAAAGTAATAGGTCTTTTTCCCCCTCTGACTGCTTTTTATATTTTCTTATTATCTTTCATTTTGAATAATTTGATGATGGTTTCCCTTAGTGGGGTTCACTAACCTTCATGGATATTGGGCCAATGTCTTCCATCAGTTTTATGAATTTTCAGCCAGTCTTTGAATATACTGGTGCTGTTTCTGCTGTATCTTGACAGTTCTTCTTACAGTGCATTTAATAAACCCTTTATTTCAGATATTAAATATTTTGGTTCTATTAAAGCCCGGTCTGAATTTGGGTCACTTAGACCTATATTCCTCTGTCACTCTTCCCATGGCTTTCCAAAGTTTGTGCATTTTCGTCTACTCAGTGTTTTCTTATTGCTATAAAGGGGAACTTAATATTTTGCAAAGTTTTTCATCCTATCTAAAAGTGGGATTGTGCCTATGAAATTTCAGATGCCCTATTTCTCCCCAATATGTTCCATACTACTGGAAACTTGCAAGAACAGTATGAAGAACTATCATATATCCTTTACCCAATGACCCATTCAAGTTTTCCTAATGGTCCCAATAACATCCTTCTTACATAAAGAATCCAAACTTGCTAAGTTGTCACGACCTCTCCTCAGCCTGCTTCAGTTCACATCGGTTCGTCAGTCTGTCTGTCATTACCTGCATATCCTTGACATTTGTTAAGATTATTGATTGTGGTCTTAATAACACCCCTCTGTTGGGCTTGTCTGATGTTTCTTCATGACTACATGAAAGTTACACATCTCTGGCAGAATGTTACTAAAGTTATGCTGGGTTCTTCTCTCTGCATCCCGTCAAGCAGGACTCGGTGTCAGCTTGCCCCACCGCTTGTAATACTCACTTTGATCGTGGTGGCACCTGCCAGCTTTTTCTGCTGTAAAGCTGCTCTGTTTTCCTTTAAAATTAATAAATGTTTTATAATGAGAGACTCTGAAACTATATAAATATCTTGTCATCCCTCTTGTGGCTACTCTCTAGTTTTAGCATTTGTTGATTTTTTTGAATTAATTAGTACTATGATGATTGCCAAATAAAAATTTCCTAACTCCTTCACTTCTTCGACATACAGTAGTTGAAAGCCTACTGTAAGGAATATGTGTTCCATTCCTAGGAAGAAAAGCTTTCTCTTAAATTCTAAAAGAAAAGCTTTCTCTCTTCCACATATATCTGCTCACTTCTTAAAAGCAGTATGGATTCATGAACTTCTGTTTATTCGCTGGGATATCATCTGTTACTAACACTATTTATTTTCATGCTCAAACATCCCACATTCAGGCAGCAGGAGCTTTTTCAAACTGGCTTCCATGTTCTGTGATGCGTCCCAGGATTCTCAAAGTGTTTCCTTAGTGTTTTGCAATATTCCTGTCCTTTCCCTGAAATTAGCCATTTCTGTAAGACCCTTGATCCTTTTTAGTGGTAAATAGCATTTAGAAACCAAGATGTGAGAGTTAAATGTGCTCCATGCTACTGGGGTTTTGATCTCAGAGAAAAGATGCAGGAAATATATGTATTTGTGCGCTCTCTCTCTCTCTCTCTCTCTCACACACACACACACACACACACACTCACTCTTAAGCCATGAGTTCACTTCAGTAGTTCCAATGCCAGTCCAGCCACAGAGTTCACTCTGCACCCCCTCTTTAGCTCATACAAATAGCTCCTCTATGAGAAGCCTAGCTCTCATTACCCTCCGTGTCTGTTTTTATTGCTGGCTCATCCTGTATGTAAAATGCAGCCTCCTTCCTGTGTGGGCCCTCATCCTACCTTGCCCCCACCCAGCTCAGTTACCTACCAGAGCCAACTGGACCGCGCCTCTCTTGTCCCCTTGCTGTGATGTCTGCCCCCGTAGTCATCCCCAAGGTCTGCTGCCTCCCTCCTAACTATGAATTTGTTAGACTAAAATGTCATCTTCTCTCCTTGAAACAGAAATGCAAAAGTCATTGTGACATGTTTAGAGCTGAGATAATAAGTGTGCTTATTGTCACAAGTCAAAGATAATTTTATTTTAGTT
This sequence comes from Galemys pyrenaicus, assembly GCA_019455555.1. Lineage (NCBI taxonomy): Eukaryota > Metazoa > Chordata > Mammalia > Eulipotyphla > Talpidae > Galemys > Galemys pyrenaicus. The sequence goes on along the minus strand of JAGFMF010012151.1, from coordinate 189,045 downwards.
GATGGAAGGATATTTTAGCTTTTAATGTTGTCTAATAAATAAGATTGAAACGATACTTACTACAGAATGACTTCAGCCCAGGCTTTGGGTGAAATATTTAAGAGTCATCCCCTTCCTGATGCTGCTGCCTCAGGAGGGCAAGACCAGCCCAAACTAGGCTTGTTCTGATGAGTGAACTGGAGAGCAGAAGCTGTTATGGGTGGGAGGCCTGCTGGTGGAGGGTCTGCCTAAAGCAAAGCTTTGCTCTCTCAGAGCGACCTCAGACTCAACTCAGTCTGTTTTCTTTCTTTGATCAGAAGTGATCGAAAAAGAAACCAGTCCCTGACTTTGCATTTTTCTCTGCCCATATCTAGATGTGATTCTAAAGTCCTGATTTGCACTTAAACATGACAGATAGAGATATAAGTTACTGGGGACAACTATGTCCATCAATACATTTTTCCCTTTTAAGTCCCTGGTGATGGAAGAGTTTAAATTTGCTTAAAAGCGCAGGGAGACTCAGGAAAGTCAAAACGCCGCCTGGCAGAGACCCCAGCCTGCTTGGAGGCCCCTCTGCTGCACAAACTGTCCCCACCTGCTCTCCCACGGGCGGGCGAGTGATGGGTGCTGAAAATAACATTCCTGTGTTTATCTCAAATGGCTTTTAACCGTTGGTCTCTACTTTTAGAATAACCTGATTTCTGCCCCTGGTAATATGGTAGTTAAATATTTTAAGTAATCTTTTCAAGTATTGATGTGCTGGTAAGACACAGGGATATCTAAAGGCCAAAAAAGGCAAGTGACATCAGGAACCCAAAGAGGCAAAGCAGAGGTGAAGCTGGCTTTCCCTTGAGGGTCTCAACCAAACTGGGTGAACTTTGCTTTGGTTTGCCCATCCTACGTGATTCAGGGCTCTGACCCCAGAGGCCTTCCAAGGTGGACGTACCCGGAGAATATCCTTCACCGTGATATAGTCCCGGGAGCCCAGAGTATTGCATCTGCAGTGAAAGGTGAACCAGAAATAAAGCCTGTGTCCCAAGGAATAGCAGGGAAATGTGCCTGTGTCAAATCTTATTGCTGCTGAGTAGAGAAGAGAAACCCCAGATCATGCACAGCCATATACTAACCACCACACGGATTTGTCGCTGAGATGCAGAGTACTTGGCAGTCTGAGGAATGTCAAACATAAAATTTGGTGTGACCCTGAATGGCAGGATCTCAGGGTGCCTGGCAGTCCAGACAAACCCATCTTCAAACCACAACTCAAAAAGTGTCACATAAACTTCCAGGAAATGTGAGTTCATTAAAAAAAAACCTCAAAACACTATAGGGACACCAGTAAGAACCAGAATAAGTGGCAGTATAGCACAGGATATAAAATATGTATGTTTAATGTTTTTAAACGAGTGAAGATTAAGAGATTATGCGAATGACTAATCATCTTTGGGAAGGACTAAATAGAACTTTTAAAAATAAAAATTCAAAGTTAAAATCTCAGTGGGAGTAGCTTAGGAAAAGCTGAAGAGGGAATTCAAAAGCTGGGAGATGTATTTGAAGAAATGACGCAGAATGCAGCACAGGAAAAAACAGTGAGGAAATGTGAAAGAGACTAGAGAGATTGAAACGGAGGGAGAACTTGCACATCTGTCTAAGAATACCTGGACAGGGAGAAGGAGAGGAATAGTGCAGCAGAGGTAATATGTAAAGGCAGATGACCGTGAGTTTTAAAAAAAAGTGATTTTAAAATAAAATGAATCCTGACTTTAGAAAAGCCAAGCAAAATAAGTCTAAGTGCAGGAAACCAAAGAGAAGATCTTAAAATTATCCAAAGAGGAAAGATGATTACCTGCAGGACATGTCCATAGCAGTGGATGCAAAGAGCAGAATCAGGTGTTGACTGATTGGAGTTGGGGGGGTGGTGAGTATATCTGTGCACAAGAATATTTATTCTATACACAGCATAAATAACTTCTTTGGTGAGGACAAAAAACATTTTTGACATTTTTAGACAACCATAACTAAGAATTGGAGGCATAAAGGTTTGAGGTATAAACGGGAATTTTGAGGACTAAAGATGGAATTTATATGTACTGTTGCCGTGTATCTAGGTGGGGTAAGTAATGAGCCTAAGCTTCTTCATGAGGAGGGCAAAGGTGTAGATTAACTTTAGACTGTAGTTAATTATACATTTTAAAACTTAAGAAGTGAATAGTCGAAAATTAAAAAGTATATTGAATTTGTATATAAGTCAAAGAGAAAGTGGAAGAGATGAGGTATCTTATTCAAAATAAGGAAACAAAAGCAAGAATGTGGACCCAAGAAAGAGGTCAGACACTAACTAGATTCTATAAATAAATAATGCTCTGAATATACAGTGTGTGCAGTGAATGGGTCACAGGTACATGCAAAGATGTGGGTGGAATGAAATGAAGCCTAAGAGCAATAGAAGTAAATTTCAGGGAAACACATGAGTGACTCATCTGTATTAAAGTTCAATAACATGATGAACAAGCAATATATTACATGGGCAAAACAGATGAGCGGAAACTGCATAGCAAAGCAGAGGGATGAAACACACAAACTCCAGGATCGGGGTGCCTCTCGGTGGCAGCGGAAGAATGGAATTGGAGTGGGAACATAGAGAAACTCAAAGCTGTGCAACTCCTTTAAGTGGGTAGATGAGCCTTGCGTTGTCCACTCGCTGTCACACAAATGCCTAAGCAGTTCACAGAGTAAGTCTGCTTATATCTCTACTCGTTATTTAATAAGAATGATTTCAACATTTATCATTTGTGAATTTTATTTGTATGTGGTGTGAAATTGAATTCCAATGTTATCTTATGCTGGGCGGGGGCGAGGCGGATAGCTCTCTGTTACAGCATATAGTCATTTCTCAAGCCAATTTATTTTTTCCCCAATGAACTGATTGCTCTTGTCATACACTGAATTTTCACATACATTGGGGTTTATTTTGGATCCCCTCTTCTATTTTACTGCCAAATCTACAGTCATTGATTTGTCTGTTCCTCGGTCAATGGCTTATTGATTCCATCTTAGCCACTTTCTTATTTGATGTTCCGCTATTCCCCCTCCCCATTCCTTTTCTTAGGTTGTTGGTTATCTGGGGGAACTTCTTTTTCTAAATGAACTTCTTAAGATTATTTTACCCAATTCCAAAAGGATCACATTAAATTTGTAAATTTATGGCAATGTCTTCCCACCCAAGAATAAGAAATGTCTTTGCGTTTGTTCAAATTTTACTTTACGACCTTCAATAAGATTTTATAGTCATTTTCAAATCAGTCCTGTGGCTTTCTTGTTAAATTTATTCATAAATACTTTATGTCTTCACCATTATTATGAGTGGACTGCTTTTCCCTTTCCATTTCTAATTATTTATTGCTAATGAAGAGAAGTATGATTAATGGTGTATTTATCATCTGTCCAACCACCTCATCATTCTCTTACCACTTAAAAATGTTTTTCACTGGAACCTCTCGGTTCTCTATGTAGAAATACAGTCAGCGAAAAGAGATAGTTGTTTACTGAATTGTTGCTGAATATTTCGTTTTCTTGTCTTATCCTTCGTTTTTTAATAAAAATGGTGGTAACAGGTATCGCTGCCTGAGTCCTGGTCAGATGAAACGTTCAGGGCTTGTCCATTCAAGGTGACAGATCTGAAGAGCTTCCCCCTTTCCTTAGTTTTTATTGGAACGACCACTGTATTTTAGAGCTTCCTGTGTGTCTTTTTGCGCTGGGCTTTGAGATACGTCCTCTAGCTGATCTTGGAGAGCACAGATTTGAGTCTCAAAAGTGACCATCCTGGCTTAAATTTCTCTGATTCTTTTTAGCTCAAAAATCATGTTTCTCTTGAAAGCCTCTTTGTGCTGTGCTAGTCCTCCTGGTGTTTCCCACGTGTCGGTTGAAGTCGCCAGCCTCTTCTCCCCAGCAGCCCTCATCTCATCATTCTGCTCTCTGCAAGGGACCCCTGATGGGCAGCCATTGGTTATTTTCTTTGCCTACTGATCGGGGTTCAAGTCCAGGTTCTGAAGTGCCTGAAGGTGTGTAGCAGCAGGAAGATGGCACTGGAGCAAGGTTCAGGATGGTTCTGGGCAGACGGGTCAGGGAAGGAGAGTCTTGGAGCCCTCGGTGGCTTTTCATGCTTTATTTAGTAGAGGTGGCCAGCTACATGGCAGGCAGGGGTGCCGGGGGCCAGGAGGCTGGCAGACCTTCCAGCCCCCAGCTCATCTCACCCTCTCGGCTGCTGCTTTTCTCTCTGCTGCTGCTGCTGCTCCTTCGACCTGTCTGTTCTGTCGGTCGGCCGGTCCTCGCAGTTGTCTGTTGGTCCTCGCAGTTCTGGCGTCCTCATGACGCTGCCCATTTATGCCCGTGTCCAACACAGATGCGCCCACTTGCGCATGCCCACCTGGAGTGCTCACAGCACCTCAGGTGTCCATCATCAATGGTGGGAGGGTGGAAATACCTGATCAACCTTTACCCTACAAGGTGGGACCCTCAGGGCCTGTGTGTGAGATAGACAGGTCGTCAAGCCCAGAGGCCACCGTGTGCCCTCCTGGTCTCCGCAGACCCTGCTCACCCGTTCAGAGGCCTCCCCTGCACCTTCCAGGCCACCTGCTAGAGCCTCAGCAGCACTGGGCTCAGGGAGACAGAGGGTTGGTATTGAGAAGAAACGAAGTATCCGTTTGACGCTGTGACATGCCTACTTGTTCACAAAGTGAGAAAGTGCTCTTTATTTTGATATTTTGCTGTACCTATTTTTTATGGCTGACAGTCCCTTGAGAGTAAAGGGCAAAACTTTGAGGGAAGCAATTAACACCCTTCCGATTAGAAAATGCTTATTTTTTGAGCTTAGCTATTAAAGATTTTATTTGCGCTCCATGTCTTCTTTAAGAGAACAGTGAGGGAGGAGAGCATGCTCTCCCTGTGATCATGAGATGCGTCTCTGATACGTGATCTCCCAGGCCAGGTGCTGGCCAAGGGCAGCCCTTGCAGGTAAAGGGCCCTGGAAGGATTGAGCAGCCCGTCCGTGCCCACGAAGCTAAAGCCCAGAGAGGCGGGGAGCACGTCAGCGGCTCGTGCTAAGTGTCTGCTCAGTAACCCTTGAAATAATTGGAGGCAGCCTGCGGTGTCAGGGCCTTGAATCATTAGTTGGTGCAGAAGCGGGAAGGAGCCGTGTAATGAGGCGTCAGGGAGAGAGTGAAGACCCACGCAGAGCAGCCACATCTGGCCCCCTCAGCTGGAACACTCGGGGAGCCTGAGGAGCCAGAGAAAGTGACAAGGGAGCTGGGTACCGGGAGGGAAAATGAGGGATCTGGTGACAGAGAATAAGACAGATGGGAACTGCAAAGGCTTTGGGCAAAGAACAGGAACTTGGGGACAGGAATGTATTTGGAGGAACTGCTCTAAAACAAAACCACTTTGTAAAAGAAACTCTCCCAGGGGCAAAACTCCACCGTGGTTCACATATCCACACTGCCTTTCTTCCTCACCATCTCTGACGTAACCTTTCAGAAGCCTGTTGCAATGCCTTGATAGGGGAAATGAGGTAAAAGGAGAAAGATTGCTGTGCTGAGAGCCAGGCACAGACGTGTCAGAACGCTGGCTGTCACGGACACCCTAAATTCACAGTGTGAGGTGGTTTTTCACGTTCAACGAGTCTCTATACTGACCCCTCACATCACCAGTAAGGAAACTGAGGCTCGGGTGCAAACACTTGGCTGGTATGGGGACAAGAGGGTTCTCTATGATATGGGCAGACAGGTGTAGTGTCAGAGAAAAGTATCAGGCTTTTTTGCCCTCCCGCCATCGATGTGATGATGGACACCTGTGGTTCTGCACGCATGTCTAAGTGGGCATGCGCAAGTGGGCGCACCTGGGTTTGGACACTGGCATATAAGGGCGGCGTCACGAGGACGCCAGCAGACAACAAGAGAAGAAGCAGCAGTAGAAGCAAAGATGAGAGCCGAGAGAGTGAGATGCGCCAGGGCTAGGAGGCCTGCCACCCCCCAGCCCCCTGCCTGCCGTGTACCTGGTCACCTCTGAGATAATGATGCAATAAAAACCAAAAAAGCCACGGAGGGCTCCAGGACTCCCCCTTTACCCCGTCTGGCCAGAATCATCGAGATCTTGATTGGTGCCCCTTCCCGCCACTACACAGGTAAGCCCTTGGAGCCCTTGGTGACTTTCTCAGGCTTTTATTGATCTTTCTGTATCAGAGGTGACCAGGTACATGGCCGGCAGGAGGCTGGCAGGCCTCCTCGCCCGCTTCCCCACCCCCGCCCCCACCCCAGCTAATCTTCACTGTCTGGGCTGCTGCCCCTGCTGCTTGTGAACTTCTGCTGCTGGCGTCCGTGTGGCGCCACCTTTATACACCCAGTCGCTTGGCGCAGGTGCGCCCACCTGCACAGGCCCACACCCTACTCCAGATGCCGCCATCAGGCACGCGTGCAGGACCACAGGTGTCTGTCATTGACACTAATAGCGGGAGGGTGGAAAAACCTGCTAACTTCCGTTTACCCTGTATCTGGGTAGAACCAGAAGAACCAGGGTCCCCCTTCCCTTTCCACTATGTCCTCTCTACACCTCTGTGTGGTACTGAGCCTGTGTGTAAAGCTGTCGGTTTCTGATTCCTCGGCCCTCGAGGCCGCCATCTTGGGTCTCTGTAGTGGGCTAATCAGGATCCACCTTTGATCCAGCAGCCGCCCTGTGCCAGGCTGTAGGGTAAAGGTTGATCAGGTATTTCCACCCTCCCACCACTGATGATGGACACCTGCGGTGCTACGAGCACTCCAGGGTGGGCATGCGCAGTGGCGCATCTGTGTTGGACACGGGCATAAATGGGCAGCGTCATGAGGATGCCAGAACTGTGAGGACCGACCAACAGAACCAACAGGATGAAGGAGCAGCAGCAGCAGAGAGAAAAGCAGCAGCCGAGAGGGTGAGATGAGCCGGGGGCTGGGAGGCCTGCCAGCCTCCCGGCCCCTTGGGCCCCCCGCACCCATGTCTGCCATGTACCTGGCCACCTCTACTAAATAAAGCATGAAAAGCCACCGAGGGCTCCAAGACTCTCCTTCCCTGACCCGTCTACCCAGAACCATCCCAAACCCTGCCTCCAGTGCCACCCCTTTCCTGCCACTACACAGGCCCTGTGCCAAGGACTGCACACCAGAAGTAGAACGAAGTCTCTTCCCTGAAGCAGAGACTCCACTGGGGCCTGGCGCTCTGGGTGATGTGAAGTGCAGCTGGCAAGGGCCCTGCCCCAGGGCTGCCCTTGTGTCTGGGGACCCGAAGTAGTGCAGGGACCCCCACTTGGGCACTGAGGGGTGTCCAAGCTGGCAGGCTTGCCAGCCTGGGTCAGGAGGACTGCCTGTGGGAGGCCTTGAGGAGAAAGCTCCAGAAGTGGAGAGTCAGGGCACTCCACTGTCACCACACACTTTAGAAGAGGTCTTGGCCCGTCAGAGCAAAGGGCTCCCAGAGGCAAGAGGAAGGCCGGGTCCTGCCTGTGACGTTGCAGCCACTGGGTCGTGCTTGAGGGCTGCCGTTCAAATGGAAGCTCCCAGCTTCCTGGCCATCCAGGCCCTGCTGCTGCCCCCGTGCCCAGCCCTCACTGCAGCCTGCAGACTTTGGGCCACGGGTCAGCCTGGTCACTGTCCCGAGAATGTGTGATTTCAGACTCCCCACCTTGGATGCTGGGCAGGGTTTTATAGGGCTCAAGCAAACCCCAATGCAGGGAAGCCTTTCCTCTGGGTATTCTGAAGCAGCTATTCTGCATGTCTTTTAAAACCACTCACTATTTCAGCATAAGCACGCTCACCTTTTTGTTAAGGCGAGCCTCCCAGAGACGGTGGCAGCTCATGCCTGTGCGCGCTAGCGCCCGTCAAACCAAATGGTTTCTGATTTTTCAGTCCTACTTATTTAGCCTGTAGCTAATTCAGCATGTCTGAATTGAGCACTGTGTGCCAAGATGTTTACATGAATTATCTGATTTAATCCTCAAAACAACCCTGGAAAGCGCAAGCCACTGTTCTCGTTTTTTTAATTAGAGGGACAAGAAGGTAGGGAGCTTACGAGGCACGTGGCTGGCAGGGCGATCAGCACTGAGGCTCCCCCAGTAGCGGGGGGCCTGGTGCCCTCGTGTGGGTGGAGCTGCACGGCCCTCAACTGCTTCTCTGCTTCACCAGGGCCTTCGCACGGGGAGTTCTCCTCTGGCTCAGGAAAGCTGAGCTCAGTGATGTGGGGCTTCGTCTTTCTCCCTTCTGGGGCCTACCTGTGAGGTCGGGGCTCTGAAGGAAGTAGACCCCCCACCCCAGCTAGGGGCAAAGACAGCTGTCCTAGGTGGCTGTAGTGCCAGGACGGCACGGAGCAGGTACTCCAGCGATCCGAGCAGAAGGTCAAGGCGGAGTCCTGGAGCCCTCGGTGGCTTTTTCAGGTTTGTTATTACTCTTTACATCAGAGGCGACCAGGTACACTGCAGGCGAGGAGGCAGGGGGCCGGGAGGCTGACAGGCCTCCCAGCTGCCAGCGAACCTTCACTCTGGGGCTGCTACTGCTTATGCTTTCTCTGCTTCTGCATCTTCTTTTCTCTGCTCTCCTGCTGGTGTCCTCATGACACCGCCCTCATACGCCCGTGTCTCAGCCCAGGTGCGCCCACTTGCGCATGCCCACACCCTGCTTGAGGTGCGCGCCATCAGGCATGGGTGCAGGACTGCAGTGTCCATCATCACACCGATGGCGGGAGGGCGGACAAGCCTGATCACTTTTCACTGACCCTCAGCGGCCTGCTCAGGTGACTTCTTGTCTTGTTCGGCAGGCCCACCCAAGGCATGTGTTGTGATCTGGACCGAGGCTGCATCTTTGCAGCTCCGACTGTGCAGCGCTATGTTAACTTGTAGGTTTGTTTCCAATAAAGATGCAAATTTTTCTTCCTGGTGAAAAAAGTCTTCGCATTCCTTGTTGTCGTGCAGCAGGTGTGTCTCACCTTGCCATCTCTTCCCACCTTCTTCTCTAAAGCCCATACTCCTCCTCCGGCTCTTCTTCAAACCAGCTCAAAGTGACCCGCCTGTCCCTTCATTAACGAGGTGATTAAATCTATAACACATGCTCACTTTACATTATCAAGAGAAAAAACTGTGATTTTAAGTTTTGGAAATCCCTACTTGGGCACTAGACTGGAAGTGACCACCTCCAAGCGTCCTGCCGGTGACCCTGGACACCACCCAACGCCTTGCTTGTGCTCTGGCTCGGTCCGCTCCCTGCAGCAGAATCGCGAGCCCGCTGATAGCTCCAGGCCTCCCTTCTCTGTCCAGGCATTTCAACTTTGACTTAGTTTGTTTAGAAGCCAACTTGCCATACCCTGGATTAGGATCTGGGAGCAATATGCGTGACAAGTGACGTCACCTCCCAGGGATGAGTAGTGTTTCTGGGTCCTGAGAACTGGCCGGCCCTTTCAGACCTGGGGAAGCTTCTCCTTTGGTGACGCACACCAGGCCTCGGAGTGGCTGTGCCTGGGCTCGCCGAGGGAAGGACATTCCGTCCACCCAGCTGTCACTGCACACTTTGAGGAGACGGCCAGGGGAGGGGACAGAGGGCGCTGGAGCTGAGAAGCCCTAATGGAGGGTGGGGGTCTGGCCGGCTGTCCATCCATGACAAGGAGTCGCCTGCGTTGTAAGAGCCCACCAGCGCATCCTCGCAAGCCTCCCGCCCTTAGAGAAGTTGCTCAGGGCTCTGGGAACCGCATGTCCTTGGCACCCACGGGCCAGCGTACTGATGCTTGGGTGCGTCAGGCCACGGAGGGACCACTGAACCCTCTGGCCTGACTTCCTACAGTCAAGGACTGTGTCTGCCTGAGCAACCTTCCCAAGCCTGAGGGGCTGGGGGGCTAATTCAGATCTCGACTTGTAGAAAGCTACAACTTTCTTGCCATCTGATCATGAGCGAGTGACTTCTTGACTCTTTGCTATGTGTGGAATGGGCATGTAGACACCCACAGATGCATTCCGGGAAGGCCTGTGTCTGCCTCATGGGCTGTTCCGAGGGCTGCTGGGGGCTCCTAAGCTCACGCATTGTGTGAGGACGTGTGCTGGGCCCTTGGCACACTCAGTCGATAGTTGCTTTAAGCGGGTCCTCTCTGGCCAGGCACTAGAAATTTAGATGCTCTTCCCAGTGCCTGAGTGGAGACGTGGACCTGGGGCAGCAGCCAGGTGCCAGGAGGGTGTGGAGGTGCCCACCCAAATGACCGGGGTGAGGGCCTGGCTGCTCTCCTGCCCACCAGCAGCCTACAAGATACAGTCACTACACCAGCCAGTGGGGTTTGAGGAGGGACCCTTTCAGCTACGAGTGTTTGGGGTCCTGAACATCAGAGTCACAGAGTATCCCTCTAACACTCAATTCCCAGGACTGACCAAAGGCCTTCAGGGACCCAAAGTCACCCCACTTTCTAGGGGCCCCGTTGGGCAAGCTTGGCGGCTTCACCACGACAGTCACAACTTCTAGCACTCTCCCTGGTGGAGTTCGCCTTGGAGCAGGGTCTTTCCTGTTCAGCCCCCTTGCTCTGCATGCTGGGCTCCAGGCCTGCAGGCAGCCCATTCACCTCCCACGTGCCTGAGAATATGACCTGTCTATAGGGGAGCCCTTGGACACGCACGCGTCTGCGCACTCTGAGCACTGGGTATGTGGTGAGACGAGCCGCGCACGGAGGTCAGTTCTGAGGGCTGTGTGTGCACCTCTGGTCTTTTGCAGACATCCACATCCCACTCTTCTCCATCTGCTCTGGGCCCTGCAGAGGTACAGCCACCCTCGAGCCTAGCCTGCACCTCACTCGCTGTGGCTTTATGGCAGGGTGGGTGGGGGTGAGGTAGCGGGATTTGGTCCCCGTCCTTAGCGGAGCTGATATCTGGGTCCATTGAGACTTAGAGTTGGGTCATCCCAAGGCCCAGAAGGAGGGGGTGACTGTCTCCATGGTCAAGTTCTCAGACAAAAATGCCGCCTGGAGAGAATTCACATCTCAACTGCTTGCCCTTCAGCACCCCATCCCTGAGGGGAAGCACTCACCGGTTTACCTTGTGCCAAGGAGTCCGTTACAGAGACAGAGTCAGAGCCTGGAAGCAAACACCCAGTTTGTCCGTGCTCTGTGCTGTGGTCGGACCCGATCCCAGGGAGTGGAGAGGTTCCCACGGAAACCCTTCTGAGAGTGACAGAGGGATTCTGTGCAGATGGACGCGTTCCTCCTGCCGCCATAACTTCCACGTAACGATTCCCATTTCTGACCGTGTTCAGTCAATTTAATTAGTGTCAGAAAGCAGCTTATTTGGTGAGATGATCGCTTTCTAACCTGGGTAAACACCGTTCTTTATGACTATAAATTAAGCACATTATATCTGCTCCATGCTCGTGGGCGCCCTCATAAATACCATGGGTACTGGTCTCTGTCTCGCTTGGTTACCTTTCCCATCACAGTTTTATCATCGTGCTGGTAGGAGTGGGGAATTCATTCTGCTTTAATAACAAGGAGGAAGTGGTGACAAGGGGCTTGTTTAATGAGGATACCAGAGCTTGGTCATATCTCGGGCGGTGGGGGGGGGCGCGCAGGCTCTGGGCCTGTGGTGGTGCAGGCCTTCCCAGCTGGTCACGGGCCCTCTGTCCACAGCCTGGGAGCTAGATGCGAGCTTTTCAGCTCCTTTTGTCTTAACTGCAAATCATTAGAATCAAATATTTTCCAACGGCCACTTTCCATGTCAGAGGAGCCGAACGAATGTCAGTGTCAATTTTGGTAACAGCAACCTCTCCGGGCACAGCCTATGGGGAGACCTCCAAGTGGGGCCTGCAGGCAGGAGGCGCCACAGCAACACGGTGACAGCCACCACATGATTTCAGGAGCCTTCAATGCAGTGCGCCTGCGCGTGTCCCAGAGGAGACAGAGGGTGAAGGACATGGAGCCTCCCCACCTGCAGGAGCTTGCTCAGCTCTGCCTGCCTGGGCAGGCTCACGTGGTCGCTGAAGCCCTCTCTGCTCAGTCGCTCCAGATTCTAGGTCCCTTTACCCCAGAAGACCCACCTCCAATTCTTGCCTCCGTCCTTCAGCTCTCCTTCCATCCTCCTTGCAGGAGGCAAGGGGAGACGGACCTTCAAAAGGTGCTGTGTGTGGCGCCCCCATCTCTCTCCCCATCCCAGCCTCAGCCTGGAGTTTGAGCACTGGCACAGATCAGAGCTAAGATCGCTTTTCCAGCTCTTGTGTTCCGGAAGCCTCAATGTGCAGAACCGCAGGAGGACAGAGTCCCTGCCCGTGGAGCAGAGCGTGGCGGGGGTGGGGGGGCAGGTTCTCCCACAGTAGCAGGATTCCAAGAAGGGACATAGCTGGCAGCAAATGCTCATGGAAGAAATGGCCTCCAAGAGTGTGTGTGCATGTGGTGGGGATTGGAAGTGGCGTGCAGGGGGAGCAATTTAGGTTGGGAGAGCAAGTGGGCAATAGGGCCGGAGTCTCGAGACAGGGACTGGGTACCGACGCTCAAAAACTTTCACTGTTTCTTCAAAATGGGGCCATCAGTGGGAGCCCTCCCCATCACACAGGCGAGTTTATTAGAGCGGTGACACAGTGGCAGTGCTTAGTGTCCTGCCCTGTCTAGGAAGGAAACAAAGGCTAATATTTTTAGAGTTGTATTAGTTTCTCCTAGTAGCCGCCAGCACTTTCCAGGATAACTCATTTCGCAGCCACCCAGGAGAATCGTGCTAATCAAAGGCACTCTGTGGCAAAGCAACAGAAAACACCGAGGGTGGAGGCCTCCAGTCCAGGTTCCCGCTGCCGCCAGCCTGCAGCGCCCCTCCGCCTGTCAGCCTTGACAGGAGGATGCACAGGGCCCTCTGGGTGCCATGGAGCCGTCACGGTGACTGGCGAACAATTAGCAAAGTGGATAAAGGAGATTCACACGCCCACTTAGGATCTGCACTTTTATACTGCTCAGAGCTATTTTGACCTTCCAGTTTATTATGATTCAAGACAAAAATCAATATTTCTTAGCTTGCCAAGGCTGGAAGAATTTAAATGAGTTATTGAATCAAGCAGTTAATCTACCAATAACTGATTTTTTTCCCCTTTCAAATCTATACTGATGAAAAGCAGACTAAACCAGAAACAAGACAAGGAAGTTCTTTTTTTCCTCTTAGATGTTTTAATCCCATGGGGTTGGAGCTGGGGCTGAAACTTCTGTGTGGATGACCAGGGCCACTCGGATTCCCTGAGTATTTTGAAGAAGATTTAATTAAAACTTAAAGCAAAGACTTCTGCAGCTGTGAGATCTGCATTCATGTTTTAATTACTTGTATTTTGAGATCCCTTTGAAATGCTCAACTTGCTCTGCAGCCAGTCGTGGCCGCAGCCAGTCCTGCGGCTGGACCTTCAGGAGGGTGGCGATGACTGTAGGTGCTCGCCCGGCCGTGCTCCCGTCACCCTTTAGCCACGGGCCAGTCTGCCCCCCGCCCCCGTCCGGTTTGGCTGCACGGGCAGACGTATGAGCTCTGGGCATGGCCGCCTGAGATTGTTCTGGGCACGTGCAGGGTGCAGTGGACACCCGGGGGCATGTTTGAGACCCAGCAACATGGCTCTGCTGTTTCCAGACCTCAGCCCGCTGGCCAGGCCTGTGGCTCTGTGCCAGGGATGACTCCCCAGAGGAGACAGGCCTCTCTGATGATGTGTGCCATGGACAGTCATGTTCTCACCCCAAGAAGGTCAGCCTCTGGCTGCCGCTGCCATTCCAAGCCCTTCGAATAGCACTTTGTTCTACTCCACACTTCCTCCCTGCACTCCGTGGCTCCCCAAAGCCTAACACACTAGACCAGGACTCTTCTGCTTAACTCTCTAAGTTTCCTAAAACCACGTCTTGCTCCCCCTCGCCCCACCCCTCCTGATCTTGTCAGGTCCCTCCCTGGGGCTCCGGAACTGCACCCTGCAGTGCCTCCGCCCAGTGGCTGTCTCCTCCGGTCTGCCCCGCGTGGACTCTTCCTGCAGGATGGCCAGGGCAGTGTCTGGGTTGTCTGGGTACTGCAGGCAGAGTGCTGCTCTGGGCACCCAGTGCCCAGCTCTGTTGGAGGGGTGAGGGACACATTAGATACCGTACCCCCCACCTCGGCTTCATGGGCAGATGGAGCTGCTGCTTGCCGTGACCTGGGATTGCCGTGAGGCGGTTGAACCCCCATGCTTGGTGCTCATGTCTGGCCCTCCTTGTCTGTGTCCCTGGCAGGACTTGGCCACGACGGGCCGCCAGCCTCCTGTGGGAAGAAGTTCTGTGGCCGTGGGAGCAGGTGCGTGCTCAGCAGGGAGACAGGGGAGCCCGCGTGCCAGTGCCTGGAGGCCTGCAGACCCAGCTACGTGCCCGTGTGCGGCTCCGACGGGAGGCTCTACGAGAACCACTGCGAGCTGCACCGCGCGGCCTGCCTGCTGGAGAAGAAGATCGCCGTCGTGCAGAGCAAGGACTGCTTCCTTAAAGGTAGGAAGGTGCTCGCCGGGCCGCTTTTTGGTTTTGTGATAGGTTTTCTGATGCCCATTCAACACAACACCTGGTTGCTGAGTCTGCAGGGTAAATGTAGGGAGAGAAGGCTGAGCCCCACGCAGTGAAAGCGGCGGCGTCTTGTGGTGCGTGTCTGTCTGCCCCTAGAGGGAGCTCCTGGGGGAGCAGACTCCAGGTGGCCCCACCAAATCCTGGCTGGTGCAGAGCACAGGCCCTGCCCAGGTCCCCCATGAAGGGTGGGCCCCTGCCCAGTGGTGGCAGGGACCGCGCTTACCTCGCTGAGACCCACAGGCTGCAGGCCACGCAATGCATCACCCTTGGCCAGGCAAGCTCCTGGCATGGAGGTGCTCAGGCTCAGGCTCTGGCCTGGAGTGGTGGCGGGCGAACCAGTCTCCCCGCCTGGCCTTCAGAGCGCCTCTGAGCAAGACAAAGAAGGCCTGGTATGGTTGTCAGAACGTGTCTGAGGCGCCTGGGCCAGAGGGTTCACGCTCCCAGCTGGGGTGGCATCAGAAGGGCCTGCAGCTCTTCGGGCACTGGTACGCTCAGGCATGGCACAGAGGCTTGCTCCGGGGGAGGCCTGACACGCGCGTGAGGTTAGCGTGTGAATCTCGTGTTGGAACATACCCCTGTGTGAGCAAGTCAGGAGACGTGAGAGGGCAGAGGAGCAGGCCCGCTGGGCCTGGTGAGGTTAGGTCAGACATTTGCTTCGAGGTGGCACGGAGGGCAGGGAGAGAAGGCTTGGGGTGGCACCCACCTGCAAGTGGCAGAAAAGGGCTTGTCACCGGTCAGCTGTGGAGGGCCTGGGCACCCAGAGCAGAGGGCCTGGCCCAGGCCTCACTCTGAAGGGCACCAGCCGAGGGTAGGATGTCAGGGAGTGGGGCGTACACAGCAGCTCAGAAGAAGCACAGTGCTGGTGGACTCCATCCGGGGTGCCGCCTGCACCCACTCACGGGGCCGTTGTCCCTTCCCCGTGTGCCGAGGCAGTGGGGACTGGAGTGGGTGGGGCTGCAGAGCGTAGCGTTTATCCTGTGATGGGAAGGGCCTTGGACACTTTCACGGCCGTGCTTCTAATGCTAATGCTGAGGTGCTTCAGAAATCATGATGCACATTATGGAAATGAGGCCAAAATGAGCCCGAGAAAAATGTCCCTGGTCTGGAAGCGCTGACCAGCGCCCGCCTGCCGACGCCTGGGCAGCGCGAGCACTAAAACACTTGACTGGCTGCTCCCGCTTTATTGGCCATGTTGAATTTTATAGACTGATGTTCCATTCTCCGGTTTCCAATATCCTCCAAATTGCATCTTTCTAAAGGTTTTTATTTCTGCATCAGAGTGTGCACAGCCTCCCTCACCATCGGTTATTCAAACAGCATTTCTCATTTCATGCAAGGGAGAAAACAGCCACCACAAAACCTGCACAGCAAGGGATGAGGGGGGCTGGCGGGCCGGGCTGGTGGGCAGGCAGATTAGGGCTCTGCTCTGTTTCCAGCTGATTGAATTTAGCCACGGAATCCTTCTGATTCGCTGGGTTTTTCACAGATTTTGTGACTCCCGCCCCCTCTGTGTGCCAGAACCACGCTCCCCCAGAGTCCTCTTTGGTGGCAGCTCCCGAGAGACCTGGGGTGCAGCCTCACACGGCCACTTCCCAGCTGCGCGCTCTAGAACATGCAGTCCTGCTCCTCTGGGCCTTTTCCCCAGCTGTGAGGGGCTGTCTCCTGCATGGAGAGAAGCAGTTGAGTCTGCACGGAGGCCACTCAGCACGCACAGCACCTTTCCAGACCTGGTGCTGATGACGCTTGCCACCCTCATTTATCTAAGCCAGTGTGACCTCAGACCTGGAGGACAGGTGCACATGGAGAGGAATACAGAGGCGGGGACCAGGGTTGTGTGCTCAGCAGGACTTGGGGGACATCTCCAGGCCCTGAGAGCTTGATGGCAGAGGGGGAGGGAGCCACAAAGGTGCCGGGAACACTCACCAGAGATGTCCCCAGAAGCCAGGACCTGACTCAGTGGGTCTAGACCCACCAAGCCAGCATGGCCTCCTGCTCTGGGTCAGCTCGTCTCCTGGGCCTGCCTTGCCTCCTCCAGCATTGCCATGGGCAGCATCCCGGGCTCAGTGCGGGTGGAAAACAGCCCAGCTAAGGAGGATGCTGTGGGTGAGTGTGTCTCCACCTTCACCAGGACTCCGACAGAGACAGGGACTCTGGGGAGAAGTGACAACTACCTCCTTTCCCTGCCCCAAGATGGCAGCAGAATATTGAATGTCATCTTAAGTTCCATTGATGACAGTTTGTCACTTGTCCCAAACCTCCTGGGAGTCATTGATACAGAAAACTCAAAAGTACACTTTTTCTCATGCATACAAAAATTCTGAAAGCATCCATTCTCTTTTCCTACCAGACATTACAAAGCTAAGTTACAAATTCGTTCTCTCAGGCTGTATCTGCCTCCCAGAAGTGACTGTTTAGACAGTCCTTGCAGGGCTGAAGCATTTAGAGCAGGGAACATGGTACAGTTGAGAGCTATGAGAGCCCCAGACCCACGGGGAGAGCTTCCCCTGAGCCCGGATTGGGGACGCAGTCTGGCCACTCTGCCCGGATGGAAAGGCTGCAATTAAGTCCCATTTACAAGAAAACTTCTGGTACCACATTCCAGTTGCTATGGCAATGCGATTCCTTGTGAATGCAGAGTGGAACATAATATTATTTAGGAATCATTAGCATGTGAGAAAACCCAAACTGAACCCGAAAGCATTCCATGTCCGGAGCCCCCATGCCAGCTCTCCCAGTGCCCTGAGCAGGGTCTCTCTTGCCGAAAATCTGGGACCAAAGGATATGGCATGTCATATCCCTTTCTTCTTGGGACACAATCAAAGTCCCATTTGTCCTCAGCGTAAAAACCACCAGAGAATACAAGCATAGCAGGTGGAATGCTCCGTAACCTTAACTTCCCATGGAGTTTGTGTCTTACAAGTTCTCTTGTGGCTCAGTGTTTTTATTTGTAAACTAGTTAGCACTTTGAAAATTATTTTCCTGACTCGGTTCTGTATTCACGCTTGATCTCCTATGTTGTCTGAGAAGACAAGCCTGCCTTTCGGCACTCGCTCACCGCGCCACGGCGGTGTTAGCCCAGATGGTACGGTGTCACAGCGGGCAGTTTTCCAAACAAACCGTGAAACTATGGAAGAAGGGAGCCTACTAGAGGTTCAACTCTGAATGGATCTTAAGCTTCCTCCTCCTGCGGGTGTTTGCAGGTACACCTTGGCCATTCAGTGCCCAGGTCCCGGGCTCATGAAATCAGAGGAGATAGTTTTCATTTTGGAAAAAACCACTAACACCCTAAGGGCTCACACGAAATCTAAACACAGTCATTAAAACCCCATCACTTTGTTGCAAGTTAGCAGAGAAGATAGATCCTGCTCCAAAGAGACTTTTTTTTTCTTCTCACTGTTATTTTGTTGTTGCTCTGAATCTTGTGACTCTGGAAGTGAAGTAAGCCCCACTCCTCCAGGGCATTTCCACACTCGGGAGAGCTACTCATCTACTCATCTCTTTAGGTGTCTGCAGCCTCAGCAGGAGACCCCAAGGGGAGGTGTGGGGGGAACCTGAGGTGGCGATGATGGTGGGTGTGGGGACCCTGGTCCACCCTGGCACGGGAGGTGCTGGGCAGGGGAGCTACGCTGGGGGCCAGGTGAGAGGGCACAGCTTTAGGTCAGCCTTGCGACCGTGCCAGCCCTCTGCAACAAGATGCACGAGCACTCTGCGGCATCCCCGTGTGTGACACATGCAGTCACGGGCCGCTCAGTGCCGCGAGCGGAGCGCTCAGGTGACGCTTCTCTAGGGGGGCCCAGGGGCATCACTGCAAATAGCAGGGCACGCTCGAAGGACAACACGAGCTGCAAGACCCCTGCCCGCGTCTGACCGCACCGATCTGGACCAAGATGTCAGGGTCGGTGGGTGCAGCAGTGAACGAGGGTGCAGAACATGGACCCTCCATCTTTATTTAACCTGTGAGCAGACTATGACCTCCAAGTGATCAAAGTTAAGTCAGTCACCTTCTCCAGCTACCTCGCTCTTGGAAAGAGAGAGATGAGGAGTCACTGAAGTTCACCCACCAGGTTAATAGAAAAGCAAGAGGAGAACCAAGAGCCCCTGATTCTGGGTCTAGAGGAAGTTTCTGGAATGAGTGAAAGGCTGTGGGGAACTCTCAGATCAGCACAAGGGAGGGGTTCACCTGCCTGAAGATGAGAAAGGGAGTGTCTAGGTGAGATGCTGGAGTAGACATTCCACGTGCACCCTGAAGGGTGAGGGCCTGTGAGGGTAGAGGCAATCTACGGGACAAGCAGCAAGTACAATACGTGCAGGCAGAGGGAGCGAGCGAGGACATGCATTGGGAGGAGGTGAGGGTATGAAGCTGTGGCAAAATGCAGACAGGTAGGTCAGAGCGAGCTGAGTACACCCACATGCCCCCGCCAAGGGGTGTGAGCTCCCACAATGACTGGGTGTCCGACCTCCCCATTTCCAGTTAGGGACCCCAAGGCCCAAAGAGGGCAAGTACCTCCCCAGGTCACACAGGCTTTGTCGCTACAGCCTACCTTTCAGACGCACCTGGTGTAGGTACTGTTTGCTCCAGCGAGACAGGCACCGCCGATGTCTAGGCTTTATCCTTTGCTGCCAGACTTCCTGGTGTGGACACAGGGCGGGGGGCTCCGCTCACTGGCAGAGGCCTGGCTGCTGCAGGCCTGGGCTTCCCCGCTCTGCAGGTCAGCACGATGTCCAGCTGGGAAGTGTCCCAGGAGAACTGGTCAGTTGTCCCACACTCACAGAGACCCAGATGGCAGGAGCCCCATCTTGCAGGCCCAGACACACCCTGTAGGGTCTCCCCGCTTCTGTGCAGTGGGGAGCTGCAGGGGGTGTAGTGGTCCTGTTCAGAGTATCTGTTTCCAGGATCAAGAAAAAACACGACTTAACAGAAGCGTGTGTGTTCCTGGGATATTTCCTCTAGCTCTTATGCAAGGAAACATCTTGGTGTGAACACCCTGCCAGTGTGCAAGAATGTTATCAGCTCAGCCTGCATGGTGTGCTTCACAGAACCGCTGCACTTTGGATGAATTAATTACACTCTGGTAATTAAAAATTGCTAATAAGTTATTGAGCTGAGAAAGGCTCGCACTGCATTGATGTTGCGTATAGTAGCAAGCCACAGCCTCCCAGGTGCCCCACCATGTTCTTTTCTAGCACCCCACCTCCTCAGCTCCCACCCCTCCCCCACGGGCCCCTCAGCCCCCTCAGTAGCTGGCTGGCTCTCATGCTACAGCCAAAAGCTGCCACTTCAGCCCAGCAGCCCTCTGGGTACAGTTGCATCTCTCCCCTCCAGGCGCCAGGCTTCCCCCCAACCCACTCTGCCAGCCCAGCCCCCACCCACTCCGCCTCCTCAGGTTTGGGTCTGGCTCTTGCCCCATTCCCCCATCGAAAGCCAAGTGCAGGTGGCACTGTCGGTGCATTCTCACTGCACCAGCCCACGGTAGCATCT
The DNA here is from genome assembly GCA_019455555.1 of Galemys pyrenaicus. Lineage (NCBI taxonomy): Eukaryota > Metazoa > Chordata > Mammalia > Eulipotyphla > Talpidae > Galemys > Galemys pyrenaicus. The sequence goes on along the minus strand of JAGFMF010012151.1, from coordinate 169,019 downwards.
TTCCGTTTCCTTCAGCTCCTCCAGACTCCTACATCCCCAGGACCATTTTTCACATGGATGTCTTGGCCCTTCCGCAGCCCTCCTCTCTTCCCATTCTCCTGCTCTTACAGTTCCAGCCTTGAATGTAAATAAGACCCCCGACTCCATCCCTGATCGCTTCTCCACATTTTACTCGCACGTCTCCAGCTGCCCACCCAGACCTCTCCCATAGCCCATGGGCACCTCATGTTCGGGTTGTCCCTAATGAGCATCCCACTCTCTGCCCCCACTGCCCCCAACACCCTCTCTTACTCACACAGCGTTCATCTGAGGAGTGACAGCAAGCTTCCCGCACGCCAGGAGCCTGGGGGCTCCCTTGCTTCCACCTGCCAAGCTTACTTCCCTGTCGTTTCTAGAGTCTCTCTTCTCTTTCTCTCTGCTCCATCATCCCTTCACCATCTCTCACCTGCTCAGGCTTTATACCTGTCGCTGTTCTCTCTGCTAGTGGGCGCTCCCAGAGGCCACCTCCACCGTGGCACTGCCCTGCGTAGCCCTGCTGTTCACGCACGTGGCAGACGTACCTGCGGCGAGTCGGCGTGTGCTAGGCACCGTGGCCATGGCTGAGCACACACCAGACTGAACTCCTGCTCCTGACACATCCGGCCTTGAGTGAGAGACAAGTATGCGAGGTGATGAGTGCCATGGAGGCAAACAGCAGGGAAGGAGGAGTAAGGGCTCCTAAGATGAGAAGTGACTTTTGAGCAAAGACCTGAAGGAGACTCAGAGGTTGGGGAGGGAGGCCTTTTGCATAACTCAAAGAGGAGCAGCCCAGTGGCAGGAGTAACAGGTGCAAATGCCCTGAGGTGAGAGCTCCTCTGGCATGATGGGGCATCAGCAGGAGGTCGAGCTGCTAGAGCAGAGCAAGGACAGGAGAGAGGGCCAAGGGGGAGTCAGAGGGGTGATGCGACCCCGCCCAAGGAGGGCTTTGTCAGCCCCTGGAACCCAAACTCCTAGCCACTGTGACTGAGGCCTTTCTGATGGCTCCTCCGTGCCCACTGAGGGTTGGCTTTAAGGGGACTGCACCTTCGCAGGCCACCAGCACCCAGGAAGCCGTGAAGGTGTGCTGTGGGCTGGCAGAGACACCCGTGACGGAGCTCAGGGCCGGTGTCGCCAGGTTCATTCTTCATCTGAGACAAACCCACAGGACGAGGGGGTGGCCTGTGTGAGCCCCAGCTGCCCCGGGTCCGTCAGCACTTCACCAAGTGGGTGTCCTCCTCCTGTTACAACTTACTCGCTTCCCTGCCTTCCCACTCTGCCACGTATCCCCGCGAGCAGGGAAATGTGATTTGTTTTTCTGTCTTTGCTCATCGTAGATGTTTTGTTCGTTTTTTAGATGGATACATAAATCAATGATTAGGTGCTAAATAGAATCTACACAGTACCTTGGAGACCCCTAATGAGACATTGGGAAGTCCTAACTGAAGACCTTCCATGCTGTGTGAGTCGGTTCCCCAAAAGGAGGTAGCAAATGTATAGCAGGATCTTGCTCAACAGATACGTTGGATTCTTGGGGCGAGGGTGGGGGATGGACATGGGGTAGCAAGTAAACCCAAGAAAGGAAGGGGTCAGAGACAGGGGAGCAGGTGACATGGAGCCTCGTGTTCACCAGCGTCCCTGCAGTAGGCTGCTTGGGGAAGGCCGTGCATCGAGAGAAGGGTGCCCTAGGGGCCAGGCCACTTAGAACCACTTAGTGGAGACCACTGCCAGCACTTGGGAGGCTTTGGATGATGATCAGGAGTCAAATGTTTAATTACTGGAGTGAGAAGAAGTTGATTTGGGACTTCTTGAAGGTTCTCCCCTATTGCGCCTTCAATTAAGATCAAAGTCCCCGTGTAGCAGCCGCTAAATGACACCACATATTGAATCTCTGTGCTCAAGCAGTTTATCTAATTATCTGTGTGACAAACCCAGCAGCTGTCAGACCAGCCACAACTCAAATATGTTGACTCTGGGCCCCTGCCTGAAAGTGATTTCTGCTTACTAACAGGCTGGAGGAAAGGATTTATATACTTTTGGACATATGCAATCCCTTTCGTGTTCTGCTGCTGCTGGTGGGTAATTAGTAGAGGGGGCCAGTAGCTGGGAGGACAGCAGAGCGGGGACAGCAGTTGAGCAGAGCCTGGGGGTCAGCCTGGTCTCCATCTCCCTTCCCCCACCCCACCTCACAGCTGGCCTGGGTCCCCACCTCCACCTGCTTTTCTGGACCAGGAAGTGTTGACACATGAGGAGTCATCCTTTTCCCTCCAAGATGAGAAACCACTGTGTGACATAAATCAAGGGAGTTGGAGGCAGAGCCATGCAGGGGTGGAGCTGGGGGCAGAGCCATGCAGGGATGGAGGGGGCTTCCACAAGCGGAGAGCGTGTGTGCTGGATGCGCTTCCCAGCAGAGCAGGCTCAGTGGTGATGAGGGATGAGACAGCCACAGATGTTCCCACATGGACCTGTGGAACTGGGTCCTCAGCTGGAGAGCTGGGGGCAGCACTTAGAGAAGCGGAGTCCCCGCCCTCTGCAGCATCCTGGGTCCCTGGGACCCACAGGTGGCTCCTTATCAGGGCTGAACTTGTTCCCAGTCCTGAAGCATGTACCGCGCGTGGGAGAGTCCTGGTGGCCCCAGAACGTGGAGGTCAGAAGACTGAACTTCACAAGGGGCTCTGGTCGGGGCACCTCCTCCTCGCCGGCACTGTCCTCTGCCTTCTCTGTGCGTGCTCACTTCTGCTCTGAGCATCCTGATCATTACGAAGGGAACTGGAGTGGAACTGCTGTCAGAAAGCTGCTCTGAATGGAAGCAGTTAAATCACTTTGCCCGCAGGTAATTAAAATCACGAGGCACCAGGAACTCTATCTGCTTGTTACAGTCGGGAGTTCTGAGCTGGCAGCGTCTCCGGTCACGGGAAGGGAGGCTCACCCACTGACCTGGCGGGGTGCTGGCGGGCGTGGCTGTTTGCTTGTCCTCCTTAGGGACTTTTCCACTGCCGGCTCCCAGGATGGTTGGCCGAGGCGTGACCTGCAGGCCTGACCTCTGGTGGCCCCGCAAGTGCCTCTTCATGCCCACCTAAGCCTCCCCCTCCCCTTGCCTATTCCCCTTGGGGTACGTGACTCACGCGGTGATCCATGAATCCAGTGAACTAAAAGAAATCCAAGCTGTTTGACGGGAACTTGGCAGAGACCTTCGCTCGCACCCAGACAAGTGTGCCTTCCATGCGCCCAGCTCTGCTTGTTTTGGTGTAGCCAAAACTGAACCTCTCCCCCTCCAAGCCTGTCCTGTGATCCTGGAAACCCCAAGTGAAGGGAGCCTGAGAGTCTCATGAGCCTGCTAGCACAACCTTTCCTGCAGTGAGGTGGTGGCCAAGGAGGGGCTAAGGAAGAAATCTTTGCCAAGCTGCAGATGGAGGAGAAACGCCCCTAGGAGGAAGAGGTTCCAAAGGGGGACACAGGGAGGCAGCCGCAGGGGTTAGGAAGGGGCAGTGATGTTACTATCCGAACTATGGAGAGATGGATTTTGCTAGTTCTCTTTTCAACCCATGAACGAAAGCTCAAGTTCTCCAGGGTGCTGCTCAGCTCCTGAGCCACAGCACCGGCTCCAGGGATGTTGGATGCCACCTCAGCGGTGACATCTGTGGCAGTCACCATGGCGCTAACCAAAACCCAGTCTGGACAACCTCACCAGACCAGGGGTGAGAGTAGACTTAGGAGAGGAAGCTGGCACAGACCCGTTTAAACAGGAATTGAAGAGAAACTGGACTCTGTCACAAGAAGAGGGAGCACCACCCTCAGGAGCACTCTGGGGGGAATTACTTCAAGAAGCAAAAGCACAGGAACAGCAACTGTGTCCCACTCTTTTTTTTTTTTTAAAGATTTATTTATTTATGCACACAAGAGCTGGGGTACAGGCCAGAGGTGTGGGGGAGGTGAGAGGATTCACCACAGAGAGCAGGGAGCAGAACAGGCAGATCAACGGAAGTACACTGCTGAGGAGAGCAGCCGGCAAGGCAGGAGAGGTCTGCTGCGCCATGCGGGTCCCGCCCTGGCCGGCAGCAGGGATCAAACTCGTGCTGCAGTGGCTGCGGTCTGCTTCATAGTGCGTTGCTTAACCCACTGCGCCACCAGGGAGGCCCTGTGTCCCACTCTTAATTCAAGAAGGCATGAAGTCTGAAATGAAATGAAGTGGGGTTATAAATTGGCCGCCCACAACCAAAAGTAAAATGGAAGCTGGAGAAGGTAAAGAAAGCATGTAAGAGACCTGGACTACTACAGCAGACAGCCTCCTACATTTACTAACAATGTAGAATCAAACAACCTTCTTAGGTAGGGAGAACAAACCTGAAACTGTGTAGGAGAAAAATAGAAAAAACGGTTACATAATAATAGAGTGAGGAAAGATGTGGGTAAGTAGGATGGAGACAAACAGCCTGCATGTTAGCGCTGGTCATCTTAAAGACCCTACAGCAAACTGAATGGACACAGAGAGTGAAGCAAGCTTTTTTTTTTTTTTTAATTGTCACAGGCTGAAATATTCCCAAAATAAAAGTCCAAATAGTACTGCTAAATTTTCAGGGATTTCAACACATTTTTAATATATTTAAAGTGTCGAGACAGAGAAACAATCTGGTTTTCTCTGAAGGAAAAAAGAAAACTCGGCCTTTGCCGTTTCTGCTGAGGAGCAAGAAGGAATGAAGAACATGTGCGTGTTCCGAAGTGATAAGACTGTGCCCCAGCCATCCTCTTAAATGGTGCCCCGTGTGTGAACCAACAGAATCTTCTCTGATAGGCAGGGCTCCCGTAATACATCACCATGTATTCTCACTGGAAAAAAATACTCCAAGAAGATGAACCCTCAACAACTTAGACACCAGCCAGAGAATTTAAGAGAAAGTGCAGCTGCTCGGGTTCTGGAGAGCAGCACTGAGCTCATGAGAAATGATCTGAACAGTTGTTTTACATATAGTTAGCAAGGAGGACAAAGGGTAAATGAAGTTAAGTGCAATTAACTGCCTTCACTTACTTGTGGGAATTCAATAGATCCTGCATAATTCTTGGCTAAGCAGTTAAACATCAGCCCAAACAGGCGGTTTTGCCGTTAGCTCCACCTTTAGCGTGAACCCAGCCCTCGTTACCAGCCACACTGGGAGACTGTGCTGCCTTTGCTGGTGTGTGCAGAGAGCAAGCATAGGATCAAACACTGGCAAGGTGACCTCCTCAGGTCGGCCCACTGAGCCTGGCTCACGATGGCTGGTGGCTACGGTGTTGCCTCCAGGAAGCATGCCTGGGTTGCAACTGGACTGGAAGACTGTGATGTGGCCCAGCATGCCCTCCTTGAGTGATGATGACCTCAGAGCGGCCGCTCGTTTCAGTGGGTCTGTCACACAGCCAGGGCGGGTTGGAAGGCCTGGACTGTTGATGCTGATGCTGGAACATCCAACAAGCATGGAGATGCAGGCTGAGCCCTATTTGCCAAAAAGGGCAATAGAGCAGGCTCTTGGGAGGTGGAGGTTGAGCTCAGACCCCTGAGGCAGCCAGGAGCCACCAGGGGGCAGAGTTGTGCACAGTGGGAAAGGCGGTGGCTGCCCGGGTGGGGTCAACATGACCGTGGCCGCCACTCACTGAGCATTCTCACCCCCCAGATGCTTCTTGGCACAATCTCGTGGAATTCTCTTCCTTGTGGGCATTTCACTGAGGGGCAAAAGGAGTTCAAATAACCAGCCCAGTTACCGAGCTGGTAAATGGTGGCGTGAGATCTGTCTTTTCCTCTCATTAGTGCCCCCGGCCGCTCTGGCACTCAGGAGGGACTTTCCTGGGAGAAGAGAGATTGACCCGAACTCGGAGAGTGACCAGGACTGAACAGCCAGGGGGGCAGGGTGGGGGAGTGCCGGAAGGCAGCAGCAGGTGCCGAGCGTCACCGTGGCGTGTCCTCCTCCCCACGCGCACAGGCCGCCGCGTCTCAGCAGGCCGCACGTGCTCCCCCAAAGAGAGATGGTGGAATGCGGGGTCCTCGCAGCTGTGGCGCGCCGTCACATTTTCTCATATCACATTCATCACGAGATGAGTCACATTCACGCACATTCTGCCTTTAAGCCCCAGCGACCATCTCCACACGGATGTGCGAGGGGAGCACGTTTGTTCGGGACGAGGGGGGCACTTCCCCAAGCCGCATTGCCCTTTGCAGCAGCTGCGTGGGAGGTGTCCAATCCACCCACGCCCCGCCCCAGCCCCCACCGCAAAGGCGCGTGGAGAGCTTGTTCACCGGCCAGGTTTGTCTTGGTAAACATCAGCGGGGAAGTGCGAACAACTCTTTCTTCAACATTGTGCGGCCTTCCGGTGAACAGTCGTGTGGGTGGGGAAGCTCTGATAGAGAAGAGGCGCCCAGTTCACCTCGAGGATGCGCTCGCTCTGCGGAGAGATACGGACAGGCGCGCACGTGCTCATTTAGAGAAGCAGTTGTCAGGGAACAAGATGTCGCTGGAACTGCGTGTCTGGAGACTGGGGACGCAGCAGCTCAAAGCGAAGGCAGCGCCTGGCTTCCTCTGGGTACAGGTCCTCGGGGACTCGACTGCGAGCACAGTCACCAGTATCTGCAGCAAATTATTGTGACTTCAGGCTTCTCTTTGTTTTTGAGACCAGAAATTGGATGGGAATGTTGGGCAGTGTGACAACTCATGTAAAAAGCCCAGGATCCACGCTGGGCCCTTAATGTGCTTTATCCTGTTTTTCATCCTCCTGCAGCCCTCTAGCCTCCACAGTCCATGTAAGACCAGCATTATCCCTGCTTGGCAGGTGAGGAAACCGAGGCTGGGAGAGCAGCAGTGACTCACCCAAGATGCCCAGCTGGTGAGGGGCTGCTGAGTTGTTCAGTGCCACATGTTGTCTTTGCTCCTAGTTCTGGGCCACACCTCGTGTAGGAGAAGTGATCTTTCTAATTAGTAGAGAGACAGCCTTGGAAACTGCCTTCTGTCTCTGTGATGACCTGAGCACTGGCCAGCTCCCTGTGCACCCCGGGAGCTCTGGGCAGCCCCCCCGTGGCAGCGCCGGATAAGGGCTTGGGAGCAGGAGTGACCGGAAGGGCTTCTCCAGCCCCACTCAGGCAGGAAGCCGAGGGCAGCACCGGGGATACACCAGCTTCCTCCTCCTGTTGGCTCATGTTCCCAGGCCTGTCCTCAACAGGTTCCACTCTCACGTTTCAGGACTGGTTAGAACAATCTGCAGTTCTTAGATCTGGGCCACTTGTCACTTGGCATCTTTCACAGCTCAGAGTTTCATTCATTCAGCAGAGGGCAGGGTGCTGGTTTGCATGCACCAGCCTAGCTCAGACTGGAGTTGCAAGGGCAGTGTGGTGTAGCCTGCCCTTGGGGAGCTCATGGCAGAGGTGCCTGTTAGCCAGGGGTTGAACACCATGATAAAGCACATCCAAGCTGTTGTGGAAGAAACCAAGGAGGCCTCCGGAGATGGTGCCGTTTAGGCTACACACTAAAGGCTGAGTAGAAACAACTTTAAAAAAAAAAGTGGCACAAGGGGTTGAGCGCTGCACTGTGGGGCTTCCACAGCCCCTGGAATGCGAGTTTGATCCCAGCCAGGGAGGGGACCCACATGGCGCAGCAGACCTCTCCTGTCTCACCCGCTGCTCCCCTCAGCAGTGTACTTCAGTTGATCTGCCTGTTCTGCTCCTGGTGAATCTTCTCACCCTCCCCCCCTTGTCTCTGGCCTTTTCCCCAGCTCTTGTATGCATAAATATATATGCATTTTTGTCTCTTAGGAGAAAAAAAAAAAAAACTTAGGCACAGTGGGCCAAACCTCGTGGCAAAGGTAGAAATTAAAAACCTTCCAGGCCAAGGGTTAGGGTGTGATTCTATAAGTCAAATGCTACTTCCCCAAATTCGAATTTCAAGGAGGGGAGAAAGCATGAGGGCCTACTGTGGGGTGGGGTTTGAAGACCAGGGCTGACCTTGAGGGTCACACTGAGAGCACAGCAGGATTCTAGGGTTTTAACCAGTCTGACTGTTGTGTGGAACCATCACCCAGTGTCACCCCTGGGGTTGGAAGCTTTTAAAACACCCTGGAGAGACATGAGGGAGACTGAATGAGGGGAGAGCACAGACCAGAGAACTGTTCAGGGAGAATAAATGTGGCAGCACCAGGGACTGATTGCGTGTGGGGACTGTGGGCGATATCCAGGCTTCTGGCCTGTCGGACATGGTGTCTTTCCAAGGACAAAGGAGTGAGAGCCCTGGGTTTGCCCTCTGGCGTGGGTGTGGGGAGCCTAAGATCCTGTGGCACGTCTGGAGGGGGGCATCAGAGTGCATGGTACACTGCCTCTAGACTGGCCATTGCGTCTGAAGAGGCCTTTGAACATTCTCAGGTTAGCAGGGTCAGCCCCACCTCCTACCTCTGCTGCATTGGTCAGTTTCTCCAGAGAAGGGGGATGTGTGTTTATAGAAAGATGCAATATAAGGAATTGGCACACTTGATTATAAAGGCTGTGAAATCCCAAGTCCTCATGCTGGGCCAGCTACTGGGAACCAGAAGGAGCCAATATTCTGATTCAGTTCTGAAGGCCATCTGCCGGAGAATTACTTCTTACTTGAGAGAAGGTTGGTCTTTTTTGTTTTATTCAGGCCTTCAACTGATTAGATGAGGCCCACCCACATTTGTGGAGAGCAATCTGTTTTACCTACAGTCTGCTGATTTAAATGTTACTAGCATCCAAAAACACCCTTACAGAAATACCTAGGATAATGTTTGATCACCTATCTGGACTGTGTGACACAGATAAGTTAACACATAAAATTACTTAGGACTTTTGCTCCCCCAAGATTTTTCCAGCTTCCTCAGACTTCATGTAGCCAGAAGCACAGGCTATGGTGGGCCAGGCCTGCATGAGAGGTTTCTATGAACAGGAGCCAAGCATCCCTCTGGGCCAGGCCTCAAACAGCCCCGCGAACATGAGGTCTAGGGACCCCACTGCAGGGATCTAGGGAGCAGAATGCTGGCACTGGGTGAAATACAGCTCAGATGTACAATCAGAGGGTTGCCCCCCCAGCCGGCCTCTGGTCACGTCCTTGGCTCTAGGCGAGGGTCGAGCTCTTGGGAGTGATTGCACCTGCCTCCCCTGAGTCCACAGGAGGTTGGGGGAGCAGCACTGACCCCAGACATGCCTACCCTCCTCCCCCTCCAGCCTTGGAGCTGCCTCCCGCGAGGGGCTGTTTCCTTGGTAAAGTTCTCTTCTCCCATGAGCTTAAGAGTTTAAACAATAACTGTTTGAAATCACACTTAAAAACTCAAATGAGATAAGATGCAAACTTGAGGGGGGACAATCAACGGGAGCCGAGGCATTATGGCTGCTTAGTGGATGTGGAGTCGCAGGGAAAGGCACGCAAATGGTAGGAGCTGGTGGCAGGCCACAAAGGCTGCTGATTAGAGCGAGTGTGCTTCCCAAGGATGCCTTTGTCTGCGACCCACACTCCTCGGGTGCCGAGCTGCCAGGTTCAGAGAAACAGAAATCGAAGTATTTAATCAGGCTTGGTTCACTGGTGTGTGTGGGGGGGAGCAAGGCCAGAAGCTGTAGCCCCTCCTGTAAATGGTAATGAAAGGTGCAGCGGGAGACTCGCCTCTTAATAAGGCAGCAGCCAATTAACAGAGCGAGTGTTTGAGGCGTCCCTGAAGTCGAGTGATGGACGTCTCCTGTTCTCCCAGAGCCCCCCGGGGCCTGTCGGTCAGGCAGGCAGGTCCATGACTTAAGCCAGTGGAAGGAAAACTCCTTCCAGGGCATTGGCTTGCCACTGAATGGGACTGCGGTTTGCTTTTGGTAGGCATCTCTGCCTGACCCAAGAAAGGACATACCCTTCTTACGGGGTCTCCTCTCCCACCCCCACCAACTCAGAGACTGACTGGGGGTTCTCACCAAGGGAACCTCAGAGTCTCAGAGGGCCAGACTGGACGTCTGGGAACAGGAGAGGGCTGTGCCCTGTAACCTCGCCCACAGTCCATGAAAGGGTAGCGCCCCTCTCCCTCGAAGGTGGTGATGGGAGCCCCTGCTAGGAGTCCATGGGATCTGCGCCCCAGGGGTGACGGGCAAAGGGCAGAACTAAGCCACAGGAGAGGCAGTGTCTGGGGGGCCTTGGAAGCTCAGCGTGGGCACAGAGTGCACTGGGCCTGCTATCGGGGGAGGACAGAGCAGACTGGGCCTGCTGTAGGGGAGGATGGTCACTGCGGCGCAGGCTCACTTGTGGATGGCCAGGGACTGATGTCCGGTACAGCCCAAGGACGTCGGAGTCAGGGTGGAGGTTGTCCATGCCCATCCACTGTGCCCTGGAGCTGTCCCCCTCCCTCTCCCCCTCCCTCTCCTTCCCCTTTCCTCCTCCCCTCAAGGCTCTGCTGCCTCACCTCTGCTTCTTCTCAGCTCCTTAGTGCCCTCCCCGCCTCTCCCTAGGAGGTCTGACTTGGGTGCTCGCAGTAGCTCAGACCAGTGGTTAAAAATGCCCCTCGGTGAATAGGAGGGTGTGCTGCATGGCACCAGCTGCTGGGCTTGACTTTTGACGACTTAGCCAGTTTCTCCAGCATTGCACCTGCTTAAAGCAGCAAGTTGCCCAGCTGCCCTGGCTGCAGGGCCCCAGAGAGGCAGGGGACCATGGCCGTCCGACTTCTCGCGGCGTGTGAGCCTCGTCGCCGCAGGCCCGGCAAGCTCACGTCTGGCTGGGGGACCCCTCGCTCTCTCCTGTATTGCAGTCACCGTCTGGATTATAGATAAGTGTCTAACTCAGTGAACAGTGAGTTGTTCTCGGTTATCTCACCTCCCATTTAAAGGAAGAGGGGAAGGGTGATGGGATCCGTAGTCCCTCGGGTAGGTGGGTTTATTCCCGCTGTGACTCAGAGGCAGGGAACGTGGCACCGCACTAACAGCAGCCCCTCGACCCCGTGAGACCACACCTCCAGATAGATGGGTAGGCTTCCATCGGAGCACACTCTGGGTGGGGGCCCCAGAGGAGCCACACAACTCATTCTCCACAGTGCCAGGCCCCCAGGAGGGCGTAAGTCAGTCGGAGCAGAACATAAGGGCCAATGGGCGCACGCTCGCTGCGCCTGAAGAAGGCAGCCGCACATGCAGCACCGGCACCGCCTGGTTAGTCCACCTACATCTCACTTATGCCCGCCTGGTAGCCTGAATACCAAAAGTGGAATAATGAAGCCACAAAAATCTGTTCTCTTAAGTTCCTATCAGAGCAATTTGAACTTTTTTGCATAACAAAAGCAATTACATCCGTCATATACAAATGCTTCCTAATGACCACATTTTACTTCCCTGCAGCCTGCCAGTGTTTAAGAATATCCACAAAATTAATATTTCATAGACACGAAGAGCAGACTTCACATTGTTCTCTAAGGTTTCTTCGCTGGGGCTGGGTGTGGACCGGGTTTAAGGAGTGTGAGTGTAGAGAAGCCTGCCTCTTCCTGTCGTTCTGCACAATAGTTATATTCATCAGGAGGTGTCAGGGCCCAGCTTCCTCTGCTGAGCTGTTGGGACCAGGTCTGTTGCTCCTGCCCTGCCCCGTCCTGCCCTGGCCTGGCCTGGCCGGAAGGAAGTATGAGGTCTATACTTGCTCATGGAGGAGGGAGGGAGGGCAGGTGCCCCCGAAGCAGGCTGCTTTCACTTTGGCCGGTGGAACAGCTCACCGTGGACTGCAGCAAAGCAGAGACAGACGGGACTGTGAGAGCCTTGTGAAGCGGCTCCGCTCCCTTCTCACGTGCAGTGGGATGTGCCAGGGGTCCCAGGCTCGCTCCCCCCGGTCCTCCCAGGTCAGACTCCCTGGTACTTGGGGGTGCCCACCAGCAGTCCCGACCCACAGGCACATTCGTAGGAGGGACAGGAAGCCACTAGTCGCTTTTCCGTCATTTTTTATTATGCAATATACCAAGAGACAGGAGGGGATATAAAGATTGTATGTGCAATGAAAAGAATAATCCTTAGGAGAAGTCCCATTTCAGCTATTTGGCTGTACTTAGAACACTCCTCCTGGCTATCCTCCCCACTCTTGCCCCCCCTCCCTGCCCTGGAGGTGACCATTGTTCCCGGGGCTCCTGTGTCCACCTGCTCTGGCTTGTCCTCACAACGTTCTCATCTGACTGTTTCTAAGCACTGTTTGCTTTTGCCTGTTTTTGATTGTCATAAATGAAACAAACTGGTGTGTGCGTTCCTTTTTGCTTTGCTGCTTTTACTCAGCAGCAAAGATTCATCCTTGTTGAGGATAGCTGGAGATGGCCAGCGTGCATTGCTGAGAATTCCTGATGGCATCAACCACAGTGTATCCACTCTTCTGCTGAAGCCCGTCCCCTTCAGGGTGCTTCCAAGCTGTGCCTGCCGGAGAGTCCTTCTCTTCTGGGGTCTCAGGCAAGAGTTCTCCCAGGTGTGTCCCTAGGAGGTGCGCTGCTTTCGCCTGGGGACTGACACTCTTTCCAAAACAGTTGGCTGTTTACCCTGCAAACAGCAGTGTCTGAGCATTCCATGCTTCACGTCACTAACACGTGTGACAGCTACGTAGTCTGATGGCTACAAAATGTGATCTCATGGTGGGTTTAATTAATATTTTCCTAATTGTGGAGCCTCATTTCATTTGTTTTGATTTCCCCTTCTCTGAAGCATCTACCTAAGTCTTTTGCACATTTTTCTATTTAGTTGTTGGTCCATTTTTGTGTTGATTTGTAGAAGTTCTTTGTGTATTCTGGATACTTATTATTTTTTAAAAGATTTTCTTTATGCCTACAAGAACTGGGGTACAGGCCAGAGTGTTGGAGAAGATTCACCAGAGACAGTGGGGAACAGAACAGACAGATTAACTGAAGTACACTGCTGAGGGGAGCAACAGGCAAGGCAGGAGAGGTCTGCTGCACTATGTGGGTCAGCTCCCTGGCAGGGGATCGAACCAGAGATACAGTGATTGCAAACAGCTTCACAGTGCAGCGCTTAACCCCTTGCACCACCAGTGAGATCCCTACTCTGAAGACTTATTATTTGATTATATTTGTTACAGATATATTTTTCTGCTGGTGCCTTGACTTTTCACTCTCTTGGTTTCCTTTCAAGGATGGACATTTTTAAACTGAATGTAGTTGGATTGATTTCAGGATATGAATGTATTAAATCAACACATTATATAACTTATACAATGTTTTGTGTCATTATTTCAGTAAAAAAGGAACTTTTCCTTCATGGCTAGTGGATTTTGTGCCTTTTTAAATAAATCTGTCCCTGCCCCCAAGTACATTAGCCTGCATCATCTTCTTTAGAGCATTGCTTTTTGCATTTAGTTTTGTACACATGCATTTAATGGCTTTTTAAGATATAAATCACATACCATCCAATTCACCTGTTTAGAGTGTTCCATTCAGTAATTTTTAGTCCATCCAGAACTGTGACACAATCACTACAGTTTTAAAACATTCTCATCACCTCCAAAAAAGAAACCCTGCTCCCATTAGCCTTACTCCCTACCAGCCCGCAGCCCCAGCAAGCACTAATTACCTTCCATTTCTGTAGATTTGCCCACTCCAGACATCTCAGACATATGTGGTCTTTTGTGAAGGGTGTCACTCACTTAGCATGATGCTTTCACAGCTCAGCCATGTTGTACACGCTCAGCACTGCATTCCTTTTTCACTGTCAAACACGCTGGATACGCCAGCTTTCCTCCACCCATCAGATGGAAGACAGCTCTCAGGGCTACCATGAACATGCTGCTATCCGCATTTGTTCGCTAGTGTTTGAAGATAAATCATCACTTCTCTAGGGTTTTTACCTAGGAGTAGAATCGCTGGGTTCGACAGTAACTCATCCTTTTGAGGATCTGCCAGACTGTCTCCAAGGCGGCTGCACCATTTTGTGTTTCCACTAGCAGTGTATGAGAGTTCCAGGTTCTCCACCTCTCTGCCCACACTTGCCATTCTGTCTTTTGAATTACAGTTATCAAAGCAGGTATGAAGTGGTTTATGATCTGGCTCTGATTATGCATTTTCTGTGGGTAATGATATTATTGAATATAGTTTCATGTGATTGTTGGCCATTTGGGTGTCTTTGAAGAACTGTTTATGTCTTATATCCATGTTTTTAATTGGGTACCTTATCTTTTTATTATTGAGTTGCAAGGATTCTTGATTCAGATTCTAAATCCAAGTTTCTTATCAGATATATGCTTTACAAATATTTTCTCCCTTTCTGTGGATTCTTCTCAGTTTCCTTATGTAAGCCTTTAAGACATAAAAGTTTTTGATTTGGGTGAAATCCAATGTACTTTTGGTTTTTTCCATTTGTGCTTTTGGCATCCTATTTTAGGTTTTGCCTAATCCAAGGTCACTGAGATTTACTCCTGTTTTTTAAGAGACTTATAGTTTTAGCTTTTTAACTTGGATATTACATAAACTTAGGTTCTTTGTCAGTTTTTGTGTAATTATGAGATCGGATCCATTACCATATTCTCACTCATAGGAATCCAGTTGCCCCCCATATGTCCCTCTTCCCCTTTGTTTCAGACCCCTCTTCCCTCAGACTTGTCTTGACCCTCTTGTAGAAACCAGTGAGCTCTCACTGTAAGGGTTTATGCCTAGACGCTCATTCTTGATCTCTGTGTCTTCCCCTCTGCTGGTGTCACACCATCTTGATTGCTACAGCCTTATAGTAACTCTTGAAATTAGGAAGTGCAAATCCTCCAACTTTTATGTGTGTTTGCTAGATTATTTTAACTATTCAGGGTCCTTTCCATTTTCATATAAATTTTCAAATCAGCTTATCATTTTTACAAAGAAACCAGTTGGGATTCCAGTGGGTATTGCATTGAATGAGTAGATCAGCTTGGGAAATGTTGCCAATTTCACAGTGTTAAGTCTTCTGATTGAAAACTGTGGGGCATCTTTCCATTTGTTTTGGTTTTCTCTAATTTCTTTTAACATCCTTGGTCATTTTTGCAGCTTAACTTCTGTTAAGTCAACCCCTAAGTATTTTATTCTTTTTGATCTGTTATAAGTGGAATTGCTTTCATATGTTTATTTTCAGAATGTTTACTGCTAATGTGCAGAAATACAAATGATTTTTGTATGTTGATTTTATATCCTGAAAACTTTCCTGACTCATTTGTTGGTTTTAATCGTTTTTTATTGTATAATTTAGGGTTATCTGTATAAAAGATAATGTGACTTTAAACAGAAATGGTTCTACTTCTTCCTTTCTAATCTGAATGCCTTATATTTCATTTTCTTACCAGTTGCCCTGGCTATTACCTCTAGCCCAGGACTGAATAGAAGTAGCAGAAGTAGATAACTTTGTCTTTCACTGGGAAAGCGTTCAGTTTTACCATTATGTGTGATGTTAGCTGTGGGTTTTTCATAGCTATCCTTTATCAGATGGAGAAGTTTCCTCCTATTCCCACTTTCTTGAGTTTTTTTTTTTATCAAAAAGGAGTGCTAGCTATTATCAAATGCTTTTTGTATGACTACTGAAATGATTATCTGGTTTTGTTATTTTTCTGTGTAATGTTTTATAATCATATATAACTTGATTTTTAATCCTATATAAATGATTTTTCATAATTTGCACCAAATTTACAACCTTGAATATAAATCCCATTTGGTCATGGTGTATAACTCCTTTTATAGTTTGCTGAATTTGATTAGTATTCTTTTTGTATTTCTATAATCATAAAAGATATTAGTCAGTAATTTTACTTTTTTGTGATGTTTTGTCTAGTTTTTGTATGAGGTTGATACTAACCTCATAAAATGAGTTGGGAATCATCCCTTCCATTTTATGTTTGAGTTTATGAAGAATTGGTATTTGGTAGAATTCACCAGTGAATCCATCTGGTCCTAAGCTTTTCTCTTTGGGAAAATTTTTAAATAATAGCTTCACTAGTATAGATTTCCTGTTGCCTCTTGAGTCCATTTTAGTAGTTTGTGCTTTTCTATAAATTTGTCCAGTATCTCATTTATCTTATGTGTGGGCGCATAATGGTTTATAATATTACCTGATAATCATTTTTATTCTGTCAAGTCAGTAGTTATAGCCCCTCTGTCATTCCTGCTTTCAGTAATTTGAGCATTCTGTGTTTTTCTCTCAGCCTAGCTAAAACTTTTGTTCATTTTGTTGCCTGATTTAAGGAAACAACTTTTGCTTTTGTTGATGTTCTCTATCATTATTCTGCTCACTATTTCAGATTTTGATTGTACTCTTTACTATGTCCTGTCTCTGCTTACTCTAGATTTGGTTTGCTTTTCTGTTAAGGTAGAAGGTTAGGTCATAGATTTTAAATGTGTTTCCTTTTTATTGTAGGCACCTATAGCTATGAATTTACCCTGCTCTAAATGCTCCTTTACTACACCCCATTCATCTCAAAACATTTTCTAATTTTCCTTGTGAAGTTTTGTGTGTGTGAGGGACTCATTGGTTAATTAAGTGTGTTTTGTTTAATTTCCACTTCTATGTATTTCCCAAATCCAGTTTTGATATTGATTTCTAATATTATTACATTGTGATGGGAAAACATACCTTCTATGCCTCTAGTCTTAAATGTATTAAATCTTGTTTCATGGTCTAGATAAAGTCTAGCCCATGGTGTGTTCCACTCTCATGTGAAAAACAGTGTGCATCCTGACTGCAGCTGGCTGAAATGTTCAGTAGGGTCTCTTGCTCCAAGTGTCCAGTGTCATCCAAGTCTTCTCTTTCCTCTTTTAGTTTCTTGCTTGCGTTTCTGTCCATTTTTTAAAGTGGAGGATGGATGCCTCCCACTCTTACTGCTGAATCATCTCTTTCCCCTTCTCCTGTCATTTTTCGCTTCATGTATTTTGGGGCTCTGACGTTAGGGGTAGTAATTGTAAGAAATGTCCTCTTTTTTCTTTAGTGACATGTTGTTTTAAAGTCTGTTTTATTGGTTGTTAATATAGTCACTTCGGCTTTATTATAATTCCTTTCCATCCTTTTTCTCTCAATCTCTATCTTTGATTTTAGAATGTGTCTTCTGTAAACATCTACCAGATCTTGCTTTTTCACACTGTCATACAATCTTTGTCTTGATAGGAGTGCTTTGCCTATTCACACTTACCATCATTACTGAGACAGCTGGGTTCACTGCTGATGTTTTACTTTGCTTTCTACATATCTTATATCTATTTGTTCCTCTAGTCCTCTTTACTGCTCTCTTTTGCACTAGGTAAATATTTTCTAGTATAGTACTTTAAGTCATTCAGTGAAATTTTACTGTGTTTTTGTAGTGATAGTCTTAATGGCTGCACTAGGACTGACCATATACATCTTAACTTGTCAGAATCTAGCTCAGATTCACCCAGAACTCCAATGAGGTAGAATGTTACTCCCATAGACCTCTGCCTGTGTTACTGCTATACATGTTTCATCCATAAATGTTACAAATCCAGCAATACATTGTCGTGATTATTACTTTATGTGATGTTATGTCATCGAAAGAAGTTGAGAGAAGAAAGGAGACCAAATATGTATTTATAGAATTTGCTGTTACCCTTATTGCCAATTCTGATTCTCTTCATTGTTTCTGTGCATTTAAGTTACCATTTGGTATCATTTCCTTCTTCCAATAGAATTTTGCACCCTCCCACCTCCCTTGTGCTGTTATTGTCAAATATATTACATTTCTGTCACAATTACATAACATTATATATAATCCAGTGATATGGTTTTACATACTTGCTTTTTAAATCAGTTTGAGAAGAAATATATTTATACTGTCTTGTATAACCGCATAATTATCTTCATCAGTGTCCTTTATTTTTTGTGTGGATTGGAATTTCTATTGGGGTCACTGGCTTTTCACCTGTTTCCTTTAGTATTGCTAGTAAAATGGGCAGGCCAGAAACCGATGATCGCAGTTTTTGTTTGTCTGAGAATGTCCTTATTTCCCCTTCACTTTTGAAAAATAGTTCTGTTGGCTATAACATTCTTTGTGGAGGGCTGTTTTCCTTTTAGCCACTGAGTATGTCAGCCCGCTGCCTCTGGCCTCCATTGCTCTGATTAGAAGTCAACTGTTATCATATTGGGGTCTCCTTTGTGCCCGAGGAGTTATTTTCTCCTGCTGCTTTCAATTTTTGTCTGTCTTTGAACATTTTTACTGTGATATGTCAGCATGTGGATGTCTTTGTTTTATTCTTCCTGGAGCTTCTTGGATGTGTAGATTAATGCTCTTCATCAAATTTGGGACATTTTCAGGCATCAGTACTTCAAACATTCTTTCTGTTCTTCCTCTTTCCCCCTTGCTTTTGGCGTACCCAGTGTACACATGTGGCTGTGCTTAGCGGTGTCCCACCTTTCTCTGACCCTTTTCTTTTCTTCCCTGATGAACTAGCAGACTATGTCTAATTTATTGCCTTCATAGAGCTCCTAGCCTCCTTTTAACTGCTTGTCACCAAAACCTCCATTGTTATAAGCCCGGCCTTAGGTTTGAACTTATCCATACTCTGTCCCATATAAAGTCAATTTCTTCTCCATTGCTGTGGTCTGGTGACCTCTGCCTCTGGGCGTCATCTCCAAGCCCCAGGGCAGGGATAACCACCCAGGCCCCTCAGAACAGCACTACTGAAGGGTAAGTCAGGTGCAGAATGGAGGGGAGCTCTGGTCTCTACCCGCCTCTCTCAGCATATTGAAAGGTCACCCAGGCTTCCCCCTGGACAGTGGTTCCGAGGAAGGGGCATGTGGAAGACAGCCGGCAGGAAACCGTGAGATAAGCTGGCGCCTGGTATCCGCTTCCCAGGTAAAATAGTAACCGAGAGCAAATAACATCCCCCTAGCAGAGGGGGCATATGACTCTCTGGTACTTTCCATTGCAACCCCCTGACCACAGGGCAACACGCGACTTGCCAGTATTTTTCCACTCAGGCCTAGCAGAGAAGGGGCATATACCTAGCCTGTATGCGGGTGCGTCTTTCCCACACCCCCTGCTTGGGGTGGGGGTCTGTGAATTTCGCCTGGGGGTGTAATAAACTTTCCCCTCTGTCTTATTTCTGTCTCTTTGCCTTATCCTATGCCGCGGACCTTACACATATGGAACTCCACCCTGTGTGTGAGCAGCGGTCAGGACAGTGGCTGCAGCGTTTGGGCAGGACTGCCGTTCTGTGTCAGAGCTGGATGGAAGAAAAAAGTGGCACCTGCCTGGATTTTGGCCTATGCAGTGTGGAGCCAGGAGGAGGACAGTACTGGGCTCCTACCCTGGGAGATGCTGTTGACCTTGACTGAGAGTGGAGAGAAGGTGCTGTCTCCCAGGCCGCTGCTCTCAGGCGGCGGCGAGGCCTTCACACCGGGCTAGCGGGGTGGGGCGTAGTCAGGTCACAGCTCAATAAATGGTCACTGTTTGGGGCGCTAGTAAATTTTTCTTGGGGAAACAGTTCCCTCTGAGATCATACGCCCTTAGGACAATTACTGAGCTCTTTAGATAGTTGCGTTTGGTTTTAAATCATTTACCCGTGAGGGTTATTTCCCTGGGAATTAGCTTGGCAGGAGCTCGTGAAGATCTGCTCGTAGAACTCTTCATGCGGGCATCAGAGAAGGAGAATCCGTGCGTATTTTGTCGTCAACCCAGAAGTAATTTTTTTCCAAATGGTATAAAGGATAGGCCGAGTCTGATGGGTTTTTGTTTGGATATGAAACCTCACTTGTGCTGGCATCCTCTCTTTAAAGGTTCATCTGCTCCCCCTGGGACCTACGATAACACCTCGGTCCCAGAGCTACATTCCTATCTGCAGGAGCTTCTTGTGGAGCCCTTTGCTGTTCGGTTGATCTCTTTCTACAGCAGCCACAGCGTCTTCATTCCTGGAGCTTTGAAGTGTTGCGGCAAAGGCAACACAGGGCAAGCCCTTTTCCTTCTTCCTTAAGAACAAGGTGGCTGCCCTGATCCTTTGCACCTTAGACGGCAGAGTGCCGGGCCAGGTGTGTGGACACGCCGCGCACGCCTGCACGCCTGCTTGGAGGCGTTACACTGATCTATGGACTAATTCCGGAAGGGCTGAAATCTTGCCACAGCTGTGTCTTTTGCACAAAGCATCTGTGTTTATTCTGAACATCACTTGACACCAAGAGTCGCTCTCTAGGCTGTGGTTGCTTCAGACACTCTTAACACTTTATGCTGGTTCTACTCTTTCTCACAAGGGTTGACCCTACTTTCAACTGTGTCAATGCAAGAGAAACAAATTAACCTTAAGGGTCCATGACCGATGCCCACGTGACAGGAATGCGGGTTTCCAGACAGGCAGGTGTTGTGGGAAGCCGCCTCCAATGGATCAGCTTCTGGGGAAGGACATTTTCATCACAAAGGGCCACCTACTCTGAATCTCCTCCAACACTCATTCCCCACCAGCTTGTTCTCCTTGCATGCTTTTGCTGATGTTTCGGCTGTTTCTGACAATGGGGAGCTAGCATGTGGCTTTGATGTATCAATCAAGGCAGAAAAACCTTGATTGGGTTTTTTTAAAAGTAACTTCCACGGCTTTCTTTTTATGGTTGTTGTTTTTCTGACTACAAAGGTATTATGCATTATTTGCAGAAAATTTGGGCAACACAGAAAAGCAGAAAACAGAAAAATAAAACTTATTTACCATCAGAAAGAACCATGCATACTATTTTGGGATGTAACTCTAGAGACTTTTTTGCCCTGTGTGTCTTTGTAGTCCCATGTACACAGCCCCCCATAGCACTTATGACCGGACCTCTCCTTCACTCAACAATTCAGGCCGTCACTTCCTTGGGCAAAGGGCTCCAGGCAGGTAGGGCAGGTGGTGGGTATGCAAGGTTGGAGGTTAGGTGGGCAGAGAATCCCGCAGGAGCAGGAGAGGCAGCCGTGTCCCTGTGGGTCGGCTTCACCATTTTTTTTAAAAGATTTATTTATTTATGCACACAAGATCTGGAGTACAAGTCAGAGTCCAGGGCGGTGAGAGGATCCACCAGAGACAGAGTGGGGAGCAGAACAGGCAGACTGACCGAAACACACTGCTGAGGGCAGCAGCGGGCGAGGCAGGAGAGGTCTGCTGTGCCATGTGGGTCCCCTCCCTGGCCGGCGGCAGGGATCGAACTCATGCTGCAGTGACTGTAGTTTGCTTCATAGTGTGTTGCCCAGCCCACTGCACCACCAAGGAGGCCCTCAGCTTCACCTTTTAAAGCATGTACTTGGTTATTTATGTGCCTGCTCACTCAAGAAGCTCAACTCATTTTTCTTTTTCAAAGACTTATTTTTATTTATTTATGCATACAAGAACTGGGGTATAGGCCAGAGGTGCGGTGGGGGTTGGCGGGGGGCGATGAGAGGATTCACTAGAGACAGAGTGGGGAGCAGAACAGGCAGATGGACTGAAATGCACTGCTGAGGGGAGCAGTGGGTGAGGCAGGAGAGATCTGCTGTGCCATGTAGGTCAGCTTCCTGGCTGGAGATTGAACTCGTGCTGCAGTAGCTAGTGGTAGCTTGATAGTGCTGAGATTTTTACCCTGCACCACCAGGGATTCCCAACTCATTTTTGGATGATGGTTTTGATGGTATTGAGGTTCCTTCCAGCTCAAAAATATCAGATTCCAAGATCTCCCTCAGTTGTAGCCCCCTGCTGCCCAGCAGCCACAGGCCTGAACTGCTGAAATGGGGTGTTTGGTTTAACTTTCTACCACGAGCGTGACGGCAAGGGCCCATATTTACCTGGGCTGGTGGTGCTCTCGCTGTGTCTGTCTAGAGGGCAAACATTAAGAGGACGTTGTTTCTGCACATGTTGCACACTGCAGGCACCGTGTCTGCAGAGAGGGGAGGCAGAGCCTCTCCGACATGTCTGTGTGGCTGGGGATCAGGAACCGCCCTCAGACCCTGCCCTCCTCCTTCCAGCGCTACCCTGAATTGGACTCCGCCAAAAGGACCTTCACGTAGATAAATTCGTTTCCATCGCTGGACAGGAGAGTTTGCACAGCCGCACGCATTACAAACCAGAGTCTGTGCCTGGGCCAGTGGGCCTGCTATGGGGCAGTTGTGGGGGGGGGGCAGGAGGATCTTCCCCCAGCTTGTGAGATGGCCCTTTCTAAGTTGCCCCCCCCAGGCTTGGGGTTGGTCCCCTTGCCCCAGCACCCCCTTCGCAGGTGCAGGAGAAACATGTGCCTGGGCTCCTTCATCTGAGCTGCTGCCCAGGGGAGGGGCGGCTTCAGGGGGAGGCCTCTGTGCTTCCCGGAGAGTGGGGCAACTCTGAGCTTGCGAGGGGCTCCGCTCAGCCAACACGGAGACGAGCCTTGCTGTGGGGACCCGACGGACAGTGCTTCCTGCTGAGGTTTCAGGGCCCCTCTGTTGCCCAGGTGCTCGTGCTGCTCAGCCAGGGGGACCGAGGCGCACCGTCTCACGATGCGCGGCCTGTGTTGTGGTCGGAGTTCCCGGGCAGAGTTGGAGACTGGCCTCTGCCCGACGTGCTCAGTCAGCATGGGCCGGGCCCACCCAGCCTGCTTCAGGACGGTCTCAGCCCCAGTGAGGGCCTGGAACCGGTGGTGTTTGTCTCCCCGACGCTCTGCCCCCAGCTGTGCCGGACCGTGAGGCTGGCTCCGTGAGTGGGGAGGCCGTGCGGTGGGCGTCGTGGCGTCGGTGGGCTTGGCCGCAGCAGCAGGACGATGCAGCCGCACGTCCTCGCATTGGTGCTGCTGCCTGTTGGCGCCGGGT
The DNA here is from genome assembly GCA_019455555.1 of Galemys pyrenaicus. Classification (NCBI taxonomy): domain Eukaryota; kingdom Metazoa; phylum Chordata; class Mammalia; order Eulipotyphla; family Talpidae; genus Galemys; species Galemys pyrenaicus. Next base: position 146,316 of record JAGFMF010012151.1, on the reverse strand, counting down.
GGGTCTGTGCTCTGCAGGCAGCTCGTTCACTACCCCCGGCCCATGCTGGGCTCGCTGTGGGTGTCACATTACCCCTTGGCTCGAGGAGGAGTCACCCACTCAGACAGACCTTCCCGCTCCTGTAGCTCCCCAAGGCCCGGGAGTCGTGGTGCGCACAGCCCTTGTGTTGTCCCTGAAAGGCAGTGGGACCGTCGATGGCAGCAGCCCCGGGCTCGTCCCGTGTCCCCTCCTGGCAGGGCGGCCATGCTGCTCTGTGCGGAGCAGCCGGTGGAGAGCCTGGAGCAAGGCGCCGCCCCGCTGCGGGCACAGTGAGGGCCCATGATGGCTCCTCGGTGCCGGGAATTCCCACGTCCCCGTGCTTAGACATCGTTTCCAGCATAAAGCTCCCCATTTGAAGTGCCGATGTCTGGAGCCCAGTCCCTATGGGTCTCCCTGTAAGTGACGCTACTGCCACTGCCCCTGCCGGTCACTCCAGCTAGCTTGTCGTCCCCCGTGGGTGTGTGCCTCGGGACAGGCGCAGCATGAAGTGGGGTGTCTGTCCTGTGCTCACTGGCTGCTGAGCACCTCCAGAAGTCCTCCACGGAGCAGGGCGGTTGGGTGCCTGCTGGCTCCAGGAGGTGGCTGGCAGGCCCCCCTCTGAGCAATACCCAGCCCTCCCGGGGGCCCACGGGCGGGGGGTCTGAGCACCCAGCACCCAGCTGACTCTGTGTGCTCCATTTGGCTCCATGCACTTAGGTAGATTCTGGCAGACAGGCGGTCTCCAGGGCGCGGACACTAGGAGACCAGGCCTTCTGGAAACGCCCTCCTGCGCGGGCAGCAAAAGCAGCACAGCGCATTTCTGGCCATGGCCCTGTCTGTCAGCATGAAGTTTTGCCTCCCTGGTGGGAGAACAGAGAACTGTCTCCCAGCACGAAGGGCCTGCACCTGGGAGCCTGTGGCGGCTGTCTGGACACCCCTCCAAGACGTGGTGGGCCTGCGGGTGGGTGGCAGGGGTGCAGATTCTACGTGTCCTTCTTGTCAAGGCTCTGAATCATTCCCCTCCCCTCCAGAAGTTTCCACCATCAAACAGTGAGTGTTCCGGCGGCCAGGGGTGTCTGTGCAATGGGGTACGGGCCTCCCACTCCTGGGAAGGCTCAACAGAGGCTGCAAAGCTCTGTCTGTCAGGGAGGGGCGGGTTGTGTGCCTGGGAGGGAGGTTGAGGCCACCTGCCCAGGGTCTGCGGGACACAGTGCTTTTCTCCGCACCCCCTCCCCCTGCCCCGTATTGAAATAGCGTTGGTCTGGATTAAGAAGAGGTGGTCTATATGCACAGTGCGGTGTTACTCAGCTCTAATGAGAGGCGAACTTCTGCCATGCGCAACAAGATGAATGGGGCTGGAGGGGACGGTGCTGGTGAAATAAGTCAGAAGGAGAAACACCGGCTGATTCAGCCATATATGGAACACCGAGAAAACAAACACACGCAGTACTTTCCAAGCCTGAATCTATTATTATTTAAAGGGTGTTCTCATAACCAACAGTGTGCTGCTGCCGATGGCTGATCTGTGTGACTGTCTTTTTCCGCGGCACTTCAAAGGGAGCTGAGAACAAAGGGGGAGATGACACTCCTTGTCTTGTGGCTGATGCTAATGCGCTTGACTGTGTTGTTCTGAGACTCTTGCAAGGCCAGAGGCTGGCCACACATGGGGTGCTTCAGCGTGCAGGCAGGCGCCCCCCCACCCCATCCCCCACCTGTGAGGGTGCCCCAGACAGCTCAGCCTGGACCTCTCTGTCACTCTGCTGACTCTCCCCCCGGGGGTGTAGGGACTCCCCCCCACCCCGCCCCGCTCCAGGTGCTGTGAACCCCTCGAGGGGACTCATGGACACACTCAGAGGACGCCTGCGGGCAGGGCCGGGCGCTGCAGTGGCGCGTCCAGGCTGTCCTGAAGTGGGGCAGAGTCTGCCTGCACAGTGATGTGGGGGGCCAGATGGAGAGGCACACCTCATGGAGCCCCCGGGTTCCCTGTGGGATGGCGGTGGCCGAGCTCCTCTGTGGCCTTGGTGGCCCGCTGCTGTGTTCCGTCCCTAGAGCTTTCCCAACACTGCTGAGGAGCCCTAGGGCCCGGAGCCAGGCCAGGGTGGGCCAGCAGGCGCTCTCTGCTCACTGGGCTGCTGGGGAAGCCATGCTGGTGCCTGCCAAGGGCCCAGTCTGCAGCTCCTTAGCCCTAGTTTGACTCAGCACCCAGCTCCCTCCCGCCCTGACCAGCCCTCCTTGTCCCTGTATGGAGCCAGTCACTCAAATACTGATGGCTCCTCCTTTGAGCTCTCATATGGCCTTTCCTTCTCCCCCATTCCTACAGCAACAGCCCCCTCTCCGGGGTCCTCCCAGCACCTCAACACATGTCCTCTCCCAGGCTCCCCATCCTCTAGCTTTTCCTGTCTCGTCCTGCATCTCGATCTGGTGAAGCTGTAGCGTCCAAACCCCAGATGCATCCAAACCATCCTCCCCAGGTCTGCTCGCTCCCCCGCCACCCACCGACCTCCCGTCCCCTGGGCACCAGGTCTGGCAGGAGGTCCCTGACCACCCGGCTTGTCCTGGGCACAGGCTGTCCTGTCTTCAGGGCCGAGGCAACCTCCTTTACCCTCAGGCCCATGGCCAGCGTGCCTGTATCCAGGGAGTCCAGGCAATTCACTCTAGCCGGCTGCCTGGGGCTGGGTGCTCCGTGATGAGACTGTCCCTGGCAGAGCGGCAGGGCCGGAAGGGCCACCCTCAGCCCCTGTCTGACTGCCCTCTGCACCGCCAGCTGGGAGCATCGCCCAGGTTGCATCATCCTGCCCTCGGCCACCAGCTGGGAGTCTTGGCAGCAACCCGCTCCCTCCTCTGCACAGAGCGCCGAGTCTCACTGGGGCGATGGGGTATAATTAGGCTGTGATTCAAGATGCTGCTGACCCAGAGAAAGCGGGGCGCTGACCACACACGCGACAAGTGTTCACAGGAGATGGAGGGGATGCTGGGGGCTAAGCCCCTGCCAATGCCAGGCCACGAGAGCCCATCAAGAAATCGAGTGACGCAGTGTCATTTAATGGCATCACTTGAGGCCCATTATACCTGTTGGAATCTCCAAAATCATGTAGCAGACACCCACCTGTCAAGGTGCAGACCCTCTAAATGGAGCTTTTTGTGGACGATAAGAAAGGAGGTGCGGGGGGCTATGCTAGCTAGGTGCGGGCCTGACCCCCTCTTCTTACGGCGTAGGGGTTATGAACAAACCTGGAAGCAGCATCCCCTTCTCCTGTGTGCTGGGGCGTGCCCTGCTACTTCCCCCACCCCCCTACCACCACGTTTGCTCTGGAGGTGTTGGTGGTCTCAGTGAGGGCCTCAGCCCACGTCCCACCGAGGAGCTCGGGGCAGCGCGGGCAGCTGGCCAGCTGGTGGCGCATCGGCAAGATGCCCTCCGCCAAACGCGGTGACTTGCATAACTGGCTCTGTGTTTTATGAAGAGACATGACTCTCTTCCATCAGTCCTCAAATGCCAGATGGGCACTGAGCTTTGGAAGATCCAAAGAGATTAACATTAGCCAGGAAAGGGCAGGCTCGGGTAGCCTGCGGCTCGTGGCACTGAGGGGTCGTGTGGGTGTGCCTGCCAGACACCCGGGTGGCCCACGTCATCCTGGAGGTGGCGACCCCAAGCTTCTCCATCAGCTGCATTCTCACCTGTATTTGGCTCAAGATCGGCTATTCCCACTATAGGAAAACGAAAGCCCTAAAGCACCATTTGCCAGAAAATCCTCTTTTGCAGAAAAAGCCAGTTGGCACCGGGAAAAATCCTGGCCTGCCAACTGATCTTTGCTTGGTGAAAAGAAATGATTGGAATGGGCTGGAAGACAAGCTGGTGTCCACCACTGGGGCGCGAAGGAAGGGCCTAGTGGAATCGGTTTGGAGGGGCTAGGCGCGTGCTCTCTTGCCCTAAGGCCTAGGCATGGCTGCCCTCGGGGCTGGGTTGCTGGCATGCCTGCACTGCTCTGTTCCCGTGAGTGTTAGCGTCCATCTCAGGCGCCTGCATGCCAGACACTCGTGGGTGCTGGGGGCCTGACCGGGGCGTCAAGTGGCCAAGGTGCCTCCAGGCTCTCCCTCCTGCTCTCTCAACCTCAGTTTCTTTTTTTTTTTTTTAAAGATTTATTTATTTATGCATACAAGAGCTGGGTACAGGCCAGAGGTGGGGGGGGATGAGAGGATTCACCAGAGACAGAGTCGGGAGCAGAACAGGCAGATCCACCGAAACACACTGCTGAGGGCAGCAGTGGGCGAGACAGGAGAGGTCTGCTGCTCCATGTGGGTCCCTTCCCTGGCCAGGAATCAATTCACGCTGCTGTTCTGAGGCACTTCACAGTGTGGCACTTAACCCACTGCACCACCAGGGAGGCTCTCGACCTCAGTTTCACAGTGAGTGATCGCCAGGGTCACCCTGCCTGTGATGGCCACTGCGAGTTTAACTGTCCCCAAGAGCACCCTCCCACTTGACTATTTGCTACACAGGCTCCCAGAACTTGGAGAAGTCAGTAGACTAGTATGCAACTATTGCAGCACAAGGACACAGACTGGAAGCCGAGGGAAGAAGCACAGAGCGTTCACCGGTCCTCTCCCAGAGCAGCTGTGCACACGGCACTTGCTTCTCCCAGCTGTGGTGCGAGAACCCACAGCCTGCTGGGATGCTCGCCTGAGCCTGGTGCCGTAGGTCACAGACACATGACCAGCCCACTGCCCGGTCCCAACAGTCCCCAGCCCTTTGGAGCTCGAACTGAAGGCACGTGGCCTGGGGCCACCATCATAAGTTATATAATTAGCATAGACTGATGGGCCCAAAGCTCACAGTCAACTAAACACTAGACACACAGGACCTGCCCAGGCGTAGAGGTCCCCTCCAGGAGCCTAGGGGCAAGGTCAGCCTGTCCTCCGGCAAGGGCGACCCTCGTTACTGCAGGCTCCACCTACACCACGCAGGGTCAGACCAGATGGTCTCCTGCTCCTTCAAGGACTCAGGCTCTCGATTGTCATCCTGCTGGCCGGACTGGGTTTCTCCACAGCAGAGCATGGAGACCAAAGTTCCAGCTCAACAGCGGGATGCAGTGGGAAATCGTGTCAGGTTTCTACGCAGGTCCACCCCATGTCACCTGTGGAATCGCGTTTGATTTGTTCTCTCCCAAGGCTCATGGCTGGCTGGTGCTTTCAAACCACTGGCTTTCATTTTGTTCTCTGCGCTCCTCACCTTTGATTCCAGCCCCCTGATGTGGCCTCCTGCAGAACACCCACCATGGTGGGGAAGCTGCTCCCTTACAGTTAGCATCTTTCATCCTGGAGCTGAGGGAGAGCTGAGGAGGGGTACAGAGATGACCCCACTGTTCAGATGCTTCTGCTGGCTGCAGCCCGAAATCTGGAGCAAAAGTCCCCGAGAGAAGTGGCACCTGTCACACGTTGACCGTGAAGCCCCAGCGTCTGCTCAGAATGGAATTAGAACCACCCAGGCCTTCCAGTGCAGCTTGGTTGGGTTCCTAAAAAAGCCCTAAGAATAAAGCTCGCCAGGCAACTGTCTCTTGTTTACATTAGGGCTGAAGGGAGTCTTTCTGGGCCAAAATCCTCCTCCTGGCTTCAGAGACAACGCTTCCAACCCACACGCTTCCAGGTCGCGCTGGAACAGGCGCACTCCATTTTGCAAGGCTATGGGTGCAGAGCTCGGGCCCAGGGAGCCACATGCTGGCTGGGCGTCTGCGCTCGCCCCAGTGCGAATGGTCCTGAGCACCCGGGCACGGCTCCTCGTACGCCGTGCGCAGCACGCGGTCAGGCTGCTTGCCCAGCCCAGCCCTGAGCTGAGCCCTTCCAGGAGGTGGGGCCCCATCCTCCGCCTGTGTCTGCCCAAAAGGAGTGAGCGGAGTGACCCTCAGGACTGGCCTTCAAGGTGGGGCCCTCGAACCGAGGAGTGGTTCGCTCTCATCCTGAGGCTGTGTGATCTCTACGTCTCAGTACAAATCCAGGTTAAAGCAGATCATTCACAGCATTAAAATGGCCTGCACCAAAAATGGAGCCAGGGGGCTGGTGGGATTTTTCCTGACAGGGGGCCTCTTCGAGCTAGGCTGAGTACTTCAAGGAGGCCCGAGTTCAAGGCTATAAAGTCCGATGCTGCCTTGTGCTTCTCTGAGAAACTTCTATTTTAGGGCAGTCACTGCTGTTCCTTTGAATGAATGAATAACTGCAGGGAGTTAAATGCTCGGTGCTGGGTTCCACCTGGCTCTCGTGCCACAGGAGATGTGCTGTGGGTCCTCTCCAGAGGGCGTGGGAAGGGGGTGTGACGAGGCAGGCGGGAGGAAGTTTCCAATAACCAGTGAGGAGTCTGAAAATAGACATTTTTTAATCAACTGCTTTGTTTCTTTCATTCTGCCTTGTTCAGGCTGCTGTAACATAATACCCTACATTAGGCAGTTTAAATAACACTGCTCACGGGTGTAAAGGTGAGAAGTCCATGGTCGGGGTGCTGCGGATCCTGTGTCTGGTGAGAGCCACCTCCCGGTGCATGGATGACCATCTTCTCACATGTTCTCACATGGCAGAGAACAGTGGGAGGAGCCGAGTTCTTCTCCTCTTTTCAAAGGGCACTAATCCCATTCATGAGCGTTTCAACCCTAGGACCTAATTATCTCCCCAAAGCCCCTCCTCCTAATAATGCTATGTTAGGAGTTAGGATTACAGCATAGGAATTTGGAGGTGGGAGGACGACACAAACATTCTCCATAACAGTCAATAAGCATTTACGGAGCACTTGCTGTGTGCTTGTGACTGTACCGAGTCCTGGGTAACCACAACATTGTACTTGCCTCCATTCGAGTAGAGTGAGACAGAAAACAAGCACACAAACAGCCAAGTTGGACACATGATGAACAGTCTAAAAAACATAGCTAGGGTGATGTTTCAATGGGAAGTTTCATAGCTAGGGTACCTGGGAGGTCTCTGGGAGGAGATAATATTTGAGTCGAGAGGTGACTGTTGAGGCAGCTATGCAGAAACCTGGAGAAAGAGATCCAAGCCAATATTCAGCATGTGCAAAGGCCCTGAGGCTGGAGGAGTCTGGCATGCTCCAGCACAGGAGACATGGCCTAGAAAGTAAAGTGAAGGGTGGCAGGGAGTGGGACCATGGAAGGGGGCAGAAAACCTGGCAGATGGGGCCTTGTAGACCATGGAGAGTCTGGGTTGCCCATAAAGAAGGGGTAAGAATGGGAGTCATTCCTTTGTCAGGGGAGGAGGGCTAAACCTCATCACTCTGTGTGGTCCCACTCAGCCCAGAGAGTTATAAGTTCTGTCGGCTGCGGGATGTCAACACAGACAGCGAATGTTAATACCCACAGCCCTGGTCCGACCTTTTCAGCATTGGGTGTTCTGATTAACTGGCCATTCTTCCTCTTCAGCACATGTGGAAGACACTTTGTTCAGGAGGAAGTTGAAATGGCCAGCCCATCTAATAACAGAATATTGAAAAGGTCACAGCAGTACAGCTGAGTCCTCCAACCTACAAATCACAGAGAGCGTCTGCTCAGATAACTCATTCTCCTGACAAATCAAGGAGCAAGGACTGAAGACTGCACAGCTGATTAGGCTCATCGGAAATCAGAGGACCAGGGAGAAATCGATAGAACCCGGCTGCCCCTAGCAGGGGGTCAGGGCAGCAGGGCTGCTGATTAGCAAATCAGCAGTTGGGGGGCATGCTGCCCCCTGGTGGCTACTCAAATGGCAGTAGTGTGAGCAGGTGAGGCAGGAGGACCCTGGAGAACCTGGTACCCTGCCTGGCCTGGGATGGAGGCCCTGACTTGGAGCTTCCCAATGCCACTAGCATAGCTGGAGGTCTTCTCTGTTTTGCCGCAGGTCTTTTTGGAAAAGAAGTACCTTTCCCTAAACAGTGGGTAAATAAACACTTGCCATTAAAATCCCTAAAGATTCTACTTTTCCCATTAAGGGTGTTTTTAGAAGTTAGCTTTTATCACAATCAGCCTTTGGAAGAGGAGTGTGTGAGAACACTCAAAACTCAAACTCCTCATAAAACGAAGGCAGGTTTATGGCTTACTTTATTATGGAGTCCCACAAACAACGTTAAAGAAAAACGACTGATTTAATTAAAGACTGGGCAATTAACCTTCTGTGTGCTAAAATAGAGGGCTTCCACAGAAGCGTGTCTTCATCTCTGAGGCAGCGACCGCAGAGAATCTTAATAGATCAGCGAAGCTGGATTGAAGTGAAAAGCTCACCTTAAAAAGGAATCTAAGAAGATTAAGAGAGGGATGAACATCAAAAATGACTCTGATTAAACCACGATAGAGGATACTAGAAACTGAAAGGGAGAAACAGGATACACGGCATATATTTTTTAAACCACAGGCACAAAGATTTCAGTGGCTTTGGAGATAAGGGGGACTGACATTTTGAGAACGGTTGATTAAAAGCTTTTCGGCACAAATGCTCATTTTCACTGGGGGTAGAGCACAAAAATCCATGGAGTAAATTGAAATTCTAAATGCTAAGAGAAGACTAAAAGATTTACTGCCACAGATTCAATTAAGTGGCTAAAAAAATGTACCATCTCCTTCAGGATTCATTTAGGCGCCTGCCTCATAACTGCACTATTTCCCAAACCCTGTTTGCCAGTGTGTCGGGAGGGTGATGCTTGCGAGGTGGGGGCGCGGGGTCTGGGCTCCAGGACTGAAGCCGGGTGCGGCAGGAGCTGCACGCTCCTGGCTCCTATACCGTCGCCTGCGTCCTGACCCCTTGGGGTCCTAGACCTTGGGACTGCCGGCTTTGGCTTCACTAGTGACCCCACCGCCTGGCCGTCCCTTCCCACAGAACCGACCTTGGAGGCGCTGAGTGGTCAGGGGACTTGACTCTTAGAGACAGAGCATGGCGCGAGGTGCTTTGAGTGTGTCCCCCGGGGCAATAATGGAACCATCCACCTCGGGCCATAGTCGTGAGCTCTCAGTCTACCTGCTGTTGCTGGAGTGTGTGTGTGTGTGTGTGTGTGGTGTGTACACACCCTGTACTTGTACCCCCTGCCCTAGCCAGGCTGCCCTGTAGGAAAGGGTTATTTAAAGATCTGTCCCAGCAGCACATTTCAGGACCCAGAGGTGGGCAAAAATCAGCAGGAAGCCTTAGTTGTTGCAGAGTGGCAAGTGTTAACTTAGTGCCCTGTGTACCACTGTCTGAATTAATCCAGCCTGGAGAAAACCATCATTAGCGCAGTGTGAGGTGGTCCTGGTGGCGAGAAGGCAGTGTAAAGCTGTGAACAGAGATGGAAGGGGCAGGCAGTGGGCTGTGGGGGGCACTCGTCAGAGGCAGCCCTTGATCTGTGACATCACGCCCGGCTCAAACTGGCTGGGAGCTGGTGCCCACAGCCTACGGCCCCGGCTCTTAGCTGCCCTCCACCCCTCAGCCCAAGCGTCACCGGCTATAATGCCAAGGACCCTGCCGGGGCGCCAGGAACAGCCTTGCTTGGCATCTCCATGACGCTAAAAGAGAGAGTAGGGAGATGAAGTGAAGAGACAGCTCATAGTTAACATAATCAAATATAACTTTAGTTGCCACAGACTATGGGGATTCTGGGCTGCCGGTTCCCACGGGCTGTATGGGGGTGTTGGGGGTGTCCAGCCACATCGAAGGCATGCTTAGGGTGATAAGAGAAAGAAATCATCTAGGGTCAGGATTCCTGGGGTTACCAGGGAAGCAAGAATCGAGGGGGCTGCAGCGGTTGATCCCACTGCCTCATCTGCCCTAACGGAGAAACAAGGCTGCAGCTGGGGTCAGGGCATCCCGTGCCCTGTGCCCAACCCACGTGGAAACACGGAGACGCCTGCTCTGGTGCTGATCACTGCCGCCCCCACCTAGTACTCAGCCAGAGGCCCCTTGCTCACCTGGGTTTTTCTCTGCAACTTTCCAATTATTTGGAAAGAAAAAAAGATAAAATAATGTTTTTTTCATAAGGCTGATAGTTCAGAGTACTCTCAAAGTGCAGGTAAAACAGGAATAGGTTAGAAGGGAAGAGAATCAATAAAACAGGTACGGTATAAAATAAAAGCTTTAAAAATCTGACAGCTATAGGATATGGGAGGAAAGGAATTAGAGAAATAAAAGGTAAATTCCAGATACTAAATGAGATTAAAATAGAAAAAAAAGGAATAAAGAGAATGAATGTCAAAATTAAGTATTTAAAAAGGAGAGAGGTTAAAAGCATAGAAATTAGTGACGTTAAAATAAAAGGAGATAATGGTTTTAAAATATAAAGTAATTGGCTTAAGAAGTAGCTGCTGAGAAAGAGGAGGAGGAGGCAATCAGAGAGGTACAAGTGGAGACTGTATGAGGCACCGAGTCACAACCAGCCGAGACCCCCTCATGTGCTCCACCGCTCTCCTTTGCCCCATGTCCAGTTTCAAGGAGGGAGTGCTGTGCTTCCCTTACACGCAAGCACCAGCAGCCCTGGCCTCGGCAGAGACATCCTGGCCATGGGGCAGAGACCCCCTCGGACCCACTGGAAGGACTTAGACAGTGTGTGCAGTGAGTGAGAATGAACGAAAGAACAAAGCTTCCTGTGCCCTCTCGGACAGGTGCCTGGGTGCCACGGCCAAAGCATCAAGCACAGGTTTTCAGCTCTTCCAGGTTCAGTGCACACTTTCTGTAAGAGATATTTATTTTGTGATGCCCCCCTTTATTGTCCCAAAATGAAAATTATCAACACTATCCTCTATTTACACATATAATTTCAAAGCAGGGCGCCATAATTGAAACTTAAGTGAGAAAGTCAAAGACAGTAACCTGTAGTGAGATACACATACCGGTATGTGGGCGCGTGGGCTGGAGAGCACCAGAATTCACAGGGAGGCAGCCAGGTGTTGGCACAAAGCCGCCCGACAGAGGCAGCTGGGCGGGGGGCACCACCATTGCAGCCACAGGTGGCCCCTTCAGAGGGAGCAGCTCTTGATGAATTTCTAAACAAAGCGATGTATTTTCTCCTTCCCTTGATCTTCAAGGTTCCTATCCCAGGAAACCCCCAAATATATTAAAACCACACAGAAGATACTTTGCATGACATATAATTAGAGTCAGACTCTGCTCCCAAAGAATTATAAATATCCAGAGACACTTTTTTTAATGGGACCTAGGAGAATTCATAATCTGGAAGATCATCCTACGTGGGGCCGAGTGCTGGCTCCCGGTGCTTGCCCATTCAGCACTGACGGTACCCGCCCCTCCCTGCCCGGCCCTAGACCCCAGTCGTGAGCACAGCCAGAAGTGCTGCAGACAGTCCCAAAAGAAACACTAGCCCACAGCCTTCCCACTTAGAACCCTTGTCAGTGGAAGAAACATAGCCCACAAGAAGGCACACAGCGTGACTCCCTTGGAGCATCTCATCGCCGCCTACTCCCGTAGCCCAAGCCTCAGGAACGCCAGGGGACATTGGGGGATGAAAAAAGATGCTTAAGAGCAAGTGCAGGAACCCTGGCAAAAGAAACCTGTGTTTGGCCAGAGGTGGAAAGGCCTGGTGCTCCAGGAGCCACGTAGGTCTTTGGGTAACAAACAGTGAAATGAGCCTCCTGGACAAGGAACCAGCATCTGGAAAGGGGGAAGGGATGCGACCCAGGCAGGAGCACAGGACCCCTTAGAGAGCTGGCCACTATTGTAGAAGGAACAGCAGATGACAGGAGAAAGGGCGCTTCTCAGTTAGAGTTAAGTAAATGTACAAAATTACTGGCATCAGCCGTGAAATATGAAGAGGACATAGAAAGGGTGAGAGGCGAGAGACTCCGTGCGCAGCATGGTTTCCATCTAGTTGTTTAAAAACTCTGGAAAGAAGCCAACACTGTGGGCTCAGAATGTGAACTCCTCTTGAAAATTTATTAGAGCAAGAAGAGGTCAGGGGTCAGATTCAGATTCACCCTCAGCTGTAAGGACCCAGGAAAAGGTAATCTGATGTTCTTCTTACTCTGGGTCATTTAACTCATTTCTAAAATTGGTTTCTTGCTCAGAGAAGAATTGTGAGGTTTATAAGCTCCAAGGAGAGGGAAAAGTTAATACACATTGTGTTTTTGTGATTGAGCAGTTTTATTCTCAAGGATTTAATTCCCTAAACTCGGCTTTAGGAAAAGCAAAGGCAAAGCTGGGCTGACAATTAAGCCCCCGTGCCGGGGAGTTTCGATCGCTGGGAAGCACGGCAGAGCAGGGGGCTGGCCATCTCAGAAGGGGTGACGAGTGTGTTCTTTCTTTAAAAAAAAAAAGATTTATTTATGCATACAAGAGCTGGGGTACAGGTCAGAGTCGCTGGAGGTGAGAGGATTCACCAGAGACAGAGCAGGAAGCAGAACAGGCAGATCGACTGAAGTACACTGCTGAGGGCAGCAGCGGGCAAGGCAGGAGAGGTCTGCCTCGCCATTTGGGTCCCCTTCCTGGCCAGGGATCGAACTCGCGCTGCTGTGCCGCGGATGCTTCACAGTGTGGCGCTCAACCCGCTGCGCCACCAGGGAGGCCCTGCAATGAGTGTTTTCAATGACTCTGGAACTTTATTATTTTTGAAGGGTAAACGCATTGCTGCTCTTTTCTGTCTGGAATTAAGGTGGATTTTGAAAACAGGTCCTCTGCTTTGAGCTCATTTTTATTTTCCCTGAGTGTAATTGGATGATGGAAAGACAAGCTTATGTTTTAAGTGTGTCATCTCTTATTTTCCTCAGGCCGTAACCACATCGATACGAGCTCTCCCGGGATGTTATTGCCACATTTCCTCTCCTTTTCCAGACCGGGAGTTGAAAGATTGTTCACAAAGAATGATGGTCCGTTTATTACACAAACTTTTGATTGCCTGGGAAACAAACCCTAAGAGACACTAGTAGTAATGTTTATGTTTTTTAACTTGAGAGAATATGTTCAGACTTAGATTCTGCAAAATGATCTTTGGACCGGAACCCATTTCCATGCGTTAAGGTCAGATCTTGGAGCCAGCAAGAATTAAGCAGTTTTTTGTTGGGTTTTTTTTTTTTTTCCCTTCACCATAAAACAGGTTTTAAAAGGTCAGGAAACAGCTTGGTACTTGGAGGGGAAAATACACCCAAAGCTCAACCTCCTATTTGGTGGGGAAGAACAGAAAGAATAAGAGAAAATTGTATTTGTGGGATATGATGTAAGTTATTGGGGACGAAGGGGAGGGGGTGTTTCACCCACACCCCTAGACTTGGTGGGGGGCCATCCATCGTGCGCAGCCCTCCACCTAGCACCTGGTGTTCCCAGGCTGCAGTTCAGGGAACCCCACTGCGGTCACCTGCTGGCCAGAAGTTTGGAGAGTAAGACGCAGCAGCGCCAAGTCAGGGCCGGCTCTTGCTGCGCGTGTCCTGCCCCTGGAGCTTGTCTCCCTTGAGGGAGTCTGAGGTCTCAGGCTGCAGAGGGGCAGGGAAGGGAAGAGTCCCTGTAAAAAGCAGAAGAGGGCACCGCGGAAATGAGCCAGACGAGAAGCCTCCGAAGGAGGTGGGGCGTGTGTGAGGCCCATGAGAGGCCACAGGGGGCTCTGTGGGCAGTGGCAGCCGAGGGCTGGGCGACTTGGGGAGGTCAGTCCGACACAAGAATCCATTTTTGCTTAACAAGGGATGACGTCAGAACTTGAAACCTTAGCTAAAATCAGCATCTTCTAAACTGTTCTATAAAATAGATGCTGAAAGACCAACACAGCTATTATAGAAGTGGTTTCCTGGCTCCCGGATGTGCGTTTGGACTTACCCTCTTGGGATTTGTGATTCCCGCGTATGGTGGGCCTGGCACCGGGCACCCAGCGGAGGGAGGGCCCAGACTGGAGGAGACAGACAGCAAAGAGGGAGTCGTCACAGGGAGAGGCAGGGCCTGGGGAGCACAGACCAGCCCTGCCCCAGGCTAATAATGCTGGTCTCTTTCTCCCCTCCCCCTCCCCCAGGAGCTGGCCTGGCCGCGCTCACCAGCGACATGCTGACTAGTCCCAGCCCTGCGTCTTCCCCTGCCTCCCACCACCCCCTCCCCGCCTGTGCCTGACAGCTTCTCAGACTTCAGGGTTCATGCCACTTTGGCTGAGCCCCGCACCCCACCCTTGGGCTGTAAAAGTGACCTGAAATTGAAAGGGGATGAAGCGCCCCTTTACGAGCTCAGCCGTGAGTGAAGGCACTTTAGGATGGTCACGCCAGGCAAGGGGCTGAGTGGTACGGCCCTGAGGGTCCCATGTCCGTGCCCAGCAGCCTCAGCAAATTTCCAGAGAAAGCTTTGGAGGAGGGGGGAGGGTCTCTCCAAGAAGACTGTGTGAGCCAGAGGATCTCTGAGAGACAGGCCTGTGGGTGCCCCTTTTCCCTTGAAGTTTCTAGTCTCACGGGTCCCCCGAAGTCACTGCTCTCAAGGTGGCTTCTGGTTGCTGCCGTTCGCATCAAGAGGCCCTTGTCAGCCTTGCTGGTGCCCCTGGCCACTTGGGGAAGGTTGAGGACTCTCCCGAGATGCCGTGGGGTCTCCAGCATGTCCTCTCTGACCTGACCTCTCCTCTGGGGCACCTCGGCTCAGGGTCCTGACCTTGGCCGCCAAGACTCTCCTCCTCTCAAATCGAAGTCCACCCTGCAGGGGCTGCCTCCCAGGTCCTCGGTTCAGTGCCCCTCCTGGGTCTGCGCCAGGCGTCCCAAGGGGCTGTGGCCGGTGATGCCCTGGCTGTGCCCAGCCTGGCACAGTGCGCACAGTGTGTGGCTGTGATCGCATCTCAGGTCGGTAACAGTTCTTCTGCATCATAAATCGCCCTCCCTCACACACTTACTTCACCCGAATCTCTGTAATTATGGTGACTTCTCACAACAGTCCCCTCAGCGCTTGGTGGCAGAGAGGATTTGGGTCCCAGCTCATAATTCACCCCCATAATCCTGAAGGCCCCTAAGGTCTGAGGCTCCCACTCCTGGAGAAAGGCCTTAAGATTCTGCCTCTTAAAAGGTAAAATGCCGGGGCCTCCCTGGTGGCGCAGTGGGTTAAGCAACACACTATAAAGCAAACCGCAGCCACTGCAGCATGAGTTCGATCCCTGCTGCTGGCCAGGCGGTGGACCCACATGGCGCAGCAGACCTCTCCTGCTGTGCCCACTGCTCCCCTCAGCAGTGTACTTCTGTTGATCTGCCTGTTCTGCTCCCCACTCTGTCTCTGGTAGATCCTCTCACCCCACCCCCAATCCTGGCCTGTACCCCAGCTCTTGTATGCATAAATAAATAAATCTTAAAAAAAAAATGCCGCCCGTACTGGGGATGCCCAAGAAACCCGCCCTTGCCCCTGGCCGAGTCTCAGTGGGAGCAGAGAGGCTCACAGCACCTGTCCCTGCGAATGGCTGCAACTGCCACCTTTTCAGTAGCCACTCGGGGGACCTGTGAGACTAGAAACTTCAAGGGAAAAGGGGCACCCACAGGCCTGCCTCGCAGGGATCTCACACAGTCTTTTTGGAGAGACCCCCTCTCACCTCCACCCCGAGCTTTCTCTGGGCCTTTGCTTCCTCCTGCTGACAGGGTAAGGCCAGGGCCAGGTAAGGTTCAGTGTCAGGGCCCAGGAGGGCAAAGGGGAGCTCTGGCCAGTGCAGGTGCGAAGTCCCAGGTCAGAAATGAAGGCTTAGAAACCCCTCCCTCGCCATTAAATCCCAATAGCTGGAGGGTTTATTTCTGACCTTCTCTTACAACTAAATTCGGCGGCATCGTCAGCATTGGTCCTGATTCCCTTGAGAGCTTGGTGTGCCCGAGCCCAAAGGAAGCGTCCGTCACATGCAGTGCAGTTCCATGCTGACCGCTGCTATTGGTTTTCTCTTCAAGACCTGATGAGCCACCTGGGACGGCCAGTTAACCAGAGCGTCCAGGCGTCTAGAACGCCGCTCCTCCGCCGCGCTGGAGGCCCGTCTCGGGCAGACTGCCGGTCCCCACAGCCCCGGCGTCTATCGTGGCGGCCTGTCAGGACGCCCCACGTCACGTGCAGGCTGCTCTCCGAGTCCTCCCGCGGCGTGACAGCTGCTGCCGATGGGCTACAGCTCGATTCCGTCAGAGCGGACGGAGCCCGGGACGGCATGGCAGGAGCCAGCAGGCAGCGGCGGGCAGGAGGCCCTGCCAGCGGGGCAGCGACACCCCCACGCCTGCGCTCACCGTCTCCACCGTCTCCACTGCCATCAGCCTGGTCACCGTTTGCTAGGAAACTGCCCTGGGACTGCAGCTTTGATGCAGGGGACGTGAGACGCGTATGGCACAGCTGTGGCCTGTGACTCACCAGACTGTGTCACAGCCACTGGCGAGCGGGCTGGCGCTGCGCCCACTTAATGATGCCAGCGTCCTTAGGTGGGCTCACTGATTAGCTGCCCAGCGCCCAGCCCTTTGCTGGCCTCCCTCGGGGGCTCCCTCTTGAATCCAGTCTCTGAGCACAGGAGTTTATGGGTCTCACCGGGGAGGCAAAACGAATTCACACCTGGGGGTGACCGAGGGCCAGGTGCTGTGCCCGCAGCCCTGCTGGGACAGGAGCGGCACCAACTGTCTAACGGTTAGAAGACTTCGCCCCTCAGGCCCACCCACTGCTCTCTGGGTTTGCGAGTCGCACACAGAGACAGGGGTCTGCACCCCAGCCTTCCCCGGCAAAGAGGAATGTTGCATTTTGAAGGGCTGTGGATCTGAGAACCATAGTGAGATTTCAATCGTTACGCAGACCCAACCAGCCCGCATGTCCTGGCTATAACTGGCAGTTACAGTTATTGAGATTATGATGACTTCGATGTTGTAATTTACATGCATGCAGGAGCTCACCGGCTCTTGCTGCTCGTTTTAGTGAGTTTGTTTCCAAGCCAGTGTGTTATTAATGATGCTAACAAGGCCGCATTGTCCAGGCAGCTTCCCTGTGACTGGCTCCATGGACTTTCTGTGCATTGTCCCACTTCCCCCCTACCGCTGCCCGAGGGATGAGCACACGGGCACAGGCGAGTAGCTACAGCCCCTGCAGCAAGGAGGCTGTGGGTCAGTTCTGACCCATCGGACACAAAGGTCCTGGGACGCGAGGTGGGCGCACGCTGCAGCGAGGTCCCACTCCTACCCACCGCCCTTCCACCTCCAGCTCCCACACCTGGCTGCTCTCAGGCCTCTCTGCTCCAGCACACTCAGCCCCTCCCACAGCACAGGTCTCCTCTCCTCTCCCCACTGATGATTTGATCATCTCCAAGAAAAGGGGCCAAAAGGACCCTTCTAGAAGACAGGCCCTGGGGACCACATTCACTGTTCTCAACTCCACTCCTCTCCTCTTTCCTCCGATCTGGAGGAAAAACAAGCATCTCCATCCCGCCTCCTTCCCGATTTTGCGGCTGGTGCTCTAAACTTTATGGACGCCAGGACTTTATTTCTTATCATTAAAAGTCAAGATTATAGAGCTTTAGAAATAAGTTATTCTTCAAAAAGCGTGTCTTCTGCAAATTAAGAGCTTTAGCTTCCAGCAAGCTGTACTATGAGCTTTGAGAGCCCGAACACTGACACAGAACATGAACACGTAGGTATTCTGTGTGCCGTGCCCTCCCCCGGGCTGGAACACATAGCCTGACCTGCTTTTAATGGTGGGAACACCTAGGCGGAAACAATTATTTTGCACTATCGTTTTGAGACACTATCTCCCTCACCTGACTTGAGGCTTTGGGCAGCACTGGGCGTTGATTTCCTTGTCTTTTGAGTGACAGGTGGAAAGCGCTGCTCTCTCGGGTCCTCCCCAGCTGCAGTGACCCTAGGCAAGTCCAGCGGGGTCTCTGGGGCCCTGTCAGAGTGGACATGGCAAGGAAGGGTCTCCCCGCCCAACAGTCTGAGGCAATTTGAGAATCCAGGACCGGCCTGTCCCTTCGCGCAGCGTGGGCAAGATTAGCCCAAGACAAACGGTCTTGCCTGGAATGAGAAGCTGGCCATCGTCATCTATGGGGATGTAGAACTGGAGTTGTTATGGGTCTGATTTGTGAACTTGAATGAGGGCTTCTAGAAAGCTATTTGTAAAATTCATTGCTATCTCTGGCCGCAGTCGATCCATTCCATCTTGCGTCTTCTCAGAACAGGTGATTCTGCATTCTACACGTTCATGAAAAAGAGCGGAGTATCAGGTGTGAGAAGGGCGGCTGCTGGGGTGGGGGCAGATGATGGGGGCGTCTGGGGACCCAGGGAGGGGGATAAAAAAGATCTACCGCTGCTTATGCTTTTGACATTTTAGAGCATCAGGGATACGAAGAAGATGCTAAAGCCTTCCCAGAGAGAAAGGATATGGCATCACCAAAGAATCAAGAATCGTTGTTACCAGATTCTTGGTGTCAGCATCACTGGAAGACTGAAGCTGTGCCCTCAAATTTCTGAGGGCAGACAAATTTGGACCTAAAATCTGAGACCAAATAAAGACATGTTCAGAACACTGGACATTACCTTTTTCCCAATTAAAAAATGGTGGGAGTGTAATCTGGTCAAACAGATTCTAAACAGAGCTGGTGTAAAACAGCAGAACCAACCCAGGTGTGTAACGATCAAAATCCCAGCGGGACGGGGTGCAGCCGTGAGTCCGTGAGGCTCGGGTCCCACCACCCCCTGCCACTTTCAAAAGTTCGCTTTACACCACTTCGTCTTTAAGAAAGACCCACTTTGGTAGCTGTTTTCTTTTTTTATGGCAAGCGGTGAAAAGGGACAGAATTCAGGCTTTGTTTTCCGGCAGGCACCAGGCCTAGAGACAGCAGCCCAAGGGCCAGCGAGGCCCTTCCCCAGGAGCTCGTCATACGCTGTGTCCTGGCCGTCCTTCCTGCTTTCACTAGACGTAAGGGCCGTGCGAGTTTTATGTGTTGTTTAGTCTGACTTACTAGGTTATTTTGGAGGTCCGGCTGCCCTGAAATCTTTTTTCATCGACATTAATGGTAAGAGCAATTCTAGCCCCAAGATAGAAGCTACCAGATCTTGCAAAGGAAGAACGCTCTGCTTTCAGGTAGCGGGGGAGCTGGTATGTCTCAATTGTGAGTAAGGGGAAGACCATGATGGCGTAAGGCAGAGTTCCTCCAGCAGAATGGGGGTCCGGCCATGCCTCTTCACCCCTGGTGGGCTCCCCAGGCTGCAGCTGATGGGCTGTGCACATCACCAGTCTGTCGGGAATGCCCTCTATCATTCCGCTTTTAGAGTCAGTGAAGAAAAACGTACACTTATTACCAGTCGTTACAGAATGTAATAAGCTAAAGATTAATGTTATAGATCATTTAAGTCAGAAGTAAGAGGGAAAGATCAGGGATTAGCTTTCTCCCACAGTGAAGGAACCAGAAAGATTCCCTAATGATCTTCACGTATTATAGAAAGTTTCGGGGGAGGGTTGTTTTTATGGTGTGTGTGCATGCTTTGCTCTCAGAACTTTAAAGGTGGTGCCGCGTTAAATAACCAAGGAGTTTCTACTCAACTGATTTCACAGACTATCTCATGCCTGTAATAATCCACTGCATCCTCTATCCCGAGCCAGTTTGTTTGCTGTTCTCCGAAGATTTCAGTTTTGAATTGCTCAATATATTGCCTCAGCTGAAAGTGTCGATGTATTTATGTAATGAAAATGCCAATATGTGTGTATATATCTGGAATTAGCATAGAGATGATGAAGGCAGTTCAGTGCTGATCAATAATCATATGTGACTTGGCTTCTTTACTTCGCTTTCCGCAACCATCCTGTACTTTGATCTTTATTACCACCCACTGAGATCTGGCTTTGACTAAATAGGAGTTGCTTGAGGAAACTCACAATCTAGCAATTGAATTCAAGTGGCACTGGGCTCAGACTGACAACGCAGAATTCGGTCTTGCAGAGTGAATAGAATGCCCGTGGGTGGAGCTGCGCCCTTAATGAAACGCCTCTTACTGCCTTGAACACAACAGAACAACTGTCACCAACCCACAGCCCCCAGTTACAGAAACTTTGTTAAAACAGTTGGGTCAGAGTCCTCCTTCAAGTGTGATGAGCAGTTTGACCAAAAGCTTATGTTTGACATGGGTGGTCTTGGAAGGCCTGAGATGGTCAAAACCCAGGGAAGAGCTGGAAGGAGGCCCAGTGTCTCAGAAAGTCCCCTGTACCGTGTGCTCTGTGTCCCCAGGACAGAGACGGGTTCTGGCCAGCACCCAGGGAGCCCCCGTGCAGCTCTCGGGGCGCCTCCCCGCCTGTGCCATGTGGCCAGTCCCGTGTTGGCACGGCCACTGTGCAGGGGAGCTCTGTCCACAGCAGAGCCGGCCCAGCCTCTACACACTCCTTGCAAAGGACTCAGAGGATAGTCCAGAAACTCCCACTCTTTTTCCAGAGTTGCTGGGGAAATCCGTGCACTTCTTTACTTCTTGGTAATTGAAATAAAGTGGAGTTTCCAGGACGGCGGCCTGAGCCCTCATTATAATGCATAGTAATAACCCGATGACAGGGCGGCCATCTTTCATCTTGATGGCGTGGCAGGGGCGCTCCCTGGCCTGTTAATCTCAGAGGAAAGACAGACCCCTGACTCCCACAGTCAGTGGGAAGATGGCAGGCTCTGGGGTTTCCAGGGAGGGTGGGAAGTGGCTCCTGGACAACGAACAGACCCACAGGCAGCCGGAAACAGGTGTCCGGGACATGGCTGGCAAGGCTGGATCCTGGGTGCCATGCTGCTGTGACCGCCAGCACACGACGCAGGTGGTGGCAAGACAAGTGACGAAGGGGATGCAGGAGCCCAGGTGGCCTTGTCAGGGGCTCAAGAACTACTGATTATTTTTTCTTTCTTTTGAATTTTCTCATAACCCCAATAAAAGGGAACTTCCATTTCATGATCTGCATGTGCCGCGTTTGCCCAGTGCGTTGCCCTCTGTAATGTCGCAGCTGAAGGAGCCGCAGAGCACAGGGTGGGAGGACGGACTGGGCGCTCCTGTTCTGACGCCAGCACAGCCAGGCCCAGTGCTGAGCTCCCCGGGACACTTCCGTTCAGTGGCGGCTGCAGTCAGACACGTGCTTCAGTTTCCAGCGAGCCGCTCGGGGAGACATCCACAAACTGGCAGGTCTGGGGAGTCCCGGGGCCCTATCACCTGCCCCGCGACTGGCCCTGAGCAGCCCCGCTGTCGTGCCCCCTCTGTGCTGGTGGCTCGGGCTGTGACGGCTGCAGGAGCACACCCCTCCTTCCCGCCCCCGTACCTCCGCCAGCCCTGCGGCAGGGGCGTCCTCTGGCACTGCCAGCCTCGTGTTTGCTGAGTGTGTGTGCGTGTGCGTGCGTGCACAGGTGTCCTCTCGTGCCTGCCCCTGTGTATCCTGGAGTTGCTGTTCCTCCCCCGGCCACCCGTCTTACCTGCAGGAGCCAGGCGTCCACAGTGGGGCTTCCAGAAAGGTTGGTGGGCAGCTCTTCTCGGCTGTCCTGCGCTCCTGGGCACTGAGGTGGGCAGCCCCTGCCACAGCCAGCAGGAAGAAGCTGACTCCGCACATTTTTCCTTCCCTAGGTGTTTGGGGTAAACTGTAGCAAACGAGCAAGTCGACAGCTTGCTGCCTTGCTGAGGCATGTAAGCCAAAGATGGCAGTGCAGCTCATCCAGGGATGAATTACATGAAATGTCCCCACTTTTCTCGCCACTGTGCTTTGCTTGAGTGAAGGTGTGGTCTTGTCTTTTCTGATTCTGATATGCTCCTGCCCTTCTCTCTGCCCTTTGACCTATGGGCCCCTCCTTGCACCACTGCCTCCTCCTTCTCTCTCTGGCCACCTGAGCATCCAGCCCCTTTTTCCCTGCTGGTCCCAGGCCTGCCATTCCCTGAGCTTGGGCCAATGCTGCCCCAGACTCCAGGTCTGTCTTCCGATCGGGCAGTCCTTCTAGCTCTCCTCCTCTCCACGTGCTGTCCCACTGCCCTGCCAATCCCGGACTCCTGTGGGCCCCCCTCTATGAGATGCTCCTAGAGCTGCCAGGGCCAGACATGAGGTGGCTCAGACCCAGGGAGGTCACCCAGGAAGCCCTGAGCCCCCGCGAGACAGTGCGTGCCCCTGGTGCAGGTACACACGTTTGTAAGCCAAGGAGTGGAGGGAGACTAAAATGCACTGGAGGTCTCTGATATGTCAGTGCGCGAAGTGCTCTTGCTGTCCTCCTTTCATGGATGAGATTCAGAGAGCTTAAGTGACTTGCCTGCATTACACAACTTGTAGGCGGCATCCAGGATTCACACCTAGGGTTTCCTAGAGGAAGACTGCTTCAAAGTGCGCCTGGGAGGGCAGATGGAAAGTGGACAAGCAGAGAGCAGGGCCTGGGGTGGTGGCGCAGGGTGGTGACGGCATCTGGATTTCGTGCAGGTATTGGGAACAGGGTGTGCTGCACTTGCAGATACGAACAGGGGCGAAAGGAAGCGTTTCCTGCCTGTGAGGTCTCCATGCCAGGTCTCCCATCCCTCACTCCTCCCCCACACATGCGTGTGCACCCATGCTCACACGTGTGCTCACACACACACGCACACAGGCTTGGCAGGGAGGCCTGCGGCCGTGTGCAAGAGAAAGGCTAGAAGCTGCTGAGGGTTGTCTGTCTGTGCTGGCCTGTCTCAGCAAGCGGGAGCGAGTTCCTGCACAGGCTTTCGCGCTCCCCTCTGACAGTGTGGGCGAGAGAAAGGCCGAAGGCGCTGTCCAGGCCTTCGGAGCCCGGTCCCTCTTCTTGGCTCTGACAGGACCCCGCAGACAGGCGATTGTCTGGACGCAGCATCAGAGGACCTGCAGGTCGCAAGCCTGGGTCAGGCAAAGGGAAGGGAGCCTGGCGACGCTCCCGGCTGCCCCAAGAGCTTTTGAAAAGCCCCATCTCAAGAGACTGGGAAGACAGAGGCCGCATGGCCTTGCTTCCAGCTGTCTCACAGGCAGACTACACATTTTTGTTGAGTTATCTGAGTGAATTACTTTTATTCCCTTTTTTATGTCCCGAGCAAACCCACATCATCATTTTATTAATGTATTTGCAATTACTGTATAATGATTTCCAGTTTCGTGTGGTCCATGATATGGGGACGCTTAATCAAATATCTGCATGATGGACCTTTAAGTTCTCTGGGGCCAGAAGCTTTTCCCATCAATTAAGCTTCAAAGAAATGAGTTTTAGGCTCGTCAGCAACTGTATTTTTATGTTTCTCTTATGGCTCCCCTGCCTTCTCCCCGTGTCTTTAGAGAGACCAGGAAATGTGGTGTGGTGTTGAGGTATTTATTAGCAGTGAGCAGAGAACAGGTTTATAATAGTCATTACAAAATATTAAAATGCTTGTTTTGAAGTAGAACAATTTATATTTCCATTACAGTCACTTCCCAGGTGTCCCCCCGCCATTGCCGCCAGGGAGAGGGACATTTGTCCTGGACCCTGTGGATTCCCTGGGATCAAGGCCCTGGAGTTGTTTCCTGTGGAAAGACTGGACTTCCAGAACTTTCCATGGACTCTACATCGCTCTGCATCCCAGAGGTCTTGGGACTCTGAACCATTAAAATGAAAAAGGGATTGCCCCACCTTCCAGGGAGCTGCTTCTCCCTCCACACCAAGTGGGGGCCCTCTGGCTCCTAGAGTAAAGGGAGTTGGGGGTACACATAGATTGGCCCAGTTCAGGCATGAGGAAAGAGGACCAGGGGAGGAGAGCCGAGTTTCTAGGAAGCAGACACTGCTCACACATAACCCGGAATATGAGCGCAAGGGGAAGCGGGCACCCCAGCCCTCCTGTGAGCACATGACAGAAAATAAAAGGTGAAAGAGAATAGGAAGGCCTCCCTGGTGGCACAGGGGGTTAAGCTCTGCACTATGGAGCATCTGCAGCCACTGCAGAGCGAGTTTGATCCCCGGCCAGGGAGGGGACCCACATGGCGCAACAGACCTCTCCTGCTGGCCCACTGCTCCCCTCAGCAGTGCGTTTCAGCCTATCTGCCTGTTCTGCTCCCCGCTTTGTCTCTAGTGAATCCTCTCACCCCCCACACCTCTGGCCTGTACCCTAGTTCTTGTATGTGTAAATAAATAAATCTTTAAAAAAGATTTTTTTCCTGCTGGAAAGGACTGTCAGGTGTGACTGGGCAGAGTTCCCTCCTGTCAGTGAGAGCAGACCCCGACTAGGTTGAGGATCCCTGGAGCCGTGTGTGGGGGGGGGGGAGGGGGGGGTGACGTGAGGCTGGAGAGAGGCCAGGCCAGTGGAGGAGGGCGCTGCAGGCCAAAGGGAGCAGTTTGGCTCCACCCTGAGGGCAGCGGGGAGCCTCCAGAGTTCGTCCAGCTGCTGCGGGGAGGAGGGTTGTCCAGGCAAGGCGGCGGCCCTGGGGCAGTTGAGGGTGGAGTGGCCCTCCATGCTGGCCAGCGGCTTCCTGGGGCCAGTGGAAACACAGCAGGATCAGGGAGCAACTGACACTGTCAGGAAGCACTTAGAAGGTGGGCCCCGGGCACTGATGGGTGGGAGCAGGGTGATGTCCAGGTGGAGTCCCATGGGGGTGGGGCAGCCAGGGTCTCGGGGAAGGGCCGTTGACAAGGGTTGGGATGCAGAAGCTGGCGCCATCTCGTCTCGGCAGTGAGTCCAGTTTGGGCCGCGTGCAGCCCAGGGGTCTGCGAGACAATATGGGGAGATGCTGGACTAGCAACAGTCTTCGGCCGAGGGCCTTAAAAGTCTAGAGGGGAGCACCGTGAAGGTTCTACCAGCTTAGGGAACCCAGTCCCCAAAGGCCCTGAACCTCTGAGCACCCAGAAAAGCACCAGGCAGGAGGGACAGTCCCATCCCTTCAGTGACGGTTGAGTGTGAGGGGTCCGTGGAGACAGGGTGAGAAGGTGGAGAGGCTGGTCCTGGGGCCACATTCGTTTCCTGCCCATGGGTGCTGGTCCAGAGAGGGGCAGTGGCTTCAACATGTCCCCCCATCCTGGGGCCCCCAAGAGCAGCACCTGGTGCAGGCGTGCAAGGCCAGGCCACGGCCAGAGGTGCCCCACCCCTAGCACGCCGCAGCTTTCAGAGTATCCACAGGGGGCTGGGCTGGGCCAACAGAGGCAGGAAGGGTGAGCCAGGAGCCAGGTCCTGCTGGCGGCTCTGCTCGGTGGACACGCCTCACAGCCTGCCCCAAGCAGACAAGGACATGCAGCCCAGCCTCTCACCCGGGCCCTCCTGCCAACAAGACATCTCCCCCGGGTGGCCCAGGACAGACATAGCCAGGGGCCGCGTCTCCTACGCAGCCGTGCTGCATCAGCACCCAGAACTGGCTGCCCATGCCCTTCCGTGTGTCCTAGCCACCCAGACACCTGCGCGGGTGTTGTCCACAAGCGCCTTCACGGTTTCGGCACGTACTCTCAGAACACTCACCACGGAGCGCCCCCAGCTCAGGATCTGAGCTGGTACAGCCGACCTGGAAAGGACCTCTTCCAGCTCTTTTCCAGCGCTTAGGTTTGGTTTTTGGGTGGGAAGAGGGGTCACGGTCCTTCCTACCTGCTCCGTCGCTCCGCAAGGTGCAGCCTGAAACTGGGAGATGCGTGCAGGGAGAAGCTCCTGGGACACAGGGTGCACCTGCAATGTCATTATCGCTGCCCGGTTTTCAAGCCCGCAGACGCCTCGTGTTATGTTTACTTTGAGCCCCACGCCATTTTCTCTGATCCATTAGCTCTCCTCGGTCATAGCAAAATTATAATCATGGCGTCGCTCAGGCGGACGTGATCACATGAGTGGGCCCAGAGCCGCTCCTGGAAGACGTGGTGGGCTTCGTTCAGCACTAATGCGCCCCAGTTAAGCAGGCAGAGCCAGCCACCGCCAGTTTTACTCATCTCCTCTCAAGAACTAAGCAAATGTGCACACAAATTAGACAGGATTCTTTCCAGCCCTCTTCTCAGTCGGAAATGCAGCTTTGGCTCCAAAGGAGGGGGCGGGGGGGGGCAGGGAGAGAAGCGCCCACATCAATGTGATCTTGATTTCCCTGCATGGTTTGCCTGACAATTCTGAGCAGCTGACCTGGGGGCACCGCAGTGCCACACTGCGAAAGGCAGGCTGAGGCTTCCAGGCTTTACTGCTCTGGGTGTGCCTGCCTCGCCTCCACTCAGCCCCAGACCTGTGGGGCTGGCCTGCCCTTTCACTTCCGGGGCCTGGTCTGCTGGATAGCAGAGCCTGTGACTCCTCACCTGTCTGCCCTGACGCCTGCCTGCCCAGGACTCAGCGCTCACACCCCAAGGCCCAGGCTCTCTGCAGGGTCTGCGAGCGAATGGGACGGGGCTGAGGACGGCACAAGGCCGGCTGTGCCTCTTCCCTACCCACCTCACTCCTACCCGTCTCCTCCCCCACTGGACAGCCCGCCTTCGTGGGGAGGATGCCATTGTGTTTCTGGGGCTGCCAGATATGTGTGTAGGGACTAGGGGGGCTGCCCCTCAGCGGTTCCCATCTGGAGCCCTTTGCCCATGTCTCTGTGGTCTGTGTTCTACCTGAGATCGAGATGAGGGTGATTCACATGCTCCTGAATTCACAGCAGGAGTGAGCTATGGGGTTGCCATCTCTGCCAAGCCAGCCATTCAGAAGGTCATAAATTATCCCCCGCTATGGAGTAAACCACTCTCTTCACCCTCCGTGTAAGTTACCCGAAAGCGACCTCACTTGGTATGGGTTAGTTCACCCCAGTTACCAAGCATCCCTGGTAGGTTTGTGGGGGGCAGTAACTGCGTCGGGGGCACACACCCTTCCTGACCTGAGGCTCCAGTGTTGGCTCATCAGGCTTGGTGGGAGGGCACACTCAGATAGCAAGGCAGAGACACAGGCTGTCACAGACCAGGGGAGGGTAGCTGGCTGGGGACAGCTCTCCAGAAGGGGAGGCTTCAGCTGTGCCAGCAGGGCAGGCCAGGCCTCTGCCAGGGAACATGTTTCAAACAGAGGAGACTGAGTCTGGGGTGAGGTGGGGTACCTACGAGCCAGCCCTCAGGGATGCTCCATGTGGGTGTTCGGGGCCTTGCGCCAGGACTGGTACGGACAGTGGCCTCTGTGGGTGTCCTCTTAGCTCCCGAGCAGGCTCAGGTATCTCTCAGGGGTTGAGGTGGGGTGAGGCTTGACTCTCCGGGCAGTGGGGTCCCCAACCCTTGGCCGCTTCCATTCGCACTCCTCCGCTGCTCAGCAGACCGCCCGTGCCAGCTGCTCTCCAGAGAGCCAGGTCCGAGCAGCTGGGAACAACGCTCGGGAGGCGTGGAGGAGCCCTGGCTGGGGGTGTCCTACGTGGAAAAGCTTTTACCACTTTTAACCATGTTTGTCTAAGTCCAACTCAAAAGAAGACAGGGAAACACTGCCCGAGGCCATGACACACGCAGGCTGCACCTCCTCCCAGAACGGCGGGCAGGCGCCTGCCCCAGCACTTGGTGTGAGGAGGCAGACTCCACTGTCCTCCCTGAGGTGCTCTGTTCCGCGCACTTCTCCTTGGGAGGCCCCGGGAGGGTCGCCGTCTTCAGCGCGCCCTGACCCATTCGGAGCTCCTGAATCTACCTTCATGCCAGACTGGGCAACGGGGAGGCCAGGGCCCTGGCTCCTCGCGCTGGCGGCCTCTGGGATCTGGACCCCGAGCCAGGACCACCTCCCTGATAACCGACCCAGACCCCTGCCTGTGGCCGACTTCCCCTCTGCGGCTGGCTGCTTTGGGCGAGCTGCCCACGTGGACAGTCCCCAGAAGAGGGGCACAGGTGCAAGTGCAGACTCTGGGGGGGTGCTCGTTCCCCTCGGCGGCACGGCTCCCATCGGGCCCCCTCTCGCTCGCCAGGGCTGCTGTTCTCCTTCCGAGTTGCTGTGCAGTTTTGCTTTGTTTTGACCTGGGATTGACTGTCAGTAGTACACGTCGGAGAGGTTAAGATCAGTCTTCAAACCTCAGGAAACCTCTGAGTCATCTCAGATCTAAAGACCTGTCCCAGTAGTTCTCCGAACGCCATCTCCTACCAAAGCCCACGCGGAGCCACAAGTCCCGGTGTAGAGAGGACCGTGTTCTCCGAGACGACAGAAGCCGTGCTCTCTGGGTAGCTTCCTCCTAACGTAAATGTCCCCAGGAGCCCAGCAAAGCTTCCGGCGAAGCGGAGCACGTTAACACTGGGGAGCTCTTTCCCGGAGGCCCTAGTTCAGTGCTGCTGGCTTGCAGTCCGCGCACCCTTCACCAGCGGGGAAGACCCTCAGCCTGGAAAGCCCCGTGGCGCTTTGTCTCGGCTCAGAGGCAGGAGATCACCGCGTCTAAGCAAACAACCCTCAGAAAACACCCAAGAGAGACATGCCCCAGACATGCCGGGTGGAAGGTGCGAGCTCCTGCTTCTGCCTTGCCCCAGAGCGCTCACCCGGCCCAGGGTGTCCCGGGGAAGCAGAGCGGGCAACGGGCAGAGTTGTGGAGAGCCGCTGCTGTCTGAGCCAGACTCTGTTCTCCTCGGTGGGGGCACACAGAGGCGGAGCCTCTGCCTCTGCAGAGGATGCCAGCAACCCTCCCAGAGTCGGCCGCGGGCCCAAGGGCCCGGCTCTGCTCTCCGCTGCCCGGCCTGGCCTTTGCAGGCGGCGCTCACACGCGCACAGGAGTGAGCTGTACCCGCAGAACCACACACGCAGTCTTGAGTGCACTTCGTCTCACCCCTGCAGGTGCTCAGATGCACCCCACGCTGTTCCCCTGTCCATTCAAAATCTAGAAGATGGAAACAAGGGGGGCCACCAGCTCACCCCCACGGGATGGTTGCTGTCAAGTCAGCAGAAGACAGCGAGTGCTGACCAGGACGGAGAGTAACTGGCGCCCTTGTGCACTGCTGGTGGGGACGCCAGGTGACAGCGCCGGGTGGGAAAAGCATGGCTGTTGCTCAGGCAGAACTAACGTATGATCCAGCAGGCTCACTTCTGAGTGTGTGCCCCAAAGAATTGAAAGAGGGGTCTCCAGAAAACGTAGGTGCACTCAGCTTGTTTATAATAGCTACAATATAGGGCGTTCCTGGTGGCGCAGGGAGTTGAGCACCACACTGTGGGGCTGCTGCAGCCACTGCAGCACAAGTTAGATCCCTGACGGAGCTGACCCACATGGTGCGGCAGACCTCTCCTGCTGTGCCTGCTGTGCCTGCTGCTCTACTTCAGTAGATCTGCCTGTTCTGCTCCCCGCTCTGTCCCTGTTGAATTCTCTCACCCCCTACGCCTCTTGCCTATACCCCAGCGCTTCTATGAGTAAGTAAATAAAATCTTTTTTAAAAATAGCTACAATATAGCAGATTATGGTAGTTGAATGTGGAAGCAACCCACCTCAGTGAACCAATGAATGAATAAATGAAATTAGATACTTGTGATACGTAATAAATGAAATAAGATACTTGTGATACGTACATACAATGGAATATTACTCAGCCTTAAAAAGAAAGGAGGGCCTCCCTGGTGGTGCAGCGGGTTGAGTACCGCACTGTGAAGAAGCCACTGAACAGCAGTGTGAGTTCATGTGGGTCCCAGGGATGGGACCCACATGGTGCAGCAGACCACTCCTGTCTCGCCCGCTGCTCCCATCAGCAGTGTATTTCAGTTGATCTGCCTGTTCTGCTCCCTGCTCTGCCTCTGGTGAATCCTCTCACCTCCCTTGCCTCTGGCCTATACCCCAGCTCTTATATGCATAAATAAATCTTTAAAAAAAAAAAAAAGAAAGGAAATTCTGACAATGCTACAATGTGAATGAATCTTGAGAACAGAAACTTTGCTAAGTGAGATAGCCAGGCACAAAAAGTCAAAAATTGCTCGATCTCACCTATGTGAGATACCTACACTAGCTAAAATCACATAAAAAGTACAGTGGTAGTTGCCAGGAACTTTGGGTATGTGTGTGAAGGTGTCAGTGAGTTGTCGAATGTTGTTTAAAATGACAAAACTCCTACTTGGCTTTATTAAGTGATTCCTGAACTGGGCCGCATCCCATCTAGATGCTGGAGTTACACCAACGGAGGGGATGTCGAGACAGGGCAAGGTTATCAGCAGGAGAAAAGACTCTGTCCAACCACCCCCTCGGGGCAGGCGGGGTCTGCCTTGCAGGTGACCTCACCGCGCTGCCTGAAGCTGGTCTGGAGGATACTTTGGGAGAGGCTGAACTGCAGTAGCCTTAAGTCAGGGGGCATGTGCAGGCCTCCACGTGGGGTTGGGGTTTTTCCTGTTTGACAGTGGGTCCAAGTTTCCACTTTACAAGGTAGAAAGGGCTGGGGAGACAATAAAAGTGATTTTTGCTCAACATCATGTGTGTACTTAACACTCTGAACTGTCCAGGTAAAAATGGTTCAGATGGTAAGTTTCATTCATGTGTATTTTACCACTATAAAAAAACTGGAAAGAGAAAAACAAGGAAAGCCATAGATTCTGGTTGTTCACCTCGATCGTGTGTCTCAACCAGACCAAAGCCACTTTTTCATAAGGTATTTTGTGAAGACCCTGTATTGTCTTGAAACAAATGTGCCTTATCAAAAACTGGAGTATAACAGAAACACAGGGAAACATCGTGCATACGATTTGCCTTTCAGCAATCACGGTGGGTTCTATGACACAGCAGTCACAGAGCCAGCCTGTCACAGGCATTACAGTGACAATTCAGGCACCTGTGTGACATCGCCTTTTGGAGGTGTGAGTCTCCAAAATGGTGAACAACTCTTAATAAAGCTGCAGACACAATTTATACTATACAGCATAGGTTCAGCCTTGGGAAATGCTTGCCAAACCCCGGGGGAGAAATGCCTTGACTGTCACATCGTCCTGGATTCTACACTCAGAAACTGTAACAGGTCATTCACGCCTGTGACCGTCCGCTGGGACAGGCGAAAAGCTGTCCGAGGTGCCAGCCCCGTGGAAGTTTGCTGTGCGGGACTGTGCTGCAGAGGGCGTGGCCGCCTGGATCCCTGGCCCCACCTGTTAAGTGTCTCAGAGCCCCCTCTCAATGTAAGAATCAAAAACACCCCCACTAAATTCCAACCTCCCATCCTCCCCGCCGCCGGGTGCCCACCCCCCACCCTCTGCCCGACACCACCCTGAGAGGTGAGGGTGGAGTGGGCAGGGGCTAGCCTCTGGATCGGGCAGAACGGGAGCCCACCTGCAGCGAGAACTGGTGACTTGGAAGGGAACCTCGTTGTGTGCGGGTTTCCCACCAACACGAGAGTGAGAAAGTCCTTAATGCCAGGAGGGCATTAGCATTTATTCAAGTTTTCAAACATTGCTCTTTCACTCTGAGGCCACCTGATGGATGTGCCAGTCAACCGTAAAAAGTGTATGTGGATCCCTCTCCCAGGAATCCAACCAATTTTGCTTTCTCTAATAAGAATAGAAGAGAGGATTGTAAATGTCAAGCTGCAGATTGTATAGCAACATCAATTGAAGCAGGCATTCGTGAGCAAATGTACCATTTATCTACCAAAGGTCCGGGTGGCTTATTAATTTGAATGACCTGACGCTGGGGTGAAACTTGAGATGAGGTTTTGTTGAGAATTCAGGTGCAAGTGAAGGCAGATTTCCACTGACAGCAGAGTGGAGGGCTGGAGGGGCGGGGTCACTGCGGTGCAGCCCTGGGCCGGAGGCCAGCTGTCAGCCTAGAGTGTGGCTTGGGTTCTGGAGAATGGGACTTCCATATGATCCAGCAATCCCACTCCTAGGAATATACCCAGAAGACACAAATATACTGATTCAAAAGAATACCTGCACCCCTATGTTTAAAGCAGAACTCTTTAAGATAGGTAAGACCTGGAAACAACCGAAATGCCCAAAAACAGAAGAGTGGATCAGGAAGCTGTGGTATGAAATACTACTCAGCAATCAAAAATGAAAAACTAGACGCATTCATAGGAATATGGATGGAGCTGGAAGGGATTATGCTCAGTGAAATAAGTCAGAAGACAAAAGAAAAATACCAGATGGTTCCTCCCCTAGGAGGAATATAAGGGAACCAAATAAGGATCAAGGAAAAGAATAAGAACAATATAATAATAAAAACACAACAAAAACAAAAAGACAAGGACAAATTGGGGACACTTGATGGGGTGGGGGAGGGAGAGGGTCGAGGGCAGATAAGAGCACAAGGGACTGAGGTGATGGTGCACTGGTGGAATGGCGATGGGGATTACAATTGATGTCAAATATATATAAATAAAGAAAAAATAATATAAAATTGAAAAAAAAGGGAAGGGCTGGAGGCCAGGTGGCCTTAAATGTACAGATTCTGTTTGTGGGCCCTAGAGCTTCAACCGGAAGATTCTCAACAGCTGGGATGGCCAACAGGACACTCCCGGGGAAAGTACAGAGAGCGCTGGCCAGGCAAGGTCAGCCAGCCTGATGTGAAACCTCCTTTGGGCCTGGGAGGAAGAGGGGCTGCTCCAGTGTGGTGGACCCGTCGCAGGTTTTGGGGTTGGGACTGTGAGTAAGGAGGGGACCCAGGGGAGCTCGGAGTCTGGAGGAGGGGAGGCAGGTGGCACCCCTCTACACCGTAGGCAGGCAGCTGCTCACAGGGCCGTGTCCACCTCAGGCCCGTGGCCGATTCTCTAAGGGTGAAGACGCTCAACCAGGAGCTGCAGAGGCTTCAGGGGAGATGACAAATTCCTTGAGGCTTAGGCGGCCAAGGAGCCAGAGTATGTGTGGGGTGGACTGAAGAGGCTCTTTGGAGCTGAGCAAGGGCCAGAAAGCCAGACTAGAAGAAAGGGCTTCAAGAAGGAGGCCTCTGGGAGCAACATCTGCAGCCAGTGGCTACAGATTAGGCCTGAGGGTGGGAGACAGTGATGCTTCTGTTCAGAAGTCAGGCCCCGGGCACCGCCAGCAGGGCTCACCAGGTGACTCAGGGGTTCGTTTGTGTGGGTTTTGTCAGGAGACTGTGTCGTGCATGCTTCACTGTCTCCTGGAGTTTGCAGAATTCCTCGGCCTGGCCAGCTCCATCCGTGAAACCCGACCGTGTTAGTGCAGATGTATCCGGAAGAGAAGCCCGTTGGTTTGGGCATTTATTGTTAATTGAATTTCCCCAGAAATGGCAGCAGAAAGATTGTTAATGTTCATGAATTTACATCAAGCTAAACATCTGTTCCTCTTAAGCTAAACTCCAGTAAAGTTACGGCGGCTCATAAATTAGATCTGGGAGTAAGATGCGTCTTGCTCTTTGCACAGCTTAGTGGTTTCAAGATAGACCTCAGGATGACACATCGCAACGGAGGCCTGTGGAATACAGCCACGTTCGGCTGTGCTGTCGGTGCCAGGCAATTAAGTCAAGTTTCTGCCTTGGTGGTGAAGTTCGCAGTTTTGTCGGGCGACGGTGGGATTACTTATCAGGCCTCCAGGGACAATGTGGTGTCCAGGGGCCTTTCCAGAGGGGGTCTCACGGTCTGAGGCCGGCCTGGGCCGCCCTGAAGGTGCTAGGCTCCCGTGGTGTAGCTCGAGGGCTGTCTGCTTCTAACTGCTGGCCTGTGTTGGGGAAGGGAGCCTCGCACCCCCATCTCAGGCGTCAGTAGCCCGCCAGCCCCCCAGCCCGCTCCCGGTCTGCACATCCTTCCTATCACCCACCCCACTCACAAGGGGGCTGCTCTGCTCACCAGCAGCAGAGGAACATCTCACGATGTTGAACACTGTGTTCTGCAGTGTCCTCTCCAGTTTGTAGGGGACCCTTGATGTGCAGGGCTGCCCCAGTGAGGGACCTTCCAGTGCCGGGGTCCTTCAGGGCCTGGGGTCTTCACAGTGACCTTGGGACTGCCCCCACCCACTTCATCCATCTGCCTGTATAGAGCTCTCCCGAGGGTAGGGGCCCAGGCCAGCTTCGTGCTCACCTCCTGATCGCTTGGTTCTGGGGGGGATCAGGTCTTCCCAAGACTGGGCCGTGGCTGAATCGCCCTCAGGCCCCTGCCTGGACTACCTCCTCTGCAGGCCTCCGCAGGCCGCGCACTGCACTCTACTGACCGGCGGGGACGGAACCGGAGGCCGTCCCTCCCCTCCAGAGGCAGTCAGAGGAGCCCTTGGGTGGGTGCTGGTGTCGGGCAGGGCAGCTTCCCCTCTGGGATTCACCCCTCGCCTCATCCAGCCCCAGCCTGGCCGTGCCAGATTTCATCTTGCAGGCCGGTGGTACAGGTTCAGGGAGGGCAGGGGCCTCACTGAGCAGTGCCACACTCTGGGGCCGCCCCTGCACCCTCACCCAGGCACAGGTCCCTCCCCAGCAGCCCCCGCTGGGGTACAGGAGCCCCCCAGTACCCTCCATAGTTCCGGACCTGCAGGCTCCTCCCCCCTCAGGGCAGGGCCGCAGCCACTCCCCAGACCCCCTCCCACCCTCTCCTGGAGAATTCCGCATCGGCCAGTCCACATTTAGTGACAGCTTTACCCAGGACGGAGCTCCCAGTCCTGGGCATTGGGGGTACCACAGGGGGACTAATGGGGTCGGGAGAGACAGTCTCCCCTGCAGGATGAGGGCGGTGGGTGGTGGCAGGAGGCAGGGGGACCACAGGGGCACCAGGAGGCTGGGGGAGCGAGTCGGGGGAGGGGCAGGGACAGGCCGGAGCAGGGGCCACCAGGACCGGGCACCGCAGGTCACACACAAAACGTTTGTCTTCTCTACCAAGGGCCCTCACTGTGCCTGACCTGTCCTGGCTCTGGGTCCTGGTGTGAATTGAGGGGCTCTGGAAAGTGAACCTTAAATCCTTCATTCTCCCCAGAGCCGCTGAGCTTAAATGAGAGCACGTAAAGAGGACCTGGCCGAGCCGCAGCCCCGTCCTGGCCCAGCGCAGAGCTCTTCTGAGGCCGAGGGCGCCGGGGCAGCCGTGCACGGAGAGCAGGCCACGGAGGGACGGGGTCTGCGCCCGTGCAGGTGGCCACGAGTTCGGCACAGACGCCTCTGCGGGCCTTGGCTCTCTGGTGCAGAGCTCCTCGCAAGGCCAGTGAAAGTGGCAGCTTGCCAAGTCCCGGTTTTAATTTTTCCTTCTCGACCTCCCTGGCTCACTGGAGGATCGGGCAGCATCTGCTTGCCGAGGTAGGGCAGAGGGCACTGTGACCGCCAGACCTGGTCTGCAGCTCCAGACTCCCCGCGCGGCTGCTGGTTTTAAGCATTTTTCTTGTAGAAGAAGTCCCTGTCCACTGACGAGCCCTTGGAAAGTGCAGACAACTATGAAGGAAGAAATTAAACCACCAGAATCTCCCTCGTCTGCTGCATGGGGCCCTCAAGGGCTGGTCCCAACCCTATTTCCCGATCATCCTCCTCAAGTGCCCCTCGAGTTGGGCAAGAGACTGAAGACCCAAATCCTGGGTCTTTCATCTTCACTGGGGTCACTGCAGCCCACCCACCCGGCAAGCCCGCACAGGACTTGAAGAAGTGGGGTGCAGCAGGAGGAACCACTGCGGCAGTGCCGGTCTGCAGAGCATGTGCCTGACAAGCACTGGGCCTTCCTGCTGCCCCCATCTGGAATGTCCTTCACTCGGCTCTCCAGCGGCTTGGATTACTTTTTGTCTTGTTCGCTGCTGAAGCATCACCAGATCTAGGCTAGTATCCCCAACTTCGTCACTCTGCGCCTGCCCGTTTGCAGTCCTCCTGGGCCCCAGGAAAGGGGGGACCACGTCACTCTGGACCCGGGCAGAGTCCAGTCTCAGCTTTGGCCCTCAGACTACTTTGGAGGGAAGGCCCCTGGCGGGGGCACAGCAGAGGCCTGGGGACCCCAGCACTCCCCGCAAGAGCCCCCAGGGAAGCTAATCACAATAGTGGTGAGAATGGCAGGGGCCCCCTTCCATCTCTATCCCCCCTGCTCCCCATCCAGGGCCGCTGCGGTCCAGCCTGGAGCAGTGAAGCTCTCACCAACTGACGCATGGACGGTGGGGCTTTCAGAGGGAGCTCTGGGGAGCAGGACACATGTACGTGACCCCGAGTGTGTGCCTTACGCGAGCCTCACCAGGACCCGCCGTCTGGGGGCCGGGGCTGCTGCTGCACCAGCATCCCCCTTGCTGCAGGACTCTGCCCACACCCCTGCAAGGGTGCTGATTTTGCTTTGTGTTTGGGGGTGACATCCATGCACGACACTAGGTGTGGTGTGTCATGTATAGAGAAACAGGTGCACCACCACAAACATGCCGCCACCCCACCAAGCACTCAGAGCCCCCACCCGAGTCAGTTGCCCCCTGCCTCTGCGCTCCACCCTCCCCCTTTCAGTGTTTCCTCCGTGCTTTAGAGGTTTCCAGGAAAAGAGAAATCTGTGTCTTCATAAAAATGGGGTTTGGGAGATGTTTGTGGTGACCTTGGTTAGGCTGAAGCCTTTTGACATGGACAGAAGAATCCCAGCAAAGAGGGACTCCCTCTTCCTCTGCCAGGAAGCCTGCCTCCCTGCTCACTTGCTGCTGAGATAGTGATCTAGGGTGGGCAGCACGTCTGGGGGTGACCCCAAGAAGTAAAGGGGAGAAAAGTATAGGGAAGTGAGACCAGGGAGGGGACACGCTAATAAAGGGTGAGTTGCCACTATGGGCAACTGGGGCTCAGTCCTAGTGGGGACCCCAGAGAGACTGTGGGGAACACACCTCAAATTGGTCCGCTGAGGCATGAGGGAGCAGGGTGCTCTTCCACTAATGCCCATCCCACTTAGGTTGTAGGCTGGTCTGGGGGAGCATTAATGCCACTCCCCAAGAAACGCCCCAGACGAGGACCCAGCACACGCAGGAAGCCAGACCGTGCCCTCAGGACGTAGGTGCCACCGGGACCAGTGCCACAGCTGCTGACCGGCCGCAACGCCCGCTGGGGCTGACTGAGCAGTGGGACACAGACTCGGTGCATTTCTGCAGCCTCCAGGACCGCCTGCTCCCTGCAGGCGGGGCCGGCCTGGCCTGTGGGGCGCTGCTGGAGGGACGCATTGAGCGCAGGCCTGAGACGCCAGGGTGGCTCCAGGGCATCCTCCCTGAAGAAGGCAGGGGGCTGGGAGCCCCCCGGCCTGCCTTGCCTGGGTCTAGGGTCGCAGGGGTTCTTCACAGGCTGCTGCGTCTGCCCGATGCCACCACCCACAGCGCAGGCGCCGGCACGGCACCGGGCAGGAAAGGCCTCCCTCCCAGCTCTTTCTGCCTCCACTTCCTGCCTTAGAAGTGGGCACTCCTGGCCCCTTAGCACCTAGAGGGTGGTAGCATAAAGGGAATGTGAGAGGACTTTGCAAAGTCTAAGTGGCTAGCCAGGCCTGAGGCTTCCCCAGAGAAATGGACTCGATGCCCAGGTGAGCGGGGGTTGGGCTCGTTCGGCTGTGTCCCCTCGCTGACACCCAGCATCTGGCGTCGGGATCGGTACTTGCTGGATAAACAAATTTCCTCCCTCCCTTCCCAGCGCCACGGGCATCCCGGGGTGCCTCTCAGAGTGTCCAGGTCAGCCTGACACCGACGAACAGCCTGACAGGCCATTCGAAAGGCCCAGGCACCTTCCTGCCAGCCCAGTGCCCTCTGTGCCAGCCGCCCCCAGCACTGGCCTCGGACACCGCCGGCTCGCATGCACGGGGCTTCTCCTGCTCCCGGGCCAGGCCTGCTTTGGCAGATAAAATATTGATCAGCCTGCTGAGGAACCCAGAGTGTGATCCTATTTTCATGTCAGAAGTTGGTAATGAACTACATTTATCAAGACGGTGCTCCATGAGAAAGGTCAGCCGCAGATCTGGCTAAGTTGTTATGACACCTCATTAATCTAGCTCCCTCCATAATTGTCCCTCTTTGGAGATTCTAATGTTCTCCCATTCCAGCCACACTCCCTCCACGCCGAAGGAGATGATTATAGCGGGAGCACAGGCACATCCGCATTTAATTTTTTGAGCAGAGAGATAGGAAGCAGGTAGCAGTCTCTGGAATTAAATGTCCATCAAAGGAACACTTTCTATTGCAAAACAAAGGGAAGAGGGAGGCGCTGTGAATATTCATTCCATCAGCGTGGCACCCCCAAGACCTTGCCTCAGAGGGACATCTTCACTCGGTGGCAAGCGAAGCGTCCGGTCCCGGTGCGGGTGGGTTGGGACTCCAAAGAGTCCAGTGAAAGGGGATGCCCCAGTGTGGGCAGGTGAGAGAAAGCTGGAGAGCGGGACACTCAGACTCTGAGCCGGAGGCTCTGGGTACAGGAGGCGCCCGGGGGCAGGAGAGGGCAGGCGGAGACCTCTGCCCCAGGAAGGGAGGGCCTGGCTCTGCCTGCCCCGGCCCGGAGGGGCCTGTGCCTGCGCCTGCGCCTGTTCGCTCCCGCACTCCCCTGGCCTCACGCTCTGGCTTGTCCATCCGTGCTGGTGCTGGCCACTGCCCACCGCACCACGAGCGCCTGAGCCAGGCCTTGCCTTTCCGCAGGCACATCCCCAGCGCCTGTTCCTTCCTGACCGGTAGGTGGCTGCGGGGCTATTGCCATGGTGGACAGGCAGGAGACCCGTGCCCTCATGGTGGACTGTAGGGGAGTGGTCAGGGGGCAGAGCTGGGGAGGTGGCTACAGCCCACCCATGGAGCCCTCCACAGTGCCCCTGGCATGCTGTGCAGATGTCCAGCTGCAGACTCCTGGCCCAGAACAGCTGGCAGCTCTGAGGTCCGTGCCCCAGCAAGATCCTGGAGGAAGGTTGGGGCGTTCAGTGAGACCGAGGTGCCTCTACCTCTCTGCCCAGGCCAGAAGCGTCCTTCAGGAGCCCCACGGGGTGCATGCCCAGGAGCCTGGGTTGAGCCTCCGAGCGACCCCCTGTGCTGTGTTCAGTGCCATGCGGCATCTGGGCATGCATGCCTGCCCCCAGGAGAGCCTGGCAGACCCTGCAACGAGACACCCCCGCCATCACCCCACAACCTCCGTCTCCTCCCTGCATCAGCTTCTGTTCTTTTGCCAGGACCCCACTTCACCTTGTTGGGATGGGGGCTGTCCAAGATTTGGACAAAACTACTCTCCTCAACTAAAACCGACCCTTACCTAGACTCAAAGAAATACCCAGAGGCAGCTGCACCTGCCCCAGGCTGGACGGGTTTAGGGCAAGGCGAGGCGCTGCCCTCAACACTGGGCAGAGGCACCGACCTGAGAACGCCCCACGCGGTGGCTCTGCGTGCTCGGGAGACACACCTTGGGGCCACAGGAGGCGTGCGCATCTGGGGGATGGAGAGCCGTCTTGTGAGACCCTGCAGACTCCCAGAGAGCGAATAGATTTGATTCTGTTGAACACGGCAATTGATTTTTTCTAAATAAACATGCAGGAGGAAATGGTCGCGGCATCTGTTTCTGATGAGAATCAATTGGCCCCAAATTGGAAGAAACTCCAGAAGCAAAAACAAGCACGAGAAACAGCAGCGAGGCTGCCCAGGCTGGCCTGGTGAGGGGGGGCGAGGACACAGATGTCCCCACCCAGTAGTGGCCTCCTGCTAGTTGCGTCTCAGTAAATGTGGTTCCAGTAATGAAAATGGGTGTGTAGCTGTCAGCCCTTGAGCCTTTACTCGGTGCAAGCCGTTCCGTGCACGGCTTGTCTAATCCCCAGAGCAGCCCTTTCTCCCATTCTCAGACGAAAGCGCTGGGGCTGGTCCCAGGCCGCACATTCCGGCAGAGCTGGGACTCGAACCCAGTGGACTCTGGGACCTGCACTCTGGTGCTGCTTTCTGGCGCGCCTCCAGCTGAGCTATCACCTGGTGCCTGAGCTGACCCTGAAATGAAGGGGAAGAGCCCCGGGCCTGGACAGTCCATTCCTGCAGCCTTCTGGCCTCCAACCTGGAGAGGAGCCAGGTGCATTCCAGCCAAGCCAGTGCAGAAAGCAGCCCAACCTGCAGGGAGGGAGGTTGGGGGTGGCCCAGAGGGTCCAGCCTGCCCCGCTCACTGCCCTCAGCCTCAGTCGACCAACTGAGTCCTGTCCGGGTTCATCCTGGTGGCCTGTCAACAGCAAGACAAACTGTGTCACGTCACAGCGCATCACAGGCCTCATCTGCCGCCACGCCTGGGTTCTGACACTGCTCGGCCGGCCAGGCCGGGAGAAGGGGCCTGAGCAGAAGGCTCCGAGTGCCTGGGGGTCATTTCCGAAGGCTGCCTGTCGTCGTTTGGCCCTGGACTGGTGTGCACATGTTGGTCTTGAAATAATTCAGCCCTGGGAGTGTACCTGATTCACTAAGCAGGGCTTATTAGTCCTGTTAACTAGAACTCCCTCATCTATGAGGCCGAGTATTCAAAAGCCACCTTTAAGGTAGGATTAAGGCAAAGACGAGCTGTTCCAAGTCAGCCTTCCTGAAGGCGCTGTGGGGCTGCGGCTGTGAGCGCCGTCCCGCCTGGCAGTCGGCCGTCTGCCCTGCATGCAGTAGGCAGACCCACAGACAGGCCCATCGGCTGCACCCCTTGCAGTGCAGGGGTGAGTGCCCAGGGACTCCGAGTAATTTTCAAGTGTTATATACCTGAAAGTAATATGTTGTATGTCATAACAAAAAGAAACATGAAAATTCAAATAGAAAGATCAACCGTGGCAGTAGCCAGACTGGTCAGTGCTTGTGCTGCTCCCCCATATTCACTGGGGTTTACTGGAAAGTCTGCAGAAGAGAAGGAAATGTGTCTTGCTTGAGCCCCGGCCGCATGCAGCACGTGGGCCAACAAATTAGGCACGTTTGCTTCTCCCAGTGCTGACAGACCGACAGAGGGAGCAGTCTCTCAAGACCAGGGGGTGCGTGTGGCTGCAG
The DNA here is from genome assembly GCA_019455555.1 of Galemys pyrenaicus. NCBI lineage: Eukaryota > Metazoa > Chordata > Mammalia > Eulipotyphla > Talpidae > Galemys > Galemys pyrenaicus. The sequence goes on along the minus strand of JAGFMF010012151.1, from coordinate 105,751 downwards.
TAACCCCATCTTCTCTTCCAGGGGACCCATGCACCATGGCCGACTACACCCGCCTGAAGAAGGTCCTGCTGGCGCTCCAGACCCGTCTGCAGCCGCTCCAGGAAGGGGACGGCGCGCAAGACCCTGCCTCCCGGAAGCGCCTGCTGGTGGAATCTCTGTTTAAGGACTTGGACGCCGATGGCGACGGCCACCTTGGCAGCTCTGAGCTGGCACAGGTGAGTGCACACCCCGGGAAAGGGTAACTGTAGTGGAATGCAGCATCCCACGAGCAAGGAGGTGAGAAGAGCCTGGGACAGCTGCAGGAGGAAAGTCCCCGTCCTGCAGGAGAGGCCCTTCCGGATCCAAGGGTCACATCACCGGTGCCAGCAGCAGCGGCATCAGCCTGTCTTCTCCCCACCAGCCACCCCAGCTGTGCGTGCAAACAAGCTTGACGCACTCAGCTTCAGAGGGGCCATTCTCTGCTCTTCCTTTGGAAGTAACTCTCCCTGGGGTCCTTCACTCTCAGCAGGACGGGTAAAAGGAGGAGAGTGGGGTTTGGAGCTGTGCCCGGCATCCCAAGTCCTCTCTCCTGCGGTGCCCCATTTGGTAGGCTCCTGGCTTAACAACCCAAGCCTTGGCCTGCTTGCCTATGGGAAGCCCTGTGTCCGCCCGAGCACCCCTCTCCTTTTGGGAGGACACCTGGGTTGGGCCCTAGTTGCCTCCCTCCCAAGCATAGCACTATATCCCGTGCTCCAGCTGTGAAGCAGAGCCAAGGCACTTAGTGTCTGCAGCAGAAAGAAGTGAAGGAGGAGCCGCCTGGGCCACCAGCTGTGCCAGCGGGGCCCATAGGCTCCTGGCCACAGAAAGGCAGGTGGGGTTGCCTGGGGGCGCCTGCACTGCTCTGCTGCCTCCCTAAGGGCCTGGCGTCCTGGAGCACCCCCAGGCAGGTGCAAAGTTATGCAAGGGGAGACAGCAGCCCCTAAACCAAGTAGAGCAGTGGGGTGGGAGCAGCTCGTCCCAGGAGAGTACAGTGGCCCCAAGGACAGACAAGGTACACCGTGGTGGCCAGGTTACTGGGAGGGTTGGGCTGGGGAGGGCCCTGGCGTTCACTGAACATCCACCTTGTGCTTGTTGGTAAGCAGGGCCCTTTACCTTGATGTAACAACACACAAGAGATCCTCGGCTAGGTGGCAGGTAGCTGGCGCAGACTTCATGGTCACACGCCTGGGTTTGAGTCCCGCCTCCTGCATTTACCCTCTAGTGGGTCCTGGGCCAACTTCACTCCATTCCTCTGTCTCCTATGGGTGACCCACAAGGTGCGTTCTCCGTAGGTGACTGTGGCCTGTATGATTATCCTCATGTTTATTGTAGTGACTGTGGTCATTGTATCTTTGAGTCTTTCCAGCCTTCTATGCTGTGCAGCCAGCACTATTGTCAGTAATTCATCACATTTTTATTTTTAATTTTTTAAGGATTTTATTATTTATTTATGCATACAATAGCTGGGATACAGGCCAGAGGTGTGGGGGGTGAGAGGATTCACCAGAGACAGAGCGGGGAGCAGAGCAGGCAGAGCTACTGAAATACACTGCTGAGGGGAGCAGCGGGCGAGGCAGGAGAGGTCTGCTACGCCATGTGGGTCCCCTCCCTAGCTGGGGATCAAACTTGTGCTGCTGTGAGTGCGGCAGCCAACCCGCTGCGTCATCAGGGAGGTCCCCATCAGCATTTTTAGAGGAGAAAATCAAGTCACCTGTGCACAGGGAGGGTGCAGCGGGACTGAAGGAGGCCCAGCGGGCTGACACGCGTTGCCTGCTCTCCTACGGCACAGAATGCCTCCCAGGAGGCTCCCCAGTCTTGGGGACAGCAGGCACCCGCAGAACCCGAGTGTGGAGCAACCACCCAGAGGCCAGCCCAGCTTGCCTGCTGGGAGCCACAGACACGAGGCAGCAGTGCCTTGTGCTCACCCGCAACAGGGTGACTGTACCCCATCAACGAGCACCCCAGGACCTGCTGCCCTTGGCCTCCTGACAGACCAGCCACACAAGACCCCCTCCAGTGCTCAGCCCCCGCAAGAGCTAAGTCTCCAAAGGGACAGGACCAGGGACCCACGGATGACCTGAGCCGCCCTGGGCAAGCCCCATCCTGTTAACTAACGTCCCCCGCAGGATGGCCGGCTGGGCCAGCTGGACTCCCCAGAGCACAGGGTGCGGGGAGCACTGAAAGCTGGCTGCCCAGACAGAGGCAGCATGGACCCTCGGCACCCCAGGCCCACGGGCTTCCTGGGTAAACAGAACCTGCCTGGGCACATCGCTCTAACCTAACAGACGTGCCCCGAGGCCTCTGAGGCCATTAACAAGCGTGGTAATTGGACTATGATTTCCTCTTTAAAATTTAATGTATTTAAAATCCATTTCATAAATCTGCCAAGCAGAGCCCAGCTAAAGTGGGCCTTTCCTTGACACTGAATCAAAGACGTCAGGGAAAAAATTGTCGGCCCTGTGAAAAGTTAATCAATTTCCAATGCAGATATAGACAAAGGGAAATTTCCATCCCTGGAAGATTGATTTCCGGCGTTATGGTTGATCTCCCTTTTATCGAACACTCTCACTTGCTGGGTGAAGGGTCATTTTTTTTTTAACATTATAACATTAAATTGCCTTTAAAATAGCGAGCCAAGTTGAGACTGTTAAGTAAAGAAAAACTGCCTCCGTTCCTCTCTTCCCCCCCTCCAAAATAAATAAATGAAAGCAATTCCTTCTGAGCACTTTCTTTGTAAGACTCCAGTTCCAGACGCACCAACTACTAACTCCGGCCGAATGAGGTGCCTGGAATTTTCACTTTTAATCACTTGCATCCCAGGCCACCTCCTAGAGGGGTTCCCCTAGAGCCCCCAGGCCAGAGCCTCAAGGGCAGCTATTCTGCCCCTGGTGGGCCAGGGCAGGCAGAGACGGAGGGCCTGGCCTTGGTGAGCAGAATGGCAGTTGCCTTTCCTGGGGTGTGCTGGGGCTAAGAGGCGCTGCATTGGGGCGGTGAAGGCCAGGGAGGGATGTGGCTGATGGAGCAGTGAAACGGTGACCTTCCAGTTCAACACAGCTGGGAGCCAGGGACCTCAGTTCCCACACCGAGTTCAGCAGCTATTTCTTTACTGGGTGCATTTGATCAGACCCCTCCTGTTTTCTTCCCCGTCCATGGCACGAGGAAGTAGACCAGCTGGCCTCGGGGTTCCCTCCCATCTGAGGTGTCTGGACTCTGTCTGCCTGGAGGGGCAGAGTACTGTCCTGAACTTGATTCCCAACTCTGCCCTATGACCCCCACAGGGCCTTGGGAAATTCCCTATCCCTCTCTGCACCTCAGTTTTCTCCTCTATAAAACGAGGGGGCCAGACAGGCAAAACCAGAGAACTCCAGGTGCTGCCCGTGGCTCATGAACCATGCCTGGGACCCCTCCCCTCAGAGGACACCCAGCCCCTCTTGGCTGAGCCCCCAAGCGAGCCCCACCCTGAGCTCTGGCCTTGTTCCTCCCCTCTTCCCTGCAGCGCGAACTAAAGGAGCAGGACCTGGAGGAGGACTTCCCGGGGTGCTCGCCTGGCGACCTCCTCCGATTTGACGACTACAACGGTGACGGCTCCCTGACGCTCCTCGAGTTCTACACAGCCTTCCGTAAGTCGGGCCTCTCCAGGCCGCGCCCGCACGTCCGCTCTCGGCGGGCATCCCCGCACCGACATGGGCTCAGGGTCTGAAGGCTGCTCTCAGAGTTCGCTTGTACGTGTAGATGTAAATCTAGGTGAAGCTGCTGATTTTGTTTTGCAACAAGACTGAGCGTCAAGAGAAGCGGGGTGCGGGGTGGGGGGAGGGGGGGGCTTGCTTGAGCCACTGCTTTTGGTAAAGGCTCTTCTCACTGTTCTTGAGGAACCCAGGACTGAAATTTAAATGTGACTAGAAGAGCTTTGCCGGGTGCCCTGTGAGGATTTCATGACAGTATAGGGTGGAGGGAGCAGGTTAGAGGGTAGCCCCAGTCTCTGGCCAGGGGAGCCCTGCCTGGGGTCAGTCCTGTGGGAGGGTTCAGGAGGCTCGGCAGGGGAGGGATGGTCATCACCAAGGACCGTGGGGACTGAGGGTCCACGTCGAGATGTGATGGAATCCCTAGTGAAGAGAAAAGGGGGTCTCTACCTGAAATGGGAGGTTCTCTGAGTGGTCTTCTATGGGGTGCTTACTGTGAGTGGATGGAATGACTTCGGGAGCCTGGGTCTTCTCCTGAGTCGTTCTTCCAAGAGTAGTCGATGTCGGACATCAGTGGAGCTGGCCAGGGCTTCTGAAGCACTCAAGGTGCAAGAAGGAGCTCCAGGGAGCTTTGGGTCGGGGCCAGGCAGGGAGGAGAGGGCAGGGCGGAACTGGGCTCAGACCCAAAACAGGAGGAACATTCCCAGCCCTGTGCCAGCATCTGGGCTTTGTTGAAAGGCGCTAACATGAGCTATGCCCACGGCCTCAAGCACACTGCCCTGACTGTGCGCCCTAAGCAGGCATGAGACCAGGGCACTGAGAGCCTGGGCCGCCAGGCCTCTTCCCGGAGTGCGCTTCTCAGAAAGGTGCTCCTGCTTCATGCGACAGCTCTTGTGTGCTGTCATCACGAACAGTCACAGGACTGGAAAGAGTCCTTGCAGGTCTCTGGCCTGGAGAAGAGCTCCTTGGGCGGGGAAGGAGACAGGTGTGGGTCTCCCCTATGAGAATGTAGGTGAGCCTGGCACGGGGGTGTCACAGTGTCCCTGCGGCCCAGGACCAAAGTCCCACCCCAGTCGCCAGCCTGATTGTTACACTATGAGCTATGGCCGGGGTGGCTCCCCCACTCCCTGCCCTCCAGGAAAACTCCCATCTACGTGCAGGGGTCTCAGCTGCTGTGGCAGGTGTCTGCTTTGTAGGTCAAGGTGCTGAATCCCTGAAATAAATCTTCAAGTTTTTGCATGTGTGGAAAAATCACTAATTCCACCTGGCTCATGAGAAACAACTGTTAGATTTTGAGAAATTTTGCAAGGCAAACAGTAAAATAATGGGTAGTTTTGAATGGACCGCGGTTGAAGTTTTTACATCCCAGATATTCACGCAACCGAATGCACCAAGAAGGTGGGGTGGGAGGGACTGTCTTCCTTGGGGAAGTGTGTTACGTGCGGGCTCCCACATCGCTGGACAAGAGCCTCCTCCCGTACCACATCCTCCCTCCTACACATCTTCTCCACCCACCCTCCCCACACCAAGGCCCAGGGGTGATCTAATCCCATAGGACGTGAAAAGAAAGGGTGGAGGAGGGCAGCACAGATGGTGGGGGGCAGCCCCCAGGGCAGGATGGCCACGCTTGTGTTTTGGGGCCCACTTTGGGAGTTGGCCAGCTACTCTTTCTGGGGCCAAGCTCTTCTGCAAAAGGAGCTGTGAAATGAAAGATCATCACATTTTAAGAGCCAGGGACTAAGGCCAGGCTTCACAGATTTGGGGGACCCACGACTCACGAGTCCTGCACTAGCATCCTTGAGCAGAGACAAGCTGCTTAGGCCCCCCTGTGTCCAGGCCCTGCAGAAGCTTCTTCTCGTGAGCTCATTCCTGGGAATGGGGCCAGAACCAAACAGGAAGCTATTGACTCGGGGAAATGGAAGCACCCCGTTGTTCATGATGAAAGAGAGGGCGCCCTGTCCCTTGAAGGTCACTATAAACCTGAGCAACCCATGCAGGATGGGGCACCCACACCTCCCCCCAGCCGCACCCCCGCCAGCAGTCATGTGATGTCTGCCTCCTTCACTCCTGGACTGCTTGAAAGGGCTCGTCATCATCATTTTTAAAGCAAATTAGATTCTGCTGTTGCCTTGGACTTGATCTGAACCAGAGAGCCAAACCATTCATCACAGCCCAGCCCAAATAATAGATATGCAATAAAATGTAAACTCACGATCGTTCAGGAGCCACGGGCTCTGGGGCCCGGCATGCCCCCCGCAACACGCGGGTTCAGTGGCTTTTCAAAATCAGAGGAGCTCGGACTGTAACTCCCAGTGCTCTGGGAATGGACTTATGGTTCGGTTAATGTTGAACAGGTAATCAAGATGAGACATATAGGTAAACTTATTACCCAGAAATCAATGAACATTAAAAAATCTCACTAAAACTCAGGAAGTAGTACCTCCAACATTTCAGCTACAGCAGTTTGGATTTCGTTTTAAAAACTAGAGCTGATGGCCTGACAAAGGTGGCAACTTTAAAATCGTGTTTCCAGTCTCCCATCCAAGTACTAACGAGGCCCAACCCTGCTTAGCTTCTGAGATCAGATGAGATTGGGCGCGTTCAGGGTGGTATGGCCTAGACTCGTGTTTCCAGTCTCTATTCTTCCAGGGCCCTTGGACATAAAGCAAGCTGGGTCTGCAGGTGGCTCCTGGTGTGGACGCAGTCGCTTTATCCAGTCCAGCTGTTGTCCCCAGAGAAGCGTGTTGTAGTTATAAGCTCGGCAGCCTGGGGCCCAGGAGTGGGGCTTGGGAGGTGGTCCCTGAATCAGGTCTTCTCATGCTGCTGGCCTAGTGCAGGTCAGGCCAGAATCTGTGGCTGGCGGCTGCCGTGCACAGCTGAACTGATTCAGGGGGCTCTGGGGGCCACACAGGACAGGGGTCCCTCCCCTGGAGTAGGTCAGGGTCCCTCAGCCTATTTCTGACTGACTGACGGCACCGAAGCTCCCAGTCACCTATCTCTGTGCAGTGACAGGAGTAAACGATGGGGTGGCCCCCTCTCTTCCTGCACTTGTCAGTAAGCATTCTCTGCAAGTAGCTTTCAACTTTGCAAACCAGGGAGGCGTGAGCTCAGAGCAAAAGGTGCTGGGGTATCTCAGCACGTACCCTCCATCCTCCCTCCCTGCGCCCCACCTGGCTGGCTAGAGCCCCAGGCCCTGTGTGTTCATCACAATAAATTCATCTAAAAGTTGCTCGTTTAAAAAGCTTTTCAATAATGCATGTTTTCGCACTTTTCTGAATACGCGGGCTGGGATTGTGGGGAAAACATGTTGCTTAAATGAGGATTTTTCTCCGGCTCTAAATTCATTACAGGTTTCTTCTGGTTTTTAGAAAGATACTTGTCCTTTTAATTAATCCTACGAGAGCAACCCCAGCGAATGTGTTGGATGCAAAGCCAGGATTTGCACAGTTAGCAGTGCAGGGTGAGGGGCATTGTGGGGTGATGTGCCAGGACCATTCCCAGTGACCCAGAGCAGGGGACCCAAGTCAAGAGGGTGGCTGGGGGCTGACTGTGTGGGAGTCAGTCCCCGCCCTCACCTCTGGCCTGTGAGCTCCAGGCAAGCAGCGAGCACAGCAGTGGTTTAATCTGATTATTGCAACACCTCTGCACCCAGGGCCACTCGGAAGCAGATGAAATGATCACCTGGTGACTTTGCAGCTGTTGTTCTGCCATCTCGCTGTGACATGCGAGGATGGAGCTGCTCACCTCCAGCCCTTATCCTCTGGAGTGAATAATGCGAGGCCGGAAGCTCAGCCAGTCCTCACAGCCCTGTGCTGGGGGGCGGGGTGGGGTGATAAGAGCGGCAGGCAGCCCTGCCTCCTGCATCTGTGCCCCCCTGCCCACGCGGAGGGCCTGGTGGTGACACCACCTCCTCCTAGTCCATTTGCCTCCTGAGTTTGAGGTCGTGCACAGATAGCAGGGGCCTGTCAAAGATTGTGTCTGAACCACCCCGGCTCTTGACTTTGGGAAGGAAGCCATACCTGAGAACTGACTCCAGTTTCGGCCACGGCCCAGAGATGGGTATTACAGATGAGCAGGGAAATCCCCCACGCCTGGGTTCTTCTCTGAATGGTTGCGCAAACAAATTAACATCAGACAGATTAGTAGGGGAAAGACTAAATTTGATCACATACCTGTAGAGATTTACATGGCTGTGAACTCTGGAGTAAGTAGAACAAACTGGAAGCTTCCATCCTGAGCCAAGGCATGGGAGAAAGCCAGGGCATCAAGGAGAGAAGAGGGGATCTCCCTGATAAGAAGATGACGCCATATGACAGGACCCCGCCCCTGGACGGATGTCCTGCCTTAAAATAGGTTTCTCTAGTTAAGAAATAAGTTATTTCTTTCTGGAGGTGACCCCCACAGAGTCTTGACAGGCCTTAGCTCCACCTGCTAATCTGATCCTTCTTGGGAAAAGCCTATCTGAACATTTTTTGGGAGACTGATCTCAAAGACAGAAAGCGGCTCATGCGGAACTTGCAAATCTAGTCAAAACAAACAAACAAACAACTAACTCACTGCCTTTGGCTCATCACTGGCTGAAATGAAGACTATTTCAATCAGAGTAGCCAACAGGGGATGACCGGTGCTGTGAGTCTCCCCTCCCACTCCCAAGGCCGGGTGGGGTGCTTCTTCCTCCCCTTAAGCTAGAGAGAGACTTCAGGAAGTTTCCGCGTGAGCCGATTCTGTGCCCCTCAAGCCAGAGTCACTGCGCCATCTGAGTGATCTAGTTGTCATTTTTCCTGTAGCTCCTAATGGGGTTCTAGGGCACAAGTGGTACAAAGTGATAGGTAGCATTTATGCTGTGTCAGTACTGTGTCCCAATTAAGCAGATGAAGAAACTAAAACTCAGAGAAGTTAAGTAGCTAAGCCAAAGTCACACAGCCAACAGGGAGCCAAACTGCGGTTGAACACAAGTGTCTTGATTGCAAAAACTTCTCGTGTATTGAAACACACATGGCAGTTCACGGGGATTCTCCCATGATAAAAATCCCACTGTCCTCACAGTGGGCTTCCCAGAATTTCAAGGCACAGGTCAGTGATCTTCTCTGCCAGGAAGTCTTCCTCTGTCCCTGTATCTTCTTCCAAGCCCCACACACTGCCCTCTGAGTGTCCACGGGCCTAGAATCACCTCTGCAGTCACAAGACTGTGACCTGATGAGTGAGAACTTAATTAGACGTGTTTCCAGCCTCATTCTGCCGCTTCCTGGCTGGGTGACCTCGCACGGCTCTTCACCAGAGGTTAAGCTGGGCTTCAGCTCCTGGTCTGTAGACATGCTAACATAGGGTCTCTCAGGACTAAGGGAGGTAATTAGGTAATTGCAATGTGAATAGAGTGATACCTTGATTGTGTTAAGTAGGTAGTCAATGGCAAAGGTTTCTGTGTGTTCCCACAACCTTTCCCTCACAGCACCTTCCCCCTGCCCCAGGGCCACACCTCCAGGGCCACAGTAGACCGCGGGCGCCATGAAGGGAGAGGCTGTGTTGCTTACCGTGTTCTGCCTTGCATGGGGGTCTGTGCCAAGAAAGCCCTTAGTGAATGTTCCCTGGGCAGGGCTGTGGAATAGAGAAATACGCTTGGCAAGCAGGGGGGCCCAGATGCAATGTGACTGTCACCAAGGCTCCCGGAGGCCCTCGCATGCTCCAGAGAGAGCAAACAGGGCCAGAACCCTGGTGGGAGAGCACCGGTCAAGCCGAGCCAGGCCAGCAAGGGCGTCCCGGTCACCACCCTGTCGCTGCACCAGCAGTCCAGATCCCCTGATGCACTGAATGGATGAGCAGCAGGAGCAGGGGAGCCCCTGAGGCCCACATGCACCTACTGCTCGCTTGGAAAAGACAGAAGCTGCTTGGCCCCTCTAGCCCCTGTCCGCTCCCAGGGCCGCCGACGGCCCGTTCAGTCCTGCTCAGGACAGGTGTGCTGTCGGCTGCCAGGCCCCTGCCCACGGCTCCGTGGCCCTGCCTCCAACAGCCACGTGTGGAGATGGGCCCCTGCTCAACTGCTCCTCAGTCACAGCCTCCTGCCCAGCAGGGACAGCAGCGGCTCAGCCACACTGGCTCCTGGCACCCTCCAGGTGTCTCTGCCGGCTCTACAGATCTGTGCACCGTGGAACATCATGAGCAATGAGCCTCGTATTTCCTCTTAAACTCTGGCGTGGGCCCCTGTGGCCCCCTCCCTCCCACCTCAGGCCTCGCTGCAGGCCAAACCCCATCCCCTCAGAGGAAGACACAGCTCCAGGCCTGGAGCTCCACCCCCAGCAAGCCCTGCTGGAAACTGGAGGCCCTGGTGGCTCGAGGCCCTCTGGTGAGAGCCTGGCGGGCTCTGGGGGTGGAGAGGCCATCGGAGGAAGGAGAAGGCCGTCCTCTTGAGCAAAACCTCAGAGACCCAAGCCCCCTGGCTCAGGCTGGTGCCAGATGTGTTAAAGGGAGCTGTGTGGATATGGGCTGGCTATGGGAAGACTGGGGTGTTTCCCCGAGGCTGCCGTGGGCCTGGCTGTGACGGGAGGGAGAGGCTCTGGGCGGGAGACACAGGCCCCGCTCTGCACAGGCGCACCAGGTGTGCCGTGTCCATTTTAGGGACAGACCAGCCAGCCAGCACCTTTCAGGGGAGCCGCCAGGGCAAGAGACCACGCAGGGGGAAAGGTCTGGAAGCAGACTGGGACATACAGCAGGCAGACGCCAGGTCAGCAAGCCCCTGGGCCGCCGATGGCTAGCCTGGGCCGGGGCCAGCTGTGAGCCCCTGGGGCCTGCAGTCTAGCAGGGGGCGGTTGAGAAAAAGGAAAATAGCCAAATAAACGAAGTAGAAGCTGGGAGATGGCACAAGTGGATGCAGGTGGGCAGGGAGGACCTACTCTCCACAGAAGGGGGAGGAAGGACATTCGAGCAGAGGCCTATACAGCCAGTTGGAGATTACGGGCAAAGGGGGTAACTAGGAGAGCAGGGGCACTGACAGGCGGGGAAGTGCGTGGTCCTGAAGGGGCAAAGGGCTCGAGGTGAGTGCGGAGGCTGGCATGAGAGGAGCACGGCTGATAGGTGCAGCCAGAGGGGAGAACTGGAATGGCGAGGTCGACCAGGAGACTAGGAGAAGGCAGACTTGGCTTGACGTTCCGAAGGTCAGCCAAGTCGCCACCCAGCCTCTTAGGGGTATCCAGGGAGCCACGAGCCCCTGCTGCCAAGTCCACCAGCCCAGGCAGGCTCGGGAGAGAATCCCAAGTGTCAGCAGGAGACCGGGACTCAGCCTTCTCCAGTGATGGCTGTCGGGACAGGAGTCAGCAGAAGGGGCCTCCCTGGTGGCACAGGGGGTTGAGCACTGCACTATGGGGCATCCGCAGCCATTACAGCACGATTTCGATCCCGACCAGGGAGGGGACCCACATGGAGCTGCAGACCTCTCCTGCCTCGCCCGCTGCTCCCCTCAGCAGTGTATTTCAGTAGCTCTGCCTGCTCTGCTCCCCGCTCTGTCTCTGGTGAACCCTCTCACCCCACACCTCTGGCCTGTACCCCCGTTCTTGTGTGCATAAATAGATAAATCTGCAAAACAAGAAGTCAGCAGAGCTATTGTCTTGGGTGTCAATGCTGCATCCATAGGGCTCCCCCACCTAGAGGAAGGTACCGGCACAGCTGAGGTTGCCCTGGCCCTTAGCCACCCTGGTTGTGCCGGCAAAGTCACTGGCAGCCCTGGGAGAGGGGTGTTCCCTAAGTGCGTCAGCCACGTGGGCAGCAGGAGTGGCAGAGCAGACCCCTGGGCACTCCAGGGCTCCCCGAGTGTCTCTCAGGCAAGGAGAGCTCGGTTGGGAGCCCAGACGGCCGCTTCCTGGGGCCTCACCCTCCGCCAGCTTCTTGTTGGAAGCTTCACACCCAGACTCCTCTTTCCCATCCCCAGCGGGATGGGAAAGCAGCTGCTCCTGGGCCTGCACAGCCAGCCATTGTGAGGGCTGAGTCTTCAAGCATTTCCACTTTGAGAGATCCCAGCTGGAAGCTGTCAATGGCCTCAGTGCAGAGCAATTGAATAGTAGCAAATGAACTAATTACAGGTTGTTATAGAAAATCTATTATATACAAATTGCAAAGAAAACTCATTAAAATATGATACTTTGGGGATTTTTTTTTGAAGCCCTCCTCTTGTGGGGAGAGGTAGGTGGGTGGGGTGACTGGGTACCTCTGTCCTCAGAACTCCCTGCAGGGCCGCAGCTGGGGAATGGGGGAACGGGGGGCCGGGGCTCAGTCTTGAGGGTCACACAGCCCTGGTGCGTCACAGAGAAAGTGGAAATTCTGCATAGAACAGAGCGCTTTCTGAATGTTGGTAAATATTCAGAAATGGCTACAGAGGAAACAAAGAATTTCATTACAAAGATATAACTTGAAAACAATTTAAATGTCAGCGTTTTGCCAGGAGAGCTCAGTATTATCCTCATAAATCTCGGTGTTTTTGCAAAGCTTTTGTGAAGACTTCAAAAGAATTCAAGATGCAATTAAGCACTGAAGGTCACATTACTGACTTCCTGACTTGTTCCCTTGATCGGGGTGTTGGGAAGGCTGGGAGGCAATGGCAAGCCAGCAGCCTGAGCCCACATCTGGGGGGGCTTTGCAGATGGCCCAGCTGAGGCTGTCAGGCCACGCCCAGGAAGCCAGGGCCACGCAGAGGTGCCCCAGCCTAGCTGCCTCGTGCCAAGTCTCAGTGTGGGTTTGGCTCCAGGAGGGAGCATGGGCGCCGTGTCCCGAGCTGTGACACCTGCTGGGTGTTTCTGAGGGGAGCCTCCCCCAGCTGTGTACCCCTGAAAGTACTTGAAGCACCGATCACTTGTTCTGTTTTGTGTCCTTTCCTTCTCTCCAGCCACCTTTTTTCAGGCACAGTAATAGTGCCCCACTCACGTGGGCACAGCAGTGGGCTGGGTGGGTGGTGGGTGGCCACCCTCGGGGCTGGGGACACTCGCAAGCCCAGCAGCAGGGCGGTGCCGGTGGAAGACCTCTGGGAGCTGCGCAGATAGGAGCATGTTCTTCCAGAAGGAAGAACTGCCACTGCCTGCCTGAGGTGGGTACTGCAGGGGAGGTAGACGGCTGTCAGAGACCCCAGACCAGGCAGGTGTGACCACCCTGACCCATCTCAGGTTTCTCTGCACCAGCAACGCCTGTGGTCTGGCCGGCCCATCCCGCGGTGCTCAGCACCCTCCCAGCACAAGGGCTAGGGAGCCTCCGCCCCACCTGGAGCCGGGCCCGTCCTTCCAGGCGTGGGCTGAGGAGGGCTGAGGGCACAGCAGACGCCAGGCGGTTGAAATCCAGCCAGAGGCACGGGACCCAGAGGACCTCAACAAAGGTGGCAGCAGCAGAAGGGACAGGGTATCAGTAACAGGCCCAGGAGGCCCAAAAGGGAAAGCACCAGTTGCTTTTAGAGCAGGCAGGGTTGTTACCTGGGGTGTTTGAATTCAGCTGGACGATAGGCAACTGGAGAGAAAGCCTAGAACTTTCCAAGGGGAATGTTCAGTCTGATAAAAAGCAGATGTTTGACTATGACATCGAACAACTGGTCAGCAAATACCAGGCTCCCAGGCTGCTCGCTGCAAGGAGGTCTAGAGCCCTGAGGTGGACTGAGCTGCAAATGCCCTTTGCAGTGAAATGGGGGCGTAGGAGGTGCTCCCAGCTGCTGGGAGGGGGCACGATCCCGTTGTGTGGACGAACGAGGCAAGCCTTGCTGAGGGTGTGGGCTCTAACCCACAGCTTCCCGGTACAGCTGCCCAGACTCTAGTTCTGGAGGTCCCAGACTTTTGCCTCTACTTGTGAAGGCCTCTGTCACCACGGAACCCCTGGGGCCCAGGTCAGCTCTCGGAGAAGCAAACGTGCCTAATTTGTTGGCCCACGTGCTGCATGCGGCCGGGGCTCAAGCAAGACACATTTCCTTCTCTTCTGCAGACTTTCCAGTAAACCCCAGTGAATATGGGGGAGCAGCACAAGCACTGACCAGTCTGGCTACTGCCACGGTTGATCTTTCTATTTGAATTTTCATGTTTCTTTATGTTACGGCATAATAACATTATATTACTTTCAGGTATACAACAATTGAAAATTACTCAGCATTTGCATGTTACAAAATAATCACCCCAATAAGTCTAGATTACAAGCCCCCCTGTAGCAGCAGGAAGGCAGCACAGGAGCAAGGTTCAGGATGGTTCTGGGCAGACGGGTCAAGGAAGGGGAGTCTTGGAGCCCTTGGTGGTTTTTGATGCTTTTATTATTAAAGGTGGCCTGGTACATGGCAGGCAGGGGTGCGGGGGGGGCCAGGAGGCTGGCAGGGCTCCCAGCCCCCAGCGCATCTCACCCTCTCAGCTGCTGCTTCTCTCTCTCTCTCTGCTGCTCTCGCTTTCACTGCTGCTCTTTGGTCTGTTGGTCGGTCCTGTGGGTCCTGGCGTCCTCATGACACCGCCCATTTAAGCCCGTGTCCAACTCAGGTGCGCCCACTTGCGCATGCCCACCCTGGAATGTTTGCAGCACTGCAGATGTCCATCATCACAGTGGTGGGAGGGTGGAAAGACCTGATTTCGCTAACCCTACACCCCCACCCCCACCCCTCACCCGTTGTCCGTTAAAACACAGGGCTCCCTGGCAGTGGTATATTATTTCAGATGTCTCCGGCCCGCCAGCCCCTCCGGCTCTGTCCCACGGTGTCCTGTTCCCGGCACCAGGCACAGCTCCGGGAATGCGGGAGGGAGCGCAGTGTGCGAGCCGCCCCGGGCAGCCTGCTGGCGGAGCCCTGGAGAGCCCTTCTCCTCCAGATGGCAGGGACGTTTTGTCTTCAGACAGGTGCTTCAGGCTCAACAACTGTTTCTACATTGTCATGATTGCAAATCACATCCAGGTGGGACTGGAAATGGGGCCCAAAGGACTCTGCCTCCCTCATATAGGCGGGGGAGAAAAGGACGGGCAGCTCTTGAAGTGCCTTCTGGGCTCTCTTGTCTTCCCAAACACGCTGAGCCTTACCCGCCTCCGAGTGGCCGCTAGTTTAAAGACTGCCGAGCACTCAAGTGTCCCCAAGGGCCACTCACCGCACCAGGCACCTGCAAGGCCTCCTCCCTACCCCGACTTCTGCAGATAAAGAAACTGAGCCCCAAGGGGCTGGAGCCTGCTATTTCCAGCCCCGCGCACCTCTGGCCAGGTGTCTCCACCTCGTCTCCTAGAGGCCCAGATCCAGAGACCCTGAGACCTGTGCCCTCCGGGGCAGCAGGGGCGGGCTCCGAGTCCTCAGAGTCCTCTCTGAGGGCCGTGCCGCTGCAAAGGGCCGGGCCTGCACCTGCACCCTCTTTCCTCTCCTGAAGCCCACGACGGTTTCCAGACACATTTGCCCAGGTCCCTTTCAGGTGACACTATGAAGAGTCCCCTAGACTGTGGTGATGGTGCACAGTGAATTGGTGATAGAAATTCAAAGGGGACTACATGAAGAAAAGCTAGCAAACATTATAAGAAAAATTAATTTTTTAAAAAAAGAAAGAAAAGAGTCCCTTAGAACACATCAACATGCTCCCCACGTGATCAGGTCCCCCACAGAGGAGCCAGTCTGGAGGCTTACCTCCAAATTCATCAGCTACAGATCCCTTCTCTGTGCCCACTAAGAAATGCACTCCTGCAGGCGCCCCATTTTAGCCCTGTCCGAGCCCAGCGTCCGTCCCACCTCCTGAAGCCCGCCTCCGTGTAGCGGTGCTTAGAAATGTGCTAGCACTTGACAGCAGGTGCACAGTCAGGGAAGGGGTGACCGGGGGACAGCCACACCCCCACCCACCCCTCCCTCCAGCACCCTGCTGCCTCCGCAGGAGGGGCGCCCGTGGTGCCTCGCAGGCACGCCTAGCTGACAGGGCACAGCAGGGTTACAGCTCCTGGCCGCCACAGCTGGGTCAGTCAGAACAAAAGGGGGGTGGGTTGGGAACCGGGCCTCAGGGGACTAGAGGGCCAGGGCCAGCCAGCCCGACACCTGGAGGTGCTAGTGGACAAGTGGATGTGGTGTTGGTCCTGGCCCCTGAATCACATCCCCACTCTGGAGGGGACGGGACAGGTTAGAGGTGAGGGCTGAACCCAGCCACGTCCTGCCCAAACATGCAGTGAAGCATCTCTGCCCTCCCCAGAGACCCTAGAATTACCATCCCCTGAATGGTGAGCACTGAGGGGTTAGCACTTCTTTTTTTTTTTTTTTTAAAGATTTATTTATGCATACAAGAGCTGGGGTATAGGCTAGAGGTGTGGGAGGTGAGAGGATTCACCAGAGACAGAGTGAGGAGCAGAACAGGCAGATCCACTGAAATATGCTGCTGAGGGGAGCAGCGGGCAAACAGGAGAGGTCTGCTGCGCCATGTGGGTCGCCTCCCTGGCAGAGGATTGAACTCGTGCTGCAGTGGCTGTGGATGCTTCACATTGCAGTGCTTAACTAATCCTTGTGCCACCAGGAAGGCTTGAGTTAGCACTTCTTGATGAAATTCAGGGATTTCAGGTTTGGGAAGAAACAGAAAATGGAATGTTCCTCGGCCGGAGGGGTTGGCTGCAAGGAAGGTGGGGGTTGAAAAGTAAAGCAGGAGTGATTTCTACCCAAAGGGGCCTAGAGGGGACCTTGAAGGTTCAGGCACGTCTGAACTTGAACATAGATGGGCACTGCAGATTGTCCAGCTGACTGTGTCCTACCCAGGCAAAGGCCCTGGGGTCTCTCCTCCCAGCCCCACCTAACACAGAGCACCCACCTCCCCTGGCTTCCAGCAAGCCTTTGCACAGCCTTCCCAGACAGGTGGGGGTTGGGAAGGCAGCTAAGAGCTAGGGGAGCAGCCTGGGAAGGAGCAGCGGCTTCTGGCGGATGGAGAAGCAGTTGGCCGCTGCATCTAATTGGAGAGGAATGTCAGCGTGCTTCCACTTTGGATGTTTTCCTCGTGTTCTCTAAATTAACAATGAAGGTGTGGGCCGAGCACGACTCCCTGTCCCCTGGAGCCAGCTCTCCATCATTCAGAGGCTGATAGTCCACTCTGGATTATTCATGCCCAGACTCTCGCCAGCCTCCCAACCTCCCTGCCTCCCCTCCTGCCAGCCGCTGCCTGGTTAGAGTAGAAAGCAGCTCTGGTGAAGAATAAGCAGGAGAGGGATGGAGCGGAAATCAAAGCAACCTGGTGTGCTATTGATTCATGGGCAGCGTTGGTTTGGGAGGAGGGAGGCGCCTGGCCTTTAGTGGACATAGGAGGAAGGGCCGCGTTATCTGTGTGAGGGGCTCTGCCTGAGCCTCCCACTCTTGTGCCCACCTCCCTTTGAAGTCAGAAGGTTATTGATCTTTACTTGGAGGGCACGGCACAGGTCCAGCCCGAGCCCACGATTCTGGCCCAGACCGCAGGTGCACCCCTCTGTAGGAAGCCCTGGCCGGGCAGCTGGGCCAGTGAAATATTCACGGGCCCAGAGTCTGGGCAGCCCGACTTTAAGGGCCTGGCATGGACTGCCCTGAGTGCAGCAAGCTGCTGCTTTGAAGAACAGCAGCTCAAGGCCGAGGCCCCGGCAGGGTCTTTGACGGCTGCAAGCAGAACGTCTGCCGAGGTGCCCAGGGCTCCGGGGTGGCCTGCGGCACAGGACAGCGGGGTGACAGACCGGCAGCCCCAGGCTCAGTCCCGGAGCATGGGGATGGCCTCCCTGACTCCCGTCCCTGTTTCGTGCCCCTCAGACAGGGGTGCTTGAGGCACGGCCCTTCCAGTAAGTGGCCTGGCAAGCAGCTGTGCTCTGGGGCTCGGCAAGTAGCGTACGCGTGAATGGAGACACCCCTGGCCAGCGCCGGTCCAGCACTGGCTGAGGTTCCCAGAGGAAGCTTTGTGGGATGCAGCCATGGTCTTTGAAGTCACAACCAACAAGTAAGAAAGTGCTCAGTAAATGTGAGTTTAAGGAAATGCCCCAAATTGAAGCAGCAGGCGAGTGCCTCTCGGGGCCTCCCTCTTGCCTCGCACCCACTCCAGGCAAATTCTGGGCTGAGCCCTGGGAACACATGGCAGACCCAGCCCTGTATCCCTGGGTCTTCTAGCACCGTAGGGGGGAAATACTGAGTCGGGGTCAAGAGCAGCTCCAGAGTCCAAGGACCCCAGGTGGGCACTTTCTCGGTTCTTTTCTTCAGCAAAGAAAGAATTCCACGTCAAGGACTTTACTGATAGGTAGGAAGGACAGGAAAGGTCCTGTCCCCCCTCTGAGCAGAGAGGGGTCCTGATCGGGTAGCCACTGAGGGGCCAAGAAGTAGGTGCTTCTATGGGTATAGTGGGCGAGGAGTGGGGGTGACTATTGGGTGTCTCCGAATTGTGTCTCTTGTTGATTGCTTGGGCCCGTGGGGTCTCTCGGCTGCCCAGGCCCACGGAGTCTTCCCCTGGTGCCTGGCCTGCCTTCAGGAACCAGCTGTGGCCCACCGCTTTAGCACTGTGCTACCATGTTAGCATTCCGAATATTTCATTTCTAATGGCCTGGGGGGCACCATCCTGGTCCACGACTGTTCTCCATCAGATTGATGAATGGACCTAGGGCACCTGGGCTTGGGGGCGCCCTCCTGGTTCCCACCGGTTGGCCAGATTGATAAGTGGGCTTTGGGACTATGATTCTAACTGGCTACCTGTACCCATTTCCTGACTGACCAGTCGTTCGGCACCCACAACAGGCGAGCCCTGCAAGCAGGAGCATCGGCCCTGCGGGTGGGGCCTGGCACCCTACACAGGGCAGAGGCCCGGGGCAGAGGCGTCGCAGGGCTCACCGTGTGTGCAGAGCTTGCTTCTGAAGCTGCATGATTAATGTCAGGCCGTGATAACAGCATTAGTAACTGGTGCTTATTGAATGCTACCATGGGCCACAGTACAGTTCTAAAGGGACTCTTTAATCTATGAGAGAGGAACTGTCATAAACCCCTTTTTGCAGAAAAATCATGGAGGCATCAGGTCCCCAAGTATCTTGCTTTCAGAGCTAGAGAGCTGCAGGCCAGGGATTTGAACCCAGGAGTCCAGTTCCAGAACCCAAATTTGGTACCTCAAATTTGGCAGGTGTTGGCTTCACAGGTGCTGAAGGCTGGTGCCAAGGGGCGGGAACATAAAAGCCTTTTTGAAATGGGTTTAAGCATCGGTCGAAAGAAGAATTGTAGACATCTGTTATGGAAGACTTTCTGAGTTTTGCTGTGACAAAGAACAAAATTAGAGCAGTAACTGGAGGGATAGCAGGCCAGAGGCGGTGACGGCGTGTTTGCTCGTTAATGGCGATGACCAAGTAGAAAGGGGGAAACTGATGGGGCGAAAGAAGCACTGACACACCTGGAGCGACTCTCTGGCGTGAGGGTGGGTGAAGCCTGGCGTGGCCGGGGAGACACTTAGCAGGGGGCGGCCTGGGCGCGTGAGCTCGGTCCCGCTGGCGGGTAGACGCGCTGGGAGCACTACAGAGAAGAATACGTCTGTTCTTCTCGCTGAATCCAGAAGCAGGGTCTCGGCTGAGAGCGAGGATGGGGGAGGAGGGAGAAGGTCTGGAGCAACAGCCGAAGAGAGCGGACAGGTGAGCAGATGGAGAGAAGGCAGCTTGGGCACTGCACGCGGGAGACTCCAGGTCCCTAATTCAAAGGGAAACCAGGCGGTAGGGCGGCGTGCTCCTCTCTCGCCAGCCATGTTCAGCTTCGCAGATACAAGCACAAAATACACAGGCAGATGACGCCAGAGCTGGGTGGGGCCGGACAGGGCAGGGAATTGAGGATGTGTGCAATATCTGATTCCAGTGATTTGAAGTCCATGGAATTAAAACTGAGTGAGAAAGAAGGAGCATCCTGAAGGGGTGACAGACAATTAAATGGTTGGTCAGCAAATTGTGGAGCTGAGGAATTGTTGGAGTCTAGATCCCAGAGGGAATAAACCAGAAGAGATGGAAGGTGACCAGACAGTGCAGCGCCCCGAGATAAGATTCTTCAGCTGCCGTTATCTGTACTGACAACACCTTACCCCAGAAGTAGTCATGGGAGTGAGGGCCCATGGGCGGAGTGTTGGCAAGGCCGTCAATGGGATGTTGGCACTGCCCAGTGCTGGCACCGGAGGTGTGCAGAGAGACGCCGGTCAGCCACGAGGGCCACAGTGGGGCAGGGGTGATCCAGGAGGCGATCTCAGCAGAGGGCTGGCAGGTAACGGGCAGAGCCAGCACGAATGCATCCATCTCTCTCTGAAGCAGGTCCCTTAAGAGGAGCCCTCTTTTTGCCCCCACTTCGCAACGAAGGAATGGAGGCTCCAAAAACTCAGCAATGCAGGGAAGCTGAAGCTCACAGGCACTCTGCCTCCACCGCTGACACCCCGGCCAAAGCAGCACACCTCCCAACAGTGACTTGGTGGGCACCAGTGCAGTCTGGTCCCTGTCCCCAGTGAGTTCTCTCCTATGGGAAGTGAACACCCACGCGAAGACAAAGCAGAAAGGCTTTGGGAAGGCTGCCCAAACGATATGCCTGGGAAACTAAGGAGGGTCTAACACCTCCAATCAAAAAGATGTTAGAGTCTCCACAGAGGGGTCTGGGACTCACAGGCAGACGAGGGCGTAGGGAGAGGCATCCCAGACAAAGAGAAGAGTCTAAGCAAAAGCACAGAGACGGGAACACCATCTGGAACAGCCAGTTAGTCCCTTGAGTAGACAAAGTTAAGAGAAAAGCAAAGGACCACTTTGGAGGGAAAGATGAACCAGAACCACAAGGGAAACTAAATGTAGCCACAAACAATCACTGAGTTTCAGAGACTTAACACAATATAGATTTACTCCTCCTCATGGTTCTTTTAATGCTGGAGTTCACTGTGCCAACACCATGACCCAGGAACCCAACCACTTTCAGTTTGTGGTTCTAACAACTTGTAGGGCCTCAGATTCCTGGATGCTCTGTAGTCAGCCAGCATGTAGAAGGACAGACTAGACGTTCTTAGAGGAGACTTCCCTGTAGCTGGGCAAGGACTTGTGTGTATCCCATCTGACACGTTCCATTGACCTGAACTCAGGCACGTGACCCCATTCAACCCAGGGGCAGCTGGGAAATGTAGTCCAGCTGTGTCCACAGGCGGGAAAAGAAGCAAGACTCCATGAACACACAGTCCTGCTACAGTAGTGCTTCAGGCTGCAGGGTTTGGGCTTGTCAAAGAAGCCCAGGAAACCAGGGAGGCAAGGGTGGGCAAAGCCAGCTTAAGTATTAACCTCACCCCACAAGGGAGACTGTGGCCTGAAGAACTCAGGGGGTGATGGACACCTGAGCATAGAAGCAGGAGTGAGAGGAGGAAAAGTCCACAAAAAAGGGATGGTATTGAAAGACTCTAGTGACCACTGACTAGGGTCTTGGGAGAAAGTAGCTGCACAGTGACAGACGACTTTGAGGCTTCCCAGTGGGGCCAAGATGGCTGCCTGCTTCCTGTCCACAATGGGGGCACCAAAAGGCAGGCTCAGGTTTAGAAGATGAAGTGACTGCAGGTGGCCCCACAGAGCTCTCTGTCCACGGCCTGGCTTCAGAGATGGGGGACGAAAGGACCTATTTTAATTTTCTTCTTGGGCCTCCACATGACAAGGGAGAAATATCACCCAACATTATTATCTCTCAGGAAAATACTCTTTGGAACCATAAAAAGGGAAATACAGTGAAGCCAGACCACAGAGGCTGCCCCTTAAATCAGGAGCTTCTAAATTATCGTGGTGGCGCTCTCTAATTCCTCTGGATGAAAACATTAAAGATGACAATGTCCCTTTAAATCAAATGCCCTGAGAGTTGCTGTGAAGTCAGTGGACTCTTTTTTTTTTTTTCTTGTGAGGATTTTTTTGTCTCTTTTCACCTTGTAATAAAATATAAATCATAACTTGTGGGGGCAGGCTCTACAGAGCAAGCTGTGAACATGGATTTTTTGAAAATGAAGGTGTTTTGTTAATGGGAATCATCTCATCTCAGGAAACGTGAGCGTTTCAAATGATGAGTTTGCTACTTCACACTCATTTTTTTTCTCACGGGCTGGCCCCGGGCCTGGCTGAGAGGAGCACTGTGATGGCTTGCTTGAGGAAGCGGGCCGGCTGCCTCGACCCTTCCTGGGGTGGGTGACTGGACTGGGACCATGCGAGGGCAGCCAAGCCCCCTAGCCTGACTGTGGGGTGCAGGAGGCCTAGTCTTTGGAAGCAGCACTTGGAGGTAGGAGAACTGGGGTCAGGCATGGCTGAGCTCTTAGGCCACACAGAGAAGCCAGAGGTCAGTGCAGCCCCAAGAAGGGGTGGGAGCCACTGGTCAGAGAGACCGGTGTGCAGAGCCTCAGCCAAATAGACTTGTTTTCCAGGGGCTGATGAAAGGGGGTGAGAGATGGGCAAGAGTCAGTGCGTTGACCCAGGCTAGGGTCATTCCAGGGCAGTATGACCCGCAAGGCTCAGCCGTCAGTCTGTTTCTCTCCTCTCTACACTCCAGCTCCCATTTCCATGAGCTGAGACTCAAGCCTGGCAAGGTTGCGTCTGTGAAGTTGACTGGACAGTTGTAACTGAGATTGGGAAGCAGACACAGACACTTGGGAATGGTTTTTAAGGCCTGGGTCTGAACTAGAAGGGCGTGCTGGCTGTCTGTGCACCCTGCTGCCTGCAGCCCTCTCCCCTTGACAGAGCAGACATCTCGAAGGAGGCATCTGTTCTCATAACCCCATCTCCTTGCTCCGAACCTGGCTCTTCCCACTGCAGCCTGTCCACCTCCCTCCACCCCGCACTTGTTCATGTAGGAAACCGAGACCCGCAGAAGTCACAAGCTACAGTTGGTGTGTCCAGGGGATGCACCTCGGTCTTGAGCAGGTCTGACCCTTCTGCAGCATCAGGCCCTACTGACCTCTCCCCTTGAGACGCTCGTTTGCCTTCTACCTCTTCCATCGGTCTTGCCAACGAGCTCCTCTTTTCCAGCCTCTTGCCCTTTTTCGCTCTGCAGAGGGCCCAGTAGCAGACACACTCCGCAAGCCATTCTCTTACCACAACTGCCCATCACGGACAGTGCAGTCCAGAAGAGTCACAGACCAGCGAGGACAGCCACTCCAGTACCATCTGATGTACAAGAGCAGACAGAGGGGCTGAGATACGCGGCCTCTCTCCTCCGTCTGTATTCCTCTTCTAGGTCTTGCCAAACCCAGCCCAGCCACTAGGCTTCCCGCTACAGATCTCCACAGCCCCCTGACCCTTGCTTGTGACACATGGCACCTCACTTAGTGTGACGAGCTCCCCTACCCCTCCCACCCTGGCTCCCTTAACTCACCTACGTACTTTTAATTTTCCCTTAAACATGCTTCGTTAATAATCAGACTGCCAAGTGCTTCCAAGTGGGTGGTCGGGTCTTTGAGAATCTACACACCGCTGGGAGATAACTCTGGGTGCAGGGGGAGGTAGTGGCTGAGAACCACGTGGAGAGACCACAGCACTGGGACACCCAACTGGGAGGCCCACTGTCGAGGCCTCGCTGGCCTGCTGCCCGCCACAGGTTGGCTGGTCAGCAGGCCAGGGCCATGGCGGGCCATTATGGCCCAACAGAATTATGTTGAAGGAAAAGGAGTGCATGGATGCATTTACCAGGTGCCAGCAGGAGAGCACAGGGGAAGGCCAGGCGCCTGGGGCTGTGGACACCATCTCCTAGCCCACCTGGCCCCAACCATTCTAGCTGTCACTGAGCAGACGGCACACTGGTTCTCAGAGCCACCTCTGGGTGCCCCAGGGAAGGCTGTTTGAGACCACAAGTTCTTTCTGTGGCTCATGCTTTGCAGTGAGCCCATGTGGTCAAGGCCCAGCCAGAATGTCCACAGCTAAAATGCAGGGGCTTCAGACATCCACGTCAAACTCTTGAGGCCCTGCAGAAAGCACCATTTCATGGAGGACCTGTGGGTTGTGTCCTGCCAGCAAGCAGGGTGCGGATTGAGAGGGAACACATGGCTTTCTCCTGTTTCCACGCAGACGAGGCTGGCAGGCTTCCCGACGGCCTCACTGGAGCTCTGTCCCCCCCACTCTGCTGCCCCCCTTGGCCTGGTGCGGGCATGGAGGGAGGAAGCAACCAGTGCAGATACTGAATGTGCCCTCTGATTGGTGCGGCGCCAAACATTCTGTTCATTTAGAACAGTAAATAGTCTCACCTGCTTCCTGCCCATCGCACGCAGAGATGAAATTCCATCTTCTTCGCTCTCTCCTCTTCACAGTCTGCAATGTGCCATACTTCATACCAGTGCCTTTGCAAGGGGTACCCCTGGCCGGAGGTGGGTCCCTCCTGGAGCTGCACCCGCACCATTGCTAACAGATTGACTGCGAGCATTTGCTCCGAGGCCTCATTTTTCATCCTGGCCTCACTCTCCCGAATGGAAGGCTGTCAGCACCCCCAGTACACAGACTCCACACCTGGCACACTCAGGAAGGCGCTGCGTTTATTTGGCTATTTAAATACAAGTGCAATTGAGACAAAATTCTTTTTGTCTCAGCAGCCATTGCTCCACTTTTTCTCATCAAGTAAGCTGATAGCCAAGGAGTGGAAATAAATAGGTCACCTGACCCCCCCACTGCACACTGCCACATGGAGTGCCCCTGCCGCCTCACCCCCTAAGGGCCGGCATCCGGCTTCGGGCAGCTCTGGAGGCAGAAGAGCAGAACAGCAGGCCAGGGCTACACCGTGTCTGGACAGGCTGCTGGGTGGCCCGAGCATCAGACTGGTCATAAGACAGGCACCCCCAAGTGCAACACCAGCCTGCCACCTGTGGCCTCGCAGATTCCTGGGTCTGAAATTCAGTCTGCGAGGACGTTGCCCACAGCAGTTTCAGGGTCAGGGGACATGCCCAGTCACTCACCCCAGGAAGGAGGAAGTGGTCGCCAAGGCCCTGCTGTCCAGAGCTCTGGGCCCGTCTTGGGAAGTGAAGCCCAAGGCGCAGAAGGAAGTGGGTGAATATGGAGCACTAAGCCTTCGGGTCTGAAGGATGCTAGCTGCTGTGCAAATATGAAGGTGGGCAGGCTTCCCGGAAGAAGACAGGCTTGAACAGGCCATTGAAGAGTAGGTCTTGGTGGGCTTGGACAGACAGGGAAAAGGAACAGATTCAACTTCGAGGTGGGAGAAAGGCTCAGAGGAGGGATTAGGGGTGAGGGTACAAGAACATGCCTTTACTTAACATTAAGAAGTGTTCCTGGGGCAGGCCTGAGCTGGACAGATCATGGTGGGACAGTGGGAGCTGAGACTTCTGACCTGCGGCCCTGCCCTGCTTCACGCCAGGGCTCCAGACCTGGCAGCCTCCAAGGTCCCCATTGTTACCCCAGCCCCAGGCTGGTCAGGTTATGCTCACCCCTAGGCAGGGAGGGACATGGGTGTCCTATGTCCAGTCCCACTGGGATGTCTAGGACCTTTGAAATGTTGGCAGAGCAGCAAGGAAGCCAGTGCTGAGCTGCCCTTGCTGATGCTGCCCCATCACCGAGCGGTACAGTACCCAGAGCTCCACCCCCAAAGGGCCTCTTCCAGCCTCTGCCTGCTTCCCTGGGAGCAGGCTGCAGGAACAGGAGGGAAGGCACAGCAACCCTTCTGGGGTGGAGAGCAGCCTCTAGCAGACCCTCACACCTGGCTTCGTAGGGTGGGCAGGTAACTGCTGCTGTGACCCAGGAACTTATTGACAAGGTGGCTTGAGACCCCAAAAGATGGAGTGAGCTTTAGCCCCAGTTGCCCCCTTTAGGACTACCCATCTGCCCTGATTTTCCTGCCTGAGGCTACCACTTGGGTAGGTTGCTCAACATGGGCCACAGTCTTTCCCACAGTTACTACTGGGCCTCATTTACACCTCAGCTCTTCAGGGACAAAGAGACCTGACCCAGCGTTCACAACCAAGGGGAACGAGGTGTGGCTCACTAGAAGCTTAGTGCTACCTCGATAACTTTCTCACTGCCAGGCTGTGAGTGCTGTGACTGTGACAGGTTTTAAGCCCCTGGCAGCCAGGCACGTTCTGTTTGGCCTTGTGAATACTGAATGTGAGGCTGCCTCCAGAGGAGTTGTATCAGCACCTTGGACAGCTCCAAAGAATGCAATGCCATAGTGGGGGCCTGGCAGACCTAGACAAACCTTTGGAGGAGCAGACAGGGCCTCCCCGCTAACTGTGCCCATCCCCAAGATGCTGACCTAAGACTCACAGAACTCCACAAGGCTCCAGACTCAGAGAGGTTAAGCCACTTGCTCTTAGGGTTGCCCAGCAGTGGGAGATGAAGCTGAGAAAAAACAAGTCAATGATAAAAAGGAATAAGATCAGTAGCTATACTTTGCTGAGCCATTGTTCTGTGCCAGCACACTGCTATATAAATCATCTACTTCATGTCGGTAACCCTTAGGTACTATGATTGACTCCTATATATAGATGAGATGACTGATGTCAGGCAATAGAGCTGGGGTTAAACCCTGGCAAGTCCACCTCCAAAAGTACATGACATTTCTGCACTGTTCTGCTTCCTAAGGAGAGGGAGGATGACAGAGAGACACAGAGTGTGTGTGGTGTAGCAGTCATGGAAGGCTCCTTGGAGGAGGTGACATATGGCATTTAAATGGTGTCTGACAAGAATATGTGTGATTGACATAATCTTATGTGTAAAGGATAGGTGGAGCAGTGGGAGCAAAGACACAGAAGCTTGGGGGCACATTATACATTCAAGAAACAGGGCACTCCTGGAGGAGGGGGGATGAACAGAAGAGGGCAGTGGTAACCATAGTGAGGCAGTCAGCCAGAGCACACAGGCCTGGAACACCAGGCCAGAGTCTGCCACCCGCCGGGTGGGGGAGAAGCAAGGCCAGGATTGAACTGGGTGGGACTCCCAGGCCTGTGTGTTAGGGAAGAAATGGTCCAAACTCCATTGTAGGCTGGAGAGCGGGAGCCTCCCCAGAGCAGCTCAATGGCACAAGGAAGTGCACGTGGCTGCAGCTCAGACCCCAGCTGCAGCACCCCCTCCCTCTGCACCTTCGCTCCTCTGTCAAGCCGCTCTGCACTTAGAGCTGGGGATCTGCGCAGAAGCACTGGCATTTGGGCTCATGTGTATGAAATGGCTAGTCCACACACCCCGAGGCAGCCGCCACCCAGACTCGAGGGTTGTTTTTAAGTGAAAGAGATGGAAAGAAATTTAAAATCGATACTTCTCAGATTAGGTTTTCCTTTTATGGGCTTAAAAATGCTCTGCTCAAGTCCAGAGGAGAAATGCAGTCGGTGGGCAGCACTGAGG
This sequence comes from Galemys pyrenaicus, assembly GCA_019455555.1. Taxonomy (NCBI): domain Eukaryota; kingdom Metazoa; phylum Chordata; class Mammalia; order Eulipotyphla; family Talpidae; genus Galemys; species Galemys pyrenaicus. Next base: position 78,824 of record JAGFMF010012151.1, on the reverse strand, counting down.
TTATCAGCATGTCTTTTAACTTCTAGATGCCCACAGACATCTTGAGTAAAGACAGAACCCTGACTGTTTCCACCAAGTGCAGGAAGGACTGCCGCTTGTTAGCACTTCCCAGCCCCGGCCCAGTGCAGAGGCCATGTCCTCCAGCAAGCTGGCCCCGCAGCCCATCTCTGGCCCGTCCTGCTGTGTGGAGAGCGTCCTTGATGGAACGCTATGGCCTTGAGCCGGGACCTCAGGTTCCATAGCAGCACGTGACTCGTGAGCAATCAGCACCCCACAACCCTGCATCCATAGCTCACCTTCTCCCTCCTTACAAGGCAGCTTCTGGGTTGAGTGGGTTTTAAAATAAACAATCAATCAGAAAACCCTTCTGAACCATGGCCTGGGTGAGAAGGAAGGTTTTGTCAAGACTAAAGAGGTGATTAACTTATAGTGGGCGGATGTGTATCTCAGTCGTGTGCCATAGAAACAAGTTCTCTTTGGAAAAAAAACAGGCCTCTGTACAAGTGTCTCTATGGAGGTGAATTTGGAGAGCTGAGAACGTCTCCCAGAATTCTGGGTCCATTGTACCTCTGATGAGAATGCAAGCTCACAGGAATTTACTGGGAGCTGGGTCCACATAGTAAATCCTCACAGAAAGCCTGTGAGACAGAGCCTGTGCTGAACCCCATTTTATAGAATAGGAAACCAAACGATGGAGCCGGGATTCAAATTCACTTGAAGTCAGGCCCAGGGATTCTTAGCAGTCAGCCTCAGGTTATGACCACGACACATGCAGGCTGGCCCTCTCCCGCTAAAACTAATTCAAGGAGGACAGAGACTGTGTCTGAGTCACCTGTCTCCCCAGCAGCTGACCCTGAACAGCCTCTCAGATCTTAGTTTAGTTGCCATTTCAAAAGAGGAGATGGGCAGGCAGCAGAGGGGGACAGTGGCTTATCCAGGTCTTAGATTCTCAAGTGTCGCCCAAGAAGGTTAGTTAAGGACTAGGAAAGAGAAAATGCCCAGAGCAAGGCCATGCATGCCAGGAGAGCTGTGCCAGGTGCTGTGTATGCACAGGTCGAGGGAGGAGAATTGGACCTTTGGAGGGGTGCGTGGGGTCGGGGTGTGGGTCTGCTGAAGGAAAGCTAAGTGGAGGGTCAGCTCTCACTTGGGGGGTCTCCGCTGCTGACCCCCCTAAGTCAAGTCTGCATCCCACTGTTGCCAGCTACCCACATCCTCCCCCAGGTTCTACCCCAAGGGACACATGTCTTAGGAGCAAGAAGGAATGTCATATACCAGCAGTCAAAGGATAGTGTTTTTAATTACTTGACTCATAATTACAGGAAACAACACTAATCAGCAGCAGCCCGGCCCGGGAGCATGCGCATGTGAGCCTTGCTCCTTACGTGCGTGGAGTCCAGAGATGCGACTGGTCTCTGCCCGGGTGCTGCTTGGGTCAGGGTAGGGCACGGCTGGTGCTGGGCAGTGTCCACCACATCTGTGCAGATCAGACCACCTTCCACATGCAGTGTCCTGCTCCCGCAGCTGTGAGCTAGCACCCCACTGTCCAGTCCCCAGTGCCCACCAGCTCCAACTGCACCCCGTAGTCAGACCCTCCGGGCCCTGCTCTCAGCTCCCTCCCAAGAAGTCCCCAGAATTGGCTTGCCTGGTGAGCTGCTGGGAGGCGTGCTGGATGGGAGGGAGGCAGCAGGATGCGTGAGGGGAGCACGAGAGAACTGCTGTAGGCCGTCCCCTGCGTCTGGTCCCTGCAAGAGGGTCCTCGCCAGTTGTCTAGTTTTGCTTATCATTTCCCAGTGGACACAGCTTTCTGAGTCCCCCATTCGGACAGCCAAGGCTAGCCCCAGAGAGCAGTGGCCTCCCATGTTGGCTCACACAACCCCAGCAGCTGGGCTCAGCGCCCAGGGGTGCCCAAGAAGGGCTCCTGGAGCTCGCCCTCAGGCGGCCTGTGTTCTGGGACACTGCGTCTCTCCACCACCACCTGGAAATTGGGCCCCCAGTGAGCAGGTGTCTGCACAACAGCACGTTTGTTCGCGAGGGTGTGTGCCGCCTCCTGCAGGGCCCTGGCCTTGTGCTAGCAGCCTCCGTGTGCCCTCTGCTCCCAAATTATTTCTCAGAACTTGACGAGTGTCAGCAGCTATATCTTTGAGAAGAGACAAATGTCAGATGCGCCTTTGAGATTATGGTGTTTGTTTAGGGAAAATGATATTCCTGCTAGAAGGGGTTTTTTGTTCTTCGTGGCAACAAAGTCAGTACAGGTGCTCCCAGAGCAGGAGCCAGGGTCTCAGAGGACTCGAGCAAGCACTCCAGGGGCCGAGCCCCAGCCAGGGCTCAGGCTAAGACGGCTGAGCAGGCAGAATCAGCAGCCTGCACCCATGGAGCAGTGGCCCAGCCTCTGCTAGGGACCCCAGAGGCAGCCCGAAGAGGGGAGGCCATCCAGACCCTGCCCCACAGAGCCAATGCTGACCCCCAGTCTCGCCACACAAGAGTCAGGTACAGAGAAACAATCCACCGCTAATGGGATTAAAGTACATTTTGAGTTTTCCAGTTACACATTTCAGTTAGGCTGTGAATGTTAACTGGAACTTGACAATTCAGCTGTGAGCTGGCAGGAAACCAGAACCATCAGGTACTTCCCCAAAGCTGCAGGTTCCGAAGGCCACACGAAAGACGCCCCTGATCTCCAAATGTTTAAGGCAGTTCCACCATGCCCCCAGCATCTGGCTCGGTGTTCCTGCCCCTGCTCATCTGCACCCACAGCAGGGCGCTGGGTCTTTGCACATGCCATTTCCTCTGCTTGGAACCCCCTCCCCAAGTTCCCCTTCCCCATCCTCTGGCCAACTTCCTTTGAAGCTAAAGTGAAGTGTCTCCTGTACAGGCTGAATTCTGAGAATGCTCAGATGCCCACCAAGCATTTCCTCACTGCTCACGTCTCTCCTCAGCTCCCTGCTTGGACCCCTCTCCCATTCTCCAGAGCCCGCAGGGGGCCTGATAGTGGAGCTGCATAAATGCACGCCACATGACAAAATTAGGCACCAGCGTTCCTGACCAGTTCTGCCCCCCTGATTGGCCAGGTTCTGACCAGAGCCACAAACCCTGTACCCCAGACACAGGTGCACCCGCTATTCAGAGTGAAATCCTGGCCACTACTTGTTCCAGAAGTCCTGACCCAAACTTCATGGCCATGCCTGCCTCTGACCTGCTCCCCTGAGATGGCACCAGTGCGCTGGAGGAGGAGATGCCAGGAGCGGGGCCTCCCTCCACTGGTAGTGCACGGGCAAGGGTGCCCCCCGGCCACTCCCTGTCTGCACGCCCACCTTGCTCTTGCACACCATGCTCGTTTGGCTATTCAGCCCAAGTCTCAGGAGAGTCCCAAAGGGGGCCTGCAGCAGCCTTTACGGAGGATCCTGCGGGGTTGCCTCACCTCTCGAGCCCTGGGTTTCTCATCTGTACCGGGGGAGTCATAAGATCACCTACTTCATAGGCCTGTTCTGAGGGCCCAAGAAATAACGTGTGTGACAGGCGTAGCTGAGTGTAAGGCAGGGCGCTCAGGGAATATTAGCTTTTATTACTAATGTTATTGGCATTCTAAATCCAGCCTAATGGGGACCATTTTTTTAGAAAGATGGTTCCAGGCAACAGTCATCTTTGGGGGTGTCTAAACTCACAACCTTCAGATGACCTTCAGGGCCCTTAATACAGATCACAACACCAGGCCGGGATCTCCGTGCAAAGGCAGTGCTGCCTGTCTCAAGGCTCCCGCGGTGCTGCTGGAAGAGGCAGGACACAGCTGCCCCTCTCATTCAGAGCACCCTGGGGGTGTCCCAGACCCAGCACAGGTATGCAGCCCCCACGGTTCACCTGCCAAGCGTTTTCCCGACATGTTTCCTGTGCCAGGCACCGGGCAGACTGTGGCCGCTCTCCTTAGGGACTGCGGGGTTGGGCAGCCACAATTCAGGTGCAGTTCACAGAGGAGGTGGAGACATTCATGCCCCGTGTGCCTCCACCAGCCCAGGCCACCTCCAGAGGGACATGGACCTCAGCTGAGCATTTGGGGAGCGCTCAGTCACTTGCTTCATGAATATGCATGCTGACCTCTCAGGAAGGGACCCATGAGCTAGCAGGCTGAGTGGGCTGGGCCGAGCCTGTGGCTTGAATTTCAAGGTCTCCTTCCTGTGTGTGTGTGTGGGGGGGGGGGGGCTGTCCCACCTGCCACTTCCCACCAGAGCCAGCTTGAGTAATGTGGCGCTGGAGGCCAGGGGGCGCTGAAATGATGGCCGTGGTCAGAGCGGAAGCCTGGACTGTGCTGCAGTTGATTTGACCCCTGAACTCCAGAAAGGCCCCGTGTGACTTGCTCGGGACTGGACTGCCGTAACCAAGAGCAGAAGGGGGCCGGAAACAATGTAAATTTATTCTCTCAGGGTTCAGGGGGCCAGGAGTCGGAAATCAAGGCCTTGGCAGGGCCATGCTCCCCGTAAGAGCTCCAGCAGAGGGTCCCTCCCACCGCTTCCAGCTTCTGGGGGCTCCCTGAGTCCCTTGCGTTCCAGCAACCTAACAGCTTCTGCCCCTATTCCCCCTGGTCTTTTTTCCTGTCACCCTGTGTCCTCTCTGCTTTTTCTGTTTTGTTTAGACTTGATTTATTTCATTTTTTCAAATCTTAAAATCTTCTATAAAGGCGTTAACTGGGTGTAATCACATGCACCGTGCAGGTGGACTTGGCAACACACTCTTTCTTGGGGCTCTGTCCTCGGGCAGCTCTGGGAAGGTGAGTGAAGTGCACACCGCAGGGGCAGGGGAGGCGGTGCGATCGCAAGGGGGCCGGTGCACCTCGAAGCTTCTAAGTGCCTGGTGCAGCTCAGGTCAGCAGGAGAGCTTGTTCTTTTGCTCGCCTTTCCCAGCAACACACTCCTCGCAGCCCACTCATGCGGTCATGCACCCACTCTCCGCAGTGCCCTTGGAACTGTGGGCAGAAGCTTTGCTAGCATGGGGGTGCTAATGTGATGGCTGCCGGGCTGCAGGGACACAGACGCCACTGCACAACACAGTCGCCCATTGCAGGGGAGCAGCTCGCTGTAGGCTCCAGTGGGTGAGACCCCGGCAGGGGTGAGGGGTTTGGTGCTCGTGGCAGCAGTGCCTCGAGCCACGGTGAGAGCTGGAGCAACAGCTGTTTCCATGGCTTCCAGACCTTACAGCGTTGCCTGCCTTAGCAGGAGGCCCCAGTCTACCTTGTGGGGCTGCAGACCCCGGGTTCTGACTTTTCCGTGGGTTCACAGTGTGTCTCTGTTCTCATTAGGACAGCATTCCCTGGAGTTAGAGCCCACCCTAAGTCAGGCAAGCTCACCTTAAGCGTCTTCAATAATGACAGCCGCAAAGACCCTATACTGAAGCAAGGTCACGTTCTGCGCTTTCACTGAACGCGGCTGTGGGAGTGCGCTGTCCCACCCTCTAGCTCCCAAGGATGGCCTGGCAGGGAAGTGGGGGGGCGCCACGTGTGCCCTCCTGCCCCTCACGGTGCTTGCTAGCCCCGGGCACCCCTAACCATTCCTGTGCCCTGTGGCTCCCGCTCTGTCACTGTGGCTCACATTCCTTTGTCATTCCACATGCCCCTGAATTTCCTAGGAGATATGTCTGGCCAGCCCTACTCGGCCTGCGCCTCCCTGCCGGGCACTGGTGTCCTGGTGTTGGTTACAGTCCAGGGTATCGAAGTCCAGAGACCACACAGATGGCTCTCAAGAACTTCTCTATGAAAACTGAGATTCTCCCACAAACCTCAGTGTCGCCGCGGCACTGGAATCTCGTCCCCTTAACATGTGCGGCTTGGCCTGGCTGGTAAGGACTGGGTCTGCCAGTACGTGGACGGATCACGGGCAGCCATACCTTCACAACATGATGCCCAGCACCCCGCCTGGTCTGGGGGCCGGTGCCTGACCTTCAGCCCAGCAAGGCTGTGGGTCCCCTGTTCACCTGAGACGCCCTTCGTTTACGCAGGCGTAGGAAGAGCAGGGGGCCAGACGGCCACCGAGAGCCCTCCCTCCCCTGATGCTTGAAGAACAGAGCTGCCTCTGCCAGCTGTTGGGGGGTGGCTGGACTTCCGGAGATGAGAGTGCCCTGCAAACCCATCAGATGCCCCCTTTACAGAAGGCTGCTCCCCTGAGCCCGGCACCTGGTGCCACTCTGCCAACAGCCTCCTGGCTCCTCTGATATTCATCCAGGCGTTGCTGTTGCGCCCTCTGCTGGGAGCCTCCTAGAGCCTCCCCAGCCTCCTGGAGCACCCGTCCTGGCGGCCTCAGCTCCTGCTGTTGGAAAATCCTTATTAAAACGTGCCTGAGTCATGACGGACAGAGCAGGACACGTCAGCTGGTGCCATCAGGCTGGGGGGAAGGGAGGGGGAAGAATTCCAGTGAGGTAGGGCCCCCCCGGAACCCCTGAGCATGGGAAGGCTGTCCTGTGGCTGGCAAGACAGCGGGGATGTGGTAACAAGAGCTTAGGCTACAGCTGAAGTCTGGGAGAAGCTAGTGAGCAGGAGGGTAGCAGCCACTGCAAGAGTTACACGGGCTCTTCCAGCATCTCTTTTGCTCCAAACACATAAACAACAGGGGACCCAGGAGCTCTAGGGGAGGCAGATCTTTGTGGTGGATGTGGGTGCCTGGCCCTCCCGCATTCATTGCATCGGCTCAGTCACTCTTTGGGTAGACCAGCAGACCAGGCAATCACCGGCACGCAGCGGTGCCTCTGGGGGTGACCGTGTGAATCATGAGACCCATGGGAAGTGTTCCCATCTGAGAGGGCCTCATGGTCCAGGCTTGGGTCTGAGCTCTGGTCACAGTGATGAAGTCCCTGGTCCCTTGGGCATCGTCCTGAAGCGGCCCCTCCTACGCCCCGCTGGCTGTTCATCTTTAGCTTCACAGCAGTGGAGTAGCCTTGGCACAAGCCCCCAGTAACAACTCAGAACAAGGCTTTTCTCAAATTGTGGTGGGGCAGGAAAGGGAGAAAATCTGGGGTGCTAAGAATACCCCAGAGAGTCCATTCATTCATGGGTTGACCCCAAGGGGCCAAACAGTCTCCTGTAGGCTCCTTCCAGGACTGTCCTGGGGGAAGCTAGGTATGAGCTGATGGAGAATAACAATGCTGTTGGTTTATTTTTCTCTTTAGATCTTTTAGATTTTCTCTTACAGATTTTATTTACTGGAGAATCCTATGTTTCATATAATAATTCTATCATTCTTTTCATTGTAATTGACATTATCATTACACAGAAAGTACACAAGTTGTGCACTTGCACAGTTCAGCGAAGGTAGGCCTGGGCACCCCTGAATAATCACAATCCTGATGAATCAATAGCAACCGAACACTTTCCTTTCTCAGGTGTCCCTCTTATCCTGCCTTTATAATACCACAGCATTATTTTGCCTGTATTTTAACGTTTTACCAATATTATCACCTTTTGTGTCTGGCTTCTCCGCAAAATTATGTGCGTGATGTTTGTAACTTCTTCTGAAGCAGAGCTTATTCCCTTTCGTTGGTGTATGATATTCCATCATAAGATTATGCCACAGCTGATATCCCTGGGTGGTTTCCAGTTTGGGGCGATTATAACCTTTGATGCTATGACCTTTCTAGTGTAAGTCCTTGGCATGCATTTCTGTTGGAGATATAGCTTCGTGTAAAATTGCAGGTCAAGAGTATGTATGAAGTAACAAGACATTGACTGCTGGTTTTAAACATGCTTGTGTTGTAAAAGTGGGGACTTAGTCCGTGGGGTCAGTGGGAGGGAGCTTTTAGCCCCAGGGACCCTCTCAGGGTCAGTTAGTGATACAACCTTGAGGAATACATAACTGCTCCCCAAGCACGTCCTGATACCCCTAGATATTGCTACATGCACCTCCCCCCTGCCCTATGGCCTATGCCCTGCTGTCTGAGAAGCTATATAATGAGGCTGAGGGCTCCCTAGAGCAAGGCAAAGGGGGATGGATCAGGGGACCCTCCAATTGTGCCAGCCTTAGACAGCCACCTGTCCAGAGGTGCTCTGTGCCTCTTCCTGCCTCTCACCTCTCCCTACTCTCTTCCCACTGGGGTCCACCCTGTCTAGTAACAAGACTGTGAGCACCTCCTGTGGCTCCCACCAGGGGGGACAAGAGATGCATTTCCCTTTTTTTGTTTTCAATTAGTTTTTAATGAAGTACCTTTTTTGTACATCTTTGTTAATTGTTTGACAGTATAAGATCTCTCCCCTCCGGTGTGGTCGTGGAAGTGCATTTCCCTTCTTGAGTAATACGCAGGCCCCACTTGCAGGGGAGACACTGTGCTTCCTCTCTGCCGACCTAAATCATGTTTAGTATAATGTTAGTTAAATACGTCCAAACATAAAGCTAGGTGCACGTTCCTTATGCACAAAGCTCTTTTGCAACCATAAAGCTAAAGCAAATTTATAAATGAAATAAAAACAAACTGCAAAACCAATAAACTTCAAATTAACAACATTAATTTAATGGGACAAATGATATTGTTTTCCAGAAATTGAATCAGTGCTCCCAGCATGGTGCTGGGCAGCCTGCTGCCACTCTCTGGTGTTTGCAACGACCGCATCCAGGTGACGACTTGGGCCTCGCACTCCTTGTCTCCCCTCGTCTCCTGCGGGCCCCCCACAAAGCCTCCATACTCGCCATCTTAGACCCTCTGTTTGCTCCTCCGTCAGTGGAGAGTGATTCTGTGTGTTGTGACTTCAGCCGGTTGCTGTGCACACAAGAGCTAGCCCCGGCTGACCTGGGCAGGCCATGCCTGCAGCCACGCAGGCCTCACACCCAGAAGGCACCACCTGGGCTTCATGCTCTGCTGCTGGCATCTTGAAATTCTCAGCTCTCTTTTAAAGCAGGCCCCTGAATTTCCCTTTTGTGCTGGGTCTCACAAATTATGTAGCAGGCACTTGCCCAGCGCAGGGCCAGGCACACAGTGGGCATGCAGCTGTGGTCAGCTGCATGGCCCTCAATACTAAGTGCAGCCTCTTCATGGCGTCTTCCTCTGCAGGTTGTTTCACTTTCCCATTAGTAGTGGGGCTTGGAGAGGCCACCTCGTGGGCGGTAATTGCACTGGACTAATTCTTGCAGTGCTGAGCGTGCTCAGGGGCCAGGACTTGGGTGCTGATGGGGATAGAGTCTCCTCGCAATGGCCGCACAATGACCTAGTGCAGAGCCCGCTCTCCTGGGACCAGCCCCCCACTCTTCACTGACATTCAGTCACTCTTATCGTAACTGGTGCAAAATGGGGCCAGGCAGAATACTGCTGTTTTCTTGAAACCACTTAAGTAGGTGGCCAGAGTTTAAGTTAACAGGTTATGGAATTGAAGACACTTTAATGGATTAGAAGCTCACACAGAGTTGCTAATTTAATTTCCTTTCTTTATTGCCATTCTTCTAAAAAACAGCTCAGATAGCCCTTTTCCAAGAGCAAGATATTAATAATCACGGCCTCCTGCTAGAGCAGGGAAGAGCATTAAGATTTTGCAAGGACTCTCTATTTGTCCCTGACGGCTTGAGGCTCCTTGCTGGCCCAGAGAGGGCACAGGCCCAAGGACTCACTCCTCAGAGTTCTGGGATGTGAACGCGGCACCTGGCCACTGTGGCCAAGCTCAAGAACACCCCTGTTTGCCCAGAGCACATCTGCAGTCAAGCCCAGCAGCCCCAGTCACTGCCCCTGCTGAGTTGGGTCTGCCGAAGACAATGGCACAATTAGGCCTCAGAGGGCAGACACCAATGTCATCCGTGTCCTCATAGTGGACGAGTTCATCCCCCAAAGAAAGGGGATCTTCCCTTGGGGCACAGGGAAGATTAAGGATAAAGCTTACTCCTGAGCTTGGTAATCAGCCCTCAGGACTGGTCTCCTGGCAGAGAGGAAGAGGGGAGCTCATGCTTGGCAGGTGGAGCAGGGTGGGGTGTGAATCTGAACCCTCCCCTACTTGTCAGTGCTCCTCAGCACGCCTGCAGCTGCTCCTTCTACCTGAGTTTTCTCGGCTACGCAAAGGCCTGGGGACAAGGCTGTGTGAGCAGGGCTTGCTACCCCCCACCACCCCTGCCCGGGCCTCAGCAGTCATCTGGGTCAGCATCCCCTATTCTGTGCCCCTGGGAGCATTACCACTTCTGCTGGCCGACCCCCCAGATAACCCTGACCCCACACCCCCTCATTATGCAGGGCATCCCAGCACAGGGAAGCACAGCCAGGGGCACAGGGCCGCCCCTGAGGCTCGGGCCATGCTGCTCCAGTCTGCAGCCACTAGCAGCATGTGCCGCCCAGCGCGAGAAAGGAGGCTGGTCCAGAGGGAAGTGCAGGCAGACTGGGACGCCTTGGGCGGGAGAAGCAAGTAAAATGACTCTTTAGCTTTTATAGTGATTACGTATTGAAATCATGTCCCAGATAGGACGTTAAATAATGTATATGATGGGAATTAGCATCACCTGCTTCTTTCGACTTTTCACGAAGGCTGCTTGACAATTTTTTTTAAAGATTTATTTATTTATGCACACAAGAGCTGGGGTACAGGCCAGAGTCACAGGAAGTGAGAGGACTCACCAGAGACAGAGTGGGGAGCAGAACAGGCAGATCCACTGAAATACACTGCTGGGGGAGCAGCCGCAGGCAGGAGAGGTCCGCTGCGCCCTGTGGGCCCCCTCCCTAGCCGGGGGCCAAAGTAGCGCTGCTGTGCAGCGGGCGCTTCGCAGTGCAGCGGGCGCTTTGCAGTGCAGCGCTCGACGCGCCTTGACAATGAAACCAGGTCTGTGGCTTGCGCCCATCACGTGGCATCGTGTTCCAATCCTACTCAGCCGGAAAGCACTGCTCTAGCGCCACCGGAAGGTTGTAATTCTGACATGGGGAGGACTAACCCTCCCCTCACAGGCCCCACAGTGGCCGCTCCCCAGTCCTCCCCTGCCTCCCGCACCAGCTCCTGCATGAGAGACTCACCGTGGGGAGTGCTGCCTAGCGGCCCCCCAAGGAAAACTCGGAGGTCTTGTCTTACAAATATTATCAGGATCAGAAAGTCAAGCTGGGTCTGCAGGGGCCGCCCGAGCACTAACAGATGGTCCGCGTTGTGATTTTCTCTTCTGAGTCTTAGTTACAAGTGTGGAGCAACAGTCACAGATCCGTTGCCACTCAGTGCCCGCAGACGAGACGCTGCGGTCTCGCCTCTGGTGCAAACGCAGCGCGGTCGCCTGCAGACGAATAAATCGGAAGAGTTATTATTCCTTTAAAACGCAGACATATCTGGGGTATCCACTTAACAACGCACATGGAATAAATTACTTTGGGATGACACTTTTTAATTGAATTGAACTAACAGCTTAGTAATATGTTGCAATAAGAAGAATATTAGGATGATTAAAAGATCTGAAAACTCTTGCGAAATTAAATGATTAAACATAATGCTGAGTAAATGAACACGCCTGTGTATATTAATCAGCTGTGGGCCCGGCGAACGGTGGGGTAACTAAATGCGCATTACGGCCCTCGCACGCCTCGCTTCTCACTCTCCCTCGGCTCTCCATCACGCGCTCCTTACTGCCACGCCGGCTGGCCGCTTTCTCCGCAGATAAACAATTCGCTAGTGATTTAGTGAGTGATGGTTGCAAGAGCTATTGCTCCTTGGCAGACGCTCATTCCCTTGATTATGGGCTCCGAGGAATGGCCACGGAGGTAATTTTCAGCCTTGGATTTTAACAAAAATGAAACTTTCAGGGGCAATAATTGCTAGAACTCTGGCTTCCTTTCTGACCCTAAGAAGTGACCTCCCTGAACCTCTGCTTTTTTGGAGATGCCTCTGATTTCCCATTTTCCCAGGCACCGCCACGGGCTTTTGTCATCTGGGGACTCAGTCGGGCATGTTGGTCATAGAAGCAGGGTGGGGTGTCGCGTTCGGAGGAGATGGTGACTCAGAGGCGGGTGGCTGAAGCTGGCTGCTGCAGCAGGAGGAGTGGGCCAGGCGGGCGTCACAGCGTGCGTCTCCCTGTCCCCGTGCCGCGAGCGGTGCCAGCCCGCACCCGCAGGTGCCTTTTGTATGACCTAGAAAACTGATTAACTCCCTTCCTCTGCTCATCCCCCGCCTGCCCAGAGATAACACAGGTAATTTCTTTTCTGATCGTATAAATCTTTCATGCCCAAGTCACACTCATAATTAGTTGCATAAAAATTCAGGTTACGACTCGGGCTGTTATTAGGAAACATGAAAACAGTGAAAGTTTTGTTTGGCTCTCTAATAAAAAATACTCTCAAGGTCTCTGTTGCAGAAAGCAGAGGGGCATGGTATCTCATTAAGGGTAGGATGCATTCCAGAGCAGGAGCTCACTTGCTGGACTTAAAGCTGAATTAAAAAAAAAAAAAAACACCCTAGCCCCTCCTGGCAGATCAGTGCTCACCCAGCCTGCTCTGCCACTGAGACCTCCTCCAGGCCCTTCCGCAGCGGGGCTAAGAGTCTGTGCTTCCCAAACCAGAGCTGCAATCCAGCAGCGGCATCCTCTCAAATGAAAATATATCCCCCAAACTAAAGTGCTGACTGAACCCGTTTTGCAGCATATCACGCTGGAAAATAATACAGTGGAATTCCATTAAGCCGATGACTCCTAAAGAACAAGTCAGCTTTCTGAGAAGTTCCAGATAAAGCGCTGCAATTGTCTCAGTGGTTTAGTGTAATCGGCTACCAGGGGCACTGGATTCATCTTCCCCCATTTGGCAAATTCAGAGTCATAGGGAAGGAAGGAACGTGTTCCCATAATTACCCAAGAGATGAGAGGGCCCCACCAGGAGCTTGCTGGCAGGGCGTCCTCTGCAGTCCAGTGACCCAGCTCACACCCGGAAGCCCAGCAAACAACAGCAAACAAAGCGGCACTCCCTGGATCCAAGCAAGAGGGGGCTTGCCCCTCAGGGAGCCGGGTTTGAACTGCAAGGGCGCGGTCACTTCTTCTAGAGACTGCCACTCCCAGGGCAATGCTGAGTTAATAGCTTCGCCCTTTCCAAATGACCACACCTGCTCCACCCAAGACCTGGCAATTCAAAGGCTCTGGTCTTGGGTAATTGGGGGTTCAGGCTGCCAGGCAGAGGAGCTCAGGGTCTCTCGATGAATCCCAGTCCTCCCATTGTCACCAGAAGTGCAAGAGCCAGACCCTCCCTGCAGAAGATTTCCTTCCTTATTTTTCTCCAGGGCAGGAATACTGAAAATATTTAATTTGTCAGAATTCTGGAAGCCCAGCCCTGAGCCATCAAGGAGAGAGGCAATCAAGACTTTGTCATCATTGGAGGCGGACGGCCCCAGTGTCCTATCAAATTTAGTTCAGAATCTATCTCGCATTATGGTAACTATGCCCTTCAGCCGCTGCACCGTTCAGGAATGGGGCGCTAATACATTCTGTGGCACAGTCTCTTTACGGGGAGGACAGGATCCTGGTGCCCCTTGACAGAGAGAGAATAATAGCATAATGCAACAGAACATTTTTGAAATGCTAATGCACGCTCCCCGCAACTTAATTTTATTTTTTTCTTATTGGCTTTTTTATATGACATTTCACAGTCCTGTAGCCTCAATAGCTGGATCTGCATCGTAAAAATGACAACACAGTGATTTAAGGAGGAGAGTCCATCAGAGCGAAATGGATGGTGTGCTCTTAAAGTATCAGTTTAGCACCTCGTACCTGGGGTCAATGTTCATTTTCAATACATCATTAAAGCATCCTGTTAAATCACTCAGAGTAGCCGTGTTCGTCTTCCCTGTCTCCATGTTGGATTATGGAGATAATGAAGTGGAACCACGTTAGGCAAGCATGTTTTGTGGTGTCAAGGGGCAGCCAGGAAGGGCTGACCTGAATTAAGGACTTGGAAGGAGAAGGAGAGAGAGACCAGGTGTGTGGGCATTGCAGTGTCTGAGCAACTGGTAGCATCAAACTCTGCCTCCTCTCTCTGTTGACTTTACAAGTGTAGCATTCACCGAACCAATATGTGTGGAAGTCTTAGCTGTGGTCAGTTCTGCAGTCAGCAACCCAATGAGATGAGAGAGGACACACTACCCCACCTTGCAGAACTCTGCAGACCCAAGTCTGCAAAGGCCAGTGATGAGCAGGTCCAGCATACCTTGGATGGAGCAGAGCGAGGGCCTAAGCTCTAGTGCAGGTGTGGCTCAGAGCATGAGGCTGATTGAACACCAGCAGAACCCCAAAGAGCAGGAACCCCTAAGATCACATCCTCATACCCAGATGCCTCTGTCCAGTCACCATGAGAACTCCTGAGGGACCTCATTTTTGTCTGAAATACAGATGGCCCTTGGACAACCAGGTTTGAACTGCATGGGTCTGCTTATGTGTGGACTTTGTCAATTGCTGACATAGACTTTGGGTGCTGTAAATAATTTCCCTTATTATTTTCTTAATAAGTTTCTTTTATTATAGGAATACAGTATGTCATGTATATAACATACAAAATATGTGTTGACTGTTTATGTTATTAATGAGCAGATTATACTAGTCAACAGCAGATTATACTAGTACTTAAGTTTGGGGGAGCTCCAGAATTATACATAGATTTTTGAATGCTGGGGGTTGGTACCCCTGAACCCCTCATTGTTCAAAGATCAACTGTAATATCTTTTGTTTCAAAGTAAGCCACTTTATGTAATTGCCCACTAAGTTGAAAGATAATCCATACCAACATCCACTCCTCCCCAGTTCCAAGCCTCAAGGATAACCTCCAGAGACAACCTAGCAGAGCCCATCCCGACTTCCTTTCATGCATGTACAAACCACAGATACCTTTGTGACCTAGGATTGGCCTGTACAGTTTGTTGTACCACGTTTTATTTTTTTAATTTAATTAATTAATTATATTTGACATCATTTGTATTTCCCAGGGAGTACCCACCACCATTCCACCCGTGCACCATCACCTCAGTCCCTTGTGCTCTTTCTGCCCTCATCCCCGGCTTTGCCCTCCCTCCTCCCCCTCCCCCACCATGGTCCCTTTGGTTTATCTTGGCTTTTTGATCTTGTTGAGTTTTTTTGTTTACTTTTGGTTATAATTGCCCAATTCCTTGAGCTTATTTTTCTTTGTTGTTGTTGTTGTTCTTTCACATTCCTCCTAATAGTGAAGCCATCCGATATTTTTCTCTTGCCTTCTGACTTGTTTCGCTGAGTGTAATTCCTTCCAGTTCCATCCATGTTTCTATAAATGCCCCTAATTTCTCATTTTTTATTGCTGAATAATATTCCGTTGTGTACCATATGTTTTAAAACCATCTCAACTTGTACAGATAGATTGACCTGCCCTTTCCACCAGGTGTGTAACAGTCTATTTGGGGCTGAAACGTAGCATGTTGAGCCACCCCCGGTGATGGGCACACCGCCCTTCTCGGTGTGCTCACCCCACAAACAGTATGGCAGTTGGCTCATGGTCAGATCCCTCTCTGTACCTCGGTGAAGTAGACAGTCGGATGAATTCACAGAGATTCTGGATGAGGAGGTAGGCAGCTGAGATTTACACTTAGAATTTGCTCTTGGGGAGCCAAGCTACAGAAACAAATGGGCCCCATCTCCAGCTCCTCCGTTATGATCTGTAAAGGCCTCAGAGCTCCCTGACTCTCCGGTCATCCAGGACCTCTGGTCAGCCCAGCTTCTCAAACCACCCGCCATGGCCGGGAGTGCTGGTTTACCAGAGCCCTCACCCAAAAGAGCCAGCAGCATAAAAAGTAGGGTGGTTGGAGCTTTGGATGTGGGCATGAAGCTCCCCCAAAGTATGTGGAAGGCACACTTGGACCTGCTTCGTGCCTGAAACCCCCAAAGTCTCCTGCACTGGAGCCTGATGCCCTCAGAACTCAGCCTGCAGAGACACAGCTCCGGTGCGGTGAATCCAGCCCCTCTCGAGGGGAACACGCTCTTTCTAAGGCCCATTGAGTGGATTTGTCCTGGCTTTTGCCATATGGCCCATCTGCCTGATTACCAGCCCAGCTATCTCTGCGCGTCAAGATTCCAACGCAAAGCCCCTTGATAACCTGAGTTATGACCAACTCAATTTTTCAGAAACTACTGCATGTTAGCTGAGATCTGACTTGAGTCCATTGAGCTGACTTCAGGTCTTTGTTGTTTTTGATGCAAAATGGCTCACTTTCAGTGAGGGGCTGGTACTAGTGACAGCAAATCCCTCCCAAGTCCCCTAGCACAGCACGTGGTCCATGCTCTTCTTTCACCTGAGCCGGATGGGCCTGGCCCTCCCCAGCGACCCCTTGACCCGCCCAGTCTCCCACTGGTTGTCCCCAGATGGAAATATATATTTTTTTTAAAGATTTATTTATTTATGCATACAAGAGCTGGGGTACAGGCCAGAGGTGTGGGAGGGTGAGAGGATTCACCACAGAGAGCAGGGAGCAGAACAGGCAGATGGACTGAAGTACACTGCTGAGGGGAGCAGCGGGCACAGCAGGAGAGGTCTGCCATGCCATGTGGGTCCCCTCCCTGGCCGGCCGCAGGGATCGAACTCATGCTGCAGCGACTGCGGTTTGCTTCATAGTGTATTGCTTAACCCACTGCGCCACCAGGGAGGCCCGGAAAGATATATTTTAAAATGTAATTTTTTCGTTAAAAAGCACCATTTTCCATTTGGCCAAGGAAGCACTAGCAGCTTCATCTGTTGCCATAACATCATAAAAGACAGAGCCTAAGTCAGAAAGGTGATGACTTCAGATTAAATGCGGGGCCACTGGGCACCAAACAGCAACAAGATGTCACAGCCCCCTCAGTGCCGCCAGGGACCACGTATGCCAGCCAGCAACACTGGCCCTCAGACCTGAGTTGACTGGTGCCACATCTGGAGAGAGCGTCTGGGTGCCAGTGGAGACTGTCCATCTGCACAGGTGCCAACCCTAAGCCTCCAGAGAGCGTCACCCCCCGAGGCCTGGCCTGGCATGGCTGCTTCGTGCGAGGAAGAGACGGTCTGGCCTCTCAGCCAACTGTGTGCACAGCGGTGCTTGTGGCCAGGCAGCGGCGGGGGAGGCACGAGGGGGCTGTCAGTCCGGGTGCATTAGAAAGGACAGAGCAGTGTGACCTTTACAAAAGCAGGAGAGCCCCGGCTTCCTGAGACAAACCACGGGTCGCAGCTTTACCTGGAGGGTCAGGGTGCCGTTTCACTGGTTAGTTTAGAGAGAGCCGACAAAAGTGGCCTTTGAAAGCGGAAGCTTCTGGAACCCGTGGCCTAGTCTGAGACACCAGACACCAACTGGAGACAAGTTTGGGGTCCCGAGCTGGGGACCTAGGCACACAGTATTTGAAGTGCATGTGAGCAGAAGTGTGAGGAGTCAGCTGCACCCTCTGGGAAACCATCCTCCATGGGCAGGAAGAGGAGCTGATCGCCCTGTGAAACCCCAGCCAAGCCAGTGAAAGCTGGAGATTGGGAAAGTGCCCCCTAAGAGACCCCCACGGGCCTCTTCCTGGTCAGCAGATGAGCCGAGCCTCCAACCAGCAAGAAGCCGGGCTGACGCACACTGGAGCTCCGGACGACTGGAGAGTCCCGGGAGCCTGAGGCCTTTGCAGTTTAACCTGCAGGGAGTGGAGGCCCCCAGCAAACCAAACTCCCAGTAATTGCCAGTGCTCTAGCAACCTCCTCCCACCCGCGCGTCCGAGCCAAGCGGGCCTTGCAGCTTCAGTTGCCAAAGGAACCCTCAGTGACGGGCTCAGGCAGAGACACCCAGTCCCAGCTGCCTTCCCACCAGCACACGCACTGGAGGCCTCTCTGGGACTCTGGGCTTTTCTTACCCTCGGGGAGTAGACCCACCCTAAGACCTAGGCAGATTACTCTGCCTCTTTTGGCCTTAGCTTCCTCTGTGAGATGGGCAATGCCCTCCCTGAACCTCCCAGTGGGGTGATGCGACTGTGGGAGTGTCAGTGGTTTGTGATGAAGGTTAGCCCGGGTACCACCGCCCCAGGTGTGCTCCCCGGCCTGGCCTGTGGTCCCCAAGCCAGGGCTCAGGGACAGGCCCTCGAGTTGCCCTGCAGAACTTTGTCACACAGCCAGACTGCCTGGCTTCAGCACCTGCTCCTTCTGTGCATCCAGAGGGGTCTTCCTGGTGTCAGGGTCGCCTCCCAGCCCTCCACCCCAGCCTTCTCTAGACTCCTGCTGATGAGGGCTGGGGCACAGAGAAGTGGGACAAGAGACCAGAAATAGGCAGAACCGGAGCCTGGAGAGGAACACACCTGCTGTCGTTGGCCCCCCAGCAAACCTCAGAACCTTCTCCTTCCTCATGAGCCAGGGGAGGCCGAGGCGGGCCATCGTGACACAGATGGATTATGGTGGGCAGACAGGACCACCTCACAGGGACACTGCACCAGATGTCAGCATGAAACAGGGCTCCTGGGGGTGAGACTGGGGTCTCCAGGGCTGGTCCTGGGCGTCTGTATGGTTTGTTATGTGGTTGGTGTTTATGAAGAATCCCAAGACACAAATGATTGTTTTATCCCAAAGACTTCTGATGCCTCTAAATGGAGCTTGTTGGGGTTTTTGGGAATATTACTGAGATAAAGTAAATTTACATCTTTGTATCTGCTCTGGAACTTACAGGTTCAAACCTCTACGCATGTGTACTTCCACACTCTGCCCACCCTCAGTGCCCCCGCCATCCTCCACCACGTTCCACTGGGTTCCTTCTCCCCTGCCCCCAACCTGTGAACTTCCCCCTCTGGTTGCCTTAGTTTTGCAGTCAGATGTTAAAAGTTTATTATTGGTTTGGTTTTGACTGATGCTTTATGTTTCTCTGTATTTTACATGTAAGTGAGAACAGCTAGTATTTTTCTTGGTCCTGACTTATTTTGCTCAGCATTATCCTTTGCAGTTCCATCTGTGTTGTTGCAAATGGCAGGAGTTCATCCTTTTTTATAGCTGAGTAGTACTCCATTATATATATACACATACACACACCACATTTTTCTCTGTCCTTGGACACTGAGACTGTTTCCATGATTTAGTTATTACAAGTGAGCTACAGTGAACATGGGAGTGCATATATCTCTTCAAATTAGTGTTTTGTTTTTATATAAAGAAAAACTGGGCCTGGACACAGCACAGCTTCTGCTGCAGGTTCTGGACATGGACTGCGTCCCAGCTGAGTCCCTGGCATGTCCCCACGTGGGGATTTTGGCCTCCTGCTGCAGAATCATGTGTCAGCACGCTGCCTTCCTCCCAAATTGTACATGTGCCCCCTCTGACAGGGAAGCAGGGACCCAACAGGGGTCCGACCTCACAAGACTGTTCCGTCATAACCACACACTCACTCAGCACCAGCACCACAAATGAAACACAGGAGCTCAGGGTCAGCTGTCCCCTGTTGTTAGGGACCGTGGTGCCAGTGCTTGTGGTGGCTGTGCTGGGCCGCCCCTGGCCCCCAGCCTGGCTGATGGGTGGTGGGTGGGGTCCAGGGTACCATGATGAACTCTGAAATTTCTTTTTTTTAATAATTTTTTTCTCTATTTATATATATTTGACATCAATTATAGTCCTGCAATTTCTTTCTCTGCCTTGTTAACTGCTTGATGATGAGGTCCAGATATTGCTCAGGAATTTGTAATTGTCCCCTCTCCCTCCAGCCCCGTTGAAATGAGGTGCTCAGAAGGAAAACAGCAGCATGGTGCTGCCCCTCAGTCTCTCACCTCGGTTTTCTTGTCCTTCCCGTGGAGCTAGGACTCAGACCCTGCCTCCCAGCATCACCCAGCAGCCTGCGTCCTCCGTGGGGGGGAGTGACACCCAGCAGGCCACGTCTGCAGTTTCAGCCCACCAGATGACACACGTGTCAAGTTGTGGAAGTGTCAGGCCCTTATTACCCTTGAGATGGCTGGTCTCTGTTTTTGAGGCCCTAGGCCCTGTCTGCCCCTGCCCTGGATGCTCAGACAGCCACCTGCTCTCAGGGCAGGCCCACACCGTTCCTCCCTCAGCAGCAGGCAGGCCTTCCTCGGGGCCCAGATGTAACTACAGCCTGGGGTCTGCACCAGCTTCCCCTTGCTGAGCTGTGCTGGCCTGGTCAGCCACACGGTGACTTCCTGTTGTTGCTGTTTGGTGCCCAGTGGCCCCGTGTTTAATCTGAAATTGTTGCCTTTCTGACTTAGACCCTTCTTTCATGATGTTGTGGCAATAGCAGAAGCTGCTATTCTTTCCTTGGCCAAATGAAAAGTTGGAGGTTTTAATTTAAAAATTATATTTAACAATATATTTTTCAAACTGAAAAACGGTGTGCATAACTCTCCACGAGGTGTTGCCAGCTTGACCAGTTTATGTGGGAAAGGTCTGGACAAGTGGGGAATGGCCAGGAGTTGGGTGTAGCCCAAGCTATTTGGAAGGTGCAGGAGGGAGGCTGGAAGGGGGAGCCTGAGGTGTTTGGCACCGGAGAGGAGCTACCTCCTGGGACAGTGTCAGGGGACCCCCCCCCCCCGAAGAGGCGGACACACGTCAGCCAATAATGAGGTCCTGACCCGGAGCCTCCCAGAGCAGAGAGGGAGAGGGGTGCATTCAGAGGGGTGCCGGGGTGGTGTGGTCGTAATTACAAAGATGGGGAGAGGCGGATGAGATTTTGGCTCATTCAGCCCTAAAATGGACCGCTCACTCAGCCAGCGCAGCCTCCGCGCATACCTGCGAGGCAGGAGCCTCCTCATTGCAGGGAGAAGCAATTTGCAGTGGGTCAAGATGTGGAGATTTCCAAACTGACAGATGGCGGGGGAGTCTTTGCTGAGGAAACGAAGGCATTTTTCTTACCGAGATCTGTCCTTGGACAACGCATATATCATAGGGTTCCCTGTGAAAGATAATTTAAAGAACCTACCAAGACAAAGAGAGAGATAAATATCCCATACCAGGAAAATAGATTTCTCACATCCCAGTATTTTGGTGCTACGCGTGTTGCCCAGCACAGAGGTTTCAGCAAAGGCAAATGAGTGGGTTTCTTTTTTTTTTTTTTAAAGATTTATTTATTTATGCACACAAGCACTGGGGGTACAGGCCAGAAGTGTGGGGGGGTGAGAGGATTCACCACAGAAAGCAGGGAGCAGAACAGACAGATCAACGGAAGTACACTGCTGAGGGGAGCAGCGGGCACAGCAGGAGAGGTCTGCTGCG
>JAGFMF010012151.1:764-57707 GCA_019455555.1 Galemys pyrenaicus | reverse complement strand
TCTCCTCCCTGGCCGGCGGCAGGGATCGAACTCGTGCTGCAGTGGCTGCGGTTTGCTTCATAGTGCGTTGCTTAACCCACTGCGCCACCAGGGAGGCCCCCGATGAGTGGGTTTCTGTGAACACCCTCGTTCCCCTTCCCCCAGCCACCTGCCTGCATCCAGACCTGCCCCAAGCCAGTGTCTGCAGGAAGCACAATGCCCAAGTCCAGGCAAAGGTTTGACCTTGGAGAATAAGGCTGAGGAGTGATAAGCAGCCCCTTTTCACCACCCCCACCCCCACAGTGTCACCTCCAGGGTGGGGGTGGTCCTGAAGGTGCTGTGCCCCTTGAGCAGGCCCGGCCTGGGAGAGGGCAGAGGGAGGGTGTTTGCTTTCATTGGATAAAGGGAGAAGGCGAAGTGTTTATTTTAGAGGCATAAAAGTCCCCTTAGTGTTGCTAATTGTGGTCATTAACATATTCCACGGTTCCCAATGGTGCCTCTGTTGACTTTTAGGGACAGATAATTCTTTGTTGTAAGGTCTACTCTGCATTGTGGGAGCTAGCAGTATGCTGGCCTGTACCCAGGAGACACCAATAGGAAAACAACCCCTCCCCGAGTTGTGAGCCAGAAATACCTTAGGTGTTACCAAATGTCTTCAGGGCGGGAGGCAAAATGCCCCAGGTTGAGAGGTACTAAAGTACCCCAAAATGCATTCCCCCACGTGCCCATCTGCACCCAGGTTCTGCCACCTGCTGTTGCGAAACACAGACTCTGCCCATCAGAGGCTAGGCTCCCCCTCTCAGGCCAGGGACTCCCCCTCTCACCTGCTGGGGACTTTTCTCCTTCTATTGCATCATAAAATCTGCCCTCTGCCTCTGATTGTTCCCCTGGACTGCTTTCTAAAGTGATGTGTTTGCAAGCCGGTCTCTGACCTCCCGCCTCCCTTCCCATCTCTCTGTCCTCTCCATCACTAAACTCTTCTCAAGAGCTCCTTCCCACACCCTCCTCTGTTCTCTTCCAGTCCAGTCCAAAGACCCCATCATGCCCTGACGCTCTAAGGAAACAGTAGGATTCCCAGTGCTGAGACCCCAAGCGACTTCCCCGTTCCCGTAGCCAGGCTCATGTCTCAGGCCTGACCTGGCGAGCTCTTGGCAGCGCTGGACACGGGCTCCTTGGACCCTCTGACCCGGGCACCTGCTCACGCTCTGCGTGACGCCGCACCCAGCACCCTCCACCCTCCAGCCCCCTACTCTCCCACCCCACCCCTGCCTCTGCACAGGTGTGTGCTAGCACCGGCATTCACGCCCCTCCTCCTCACGCTCTCAGTGATCTCATCGTTTTAAGCAGCATCAGTTACTGACGAACTCCTGGTAGGCTTGGCCTGGACCCTACTCCTGAAGCCCAGACCACCTATCCCGCAGTCCACCCGCTGCAGTAAAAACAGCTTTGGTTTACCCTCCCTGTCTGCTCTTCCCCCTCAGCCTTCCAACTGTCCCTCCTCCATCCGCCTCTCCTCTGTGGCCACCATGACACCTGCCCCACAGGCTCCTAACAGGTCTCCCGCCTCCTCCGGGCCCCTCTGCCCACCTCTGCCAGCACCCTGCCTCTGACAAGGCCAGTGACCCGCCTGTCTCCAAGGCCCACACCTCCTTGACCACCCTGTGGATCAGTCAGCAGCTGCCCTCAGGCAAGCATGTGACATAAATAAAGCAAAGGAAACCCGAGGGGAAGCCATGAGAAACTTCTGGGCAGGCGTCCTTCTTCTCACAGCTCTGGCACCCGGAAGACCCCCTTCTCTCCACCACCCCTCGAGCAGCGCCTATCTGCGGGGCCTTCCCCTGGGCAGTGGGCAGCACGCTAAGGCCTGCGTGCAGGTCAGGAGAGCCTGACACTGGGTGAGCCCTGAAGCCACAGGATGAACCTCCCAGGAAGCTCCCACCAGGGCCTCTCGGTTGTGTATAATAGCGTTTCCTCCTTGCCCTCCCTGTCAGCCCCATTTCCAGTCAGGGTTTTCTGTTAACACGACTGAAGTTGGCTCACCGGGTACATAGATGCCCTTTAAAAAATGTAACTCAGTATAAATCAGCCTGTTTTAGCCTCTGGCTTAAAATCCTCCCATGACCTCTCATGAGATAAAAACCCAACATCTCACCTTCACCTTGGGGCCCTCAGCCTGGCTCCTGGCCACATCCACTTCAACCCTTCACGCCTGCCCCCATGGCCTGCTAACTCCCAACTGCCTTTTCCCTGCTGTGCCTATAGCATCGCCTGCTAGGGAGAGACCAACTCCTGCAAAGTTTAAGCCAGAGGGCCTGGGGCCCACACCCCGCACTAAGCACTCTGTCTGATAATTAGGCTGAGCCCAAGCTCCCAGCCATGTTAATAAGTAGTTAGTGACCGAGTTATGGACGCTTCTCAGATGGGCCCTAAACCCAGAGTGCAGGGTGTGCCCCAGAGGAAGGACAGTCTGAACGTAGATCATGGTGACCAGGAGGTGATGGGTCAGTGTCCTTGGGAGCCAGGCCAGAAAGAGACAGAGGCCATGAGAGCTATGGTCTCTTCAGAGACACAGGTTGGCAGGAGCTCAAGAGCCCTGGGGGCAGCAGGGCTTCATCGGAGCCACGGCAAGCTCAGGAAATTGGAGTTGAAACAAAAACAAATACACTGATGTAAGCTGTTCTCCAAAATGGTCTGCTGATGCCTGTTTACAAACCGCAGCCATGACTTAGCATTCTCAAGAGACTGGATAATTAAACAGAAAACAAGTTATATTTATTCATGTTCTTGCAAGACTGAAGGCTTCTCCCATTTACATACCAAAAGCACCAACCCCTCTCAGAGAGGGCAGGCCGGCCTGCCAGGTGGAAGTGGGGTCTGAATGCAGCAGGCTGCGCTCCCCATCTGGTGGCTCCTGCTTGGGCTGCTGCGGGCACCCTGCAGCCGGACCAGCTTGGGAGGAGTGGCCTGGAAAATAGAGACTTGTGTCTGTTGTTCATCCTAGGCTGAGGGCTTTCAGTAACAAGGATGCCACTGTTTAGAAGTCACCTTCAACTTTCGTTCTCCAAAGAGACCTAGAATGTGTCGGTAATCTACATTTTAGATCAAATGCCTAGGGAACGTTTACAGGAAGGTTTACAAGGTTATTTGTTAAGACAGAGAGGGTACAGCAAGGCCAGCCAGGTCCCCAGACCTCCCTCCCTACCTTGCCTCACCTTAGGACACAGCACCCCACTGTGCAAGAGGGTCACTCACTCCTGACACCCCTTTCCCGTGCACCTCATCCAACCGGCTGAAGCCCAGCTGCTTCCTCTTGCCCCATCTCCTCAGCTACCACCTGGTTCTCACCTAAACTGATACCTGGCCCCTAAGTGGTCTCTCCACAGCCTCTTCTCCACAGCAATGGCCTGCTGTTCACAAGGGCCAGAGTGATCCTTTTAGTATGCAAATCAGAGCGCACTCCTCTGGCTTAAAATCATTCCAGTCACTTTCCATTGCCTGAAATTAAAACTGTCAGGTCTTCTTCTTTCAAGGAGCCTTGGCTCTGCTGTTCCACCTGGCTCAGCCCTTCCAGCCACACACAGCTGCCCTGTTCCCCTACTTCAGCCACACCCGCCTTCTGAGCCCCCTTCCTATGCCAGGGTCTTTGTGCCACCTACTTTCTCAGCCTGCAGTGTTCTCCCACACTTCTTGGCCTGGCTGGTTTCTTCTCCTCCTCCAGCTCTCCACTTAAATCCGTCCCACTCAGAGGAGCTTGCCACGACTCCACGCCCAACTTCAAAGGCCCCCGCTGCTGGTCCCTCTCTCGCAGTGTCTTATTCTTTCCATCCATCCTGCTCATTATACTTATAATTTGTTTGCACAGCCTCTCCCGGTCCACTGTGCCGCCCCCTCCCTTGGGCAGAGTTTGGACACTGTCTCCTAGAGGAAGCGGTGAACCAGCTTCAGGGTGCGATAGGGACCCCCTGCAGAGAAAGCTGGGAATGTGCTGGACTGGGAATACACTAGACATGCATCTCCCCTGGTCATACTCACAGAGGCCCCTGGCCCCTGGCCCACCTCTCAATAAAATTTCCTCCATGGAAATATATTAACTTGTATTTCTTTCTCTTTTGAGGGGGTGTGTTAAGTAATTAGTACCAGCTTGTGCAGAAACCCCAGAATCTCAATAGTGTAATGCAACAGTGCCGATTTCTCATCCTCCAGGGTCTGCAGGGTCAGGCAGCTCTCCTCAAGCAGTGCCTGGGAGGCTGTGTTCTGTGCGCCCGCTAAGGCACGAGACCACAAAGATCCCACGGAGGGGAGGAGAGAGGCGGGTCACGGCCTTAGCCAAGGCCCTCCAGGGAGCCAGAACCAGCAGGGCGCAGGGAGAGAGGAGTGGAGAGGAGGGGATAGGAGAGAAGAGAGCAGAGGAGCGGGAGCTTTATTATAAGGAGTTGGCTCACACAGTTACGAGCCCCAAGATCTGCAGTCGACAAGCTGGAGACCCAGAGAGGCCAATAGTGTCAGTTCCTGCCTAAAAACCAGCAAATTCAAGACCTGGGAAGATATGGTATTTCTGTTCAATCCCAACGGCAAGAAAAGATGCGAGCCCCAGCTTGAAGGCAGTCGGGCAGAGGAGCTCTGCTGGAAGGAACTCGGCCCTCATGTCTGCTGGGGTCTCCGGGAGGCCAGCCAACGCCGGCAGGCCAACCTGCTCGCTCAGCTCAGCGACCAAATGTCCGAAACACCCTCACAGGCATGTCCAGAACGTGTGACCCACCGCCTGAGCCCCCAGGACCCAGTCAGGCTGACTCACGGGTCCTGTGAGCCAGCACGGTTTCGCCCCCTTGTCAGACCCAGCCGCGGGAGGAGGGCTGGAGCCGGGCTGATGCACGCCCAGGAACTGGCACGCGGCCTGGTGTCTGGGCACACGGCATCTCTCGCTGCTTAGGTCACAGCTGAATGTTCCCCTCCAGGACAGCTTCCTCGGGAGAGTCTAGATCCAGCTTTGTTGTCTGTGCGGACCTTTACAAATTCTGAGTCACCGGTACATAATTATATAAGATGATACATTCCTTTCCCTGAAGTCACCAAAGGAACAGGCAGTTTAGAATACTTTCCCTGGGGAGGGGAGAGGGAGAGGGTTGAGGGCAGGTAAGAGCACAAGGAAATGAGGTGATGGTGCACAGGTGAAATGGTGGTGGGGAATCCATGGGGATCACAATTGATGTCAAGTATATACAAAAGAAGAGGGAAAAAAAGAAAAATACATAATATGTAAAAAAAAAACAACTTTCCCTTTGCAAGTATTCCCTTTGCAGAGGTGCTGCCATCATCTCTGGGGGTAGATTCAGTGTGGCCTGGCCTGCCCAGGCTGCCCAGGCACGGGACGCCCAGCGCGGAGAGCTGCCCGCAGTGCCTGGTGGCCACACACCTGCCGCCCAGTGGGTCCCGGGCTCTCTGCCTCAGCGCTGCCCTTGCTGCTTCCGACTGCTGCCTGTGCTGCCCCTCACGGCACCCCAGGGCCCCTTAGAGGCTCGACAGCCCTGAGCACTGAGCCCAGCTCTAACTTCCACCGTTCTACGTGCAGCCGACACTTGGTGGCTTAGTTTTCCGAAAGCCGAAAAGACTCATTAGCTGAGAACCACAGCACTAGAGCCCAGAGGGTGCCCGAGCCCTGCCCCTGCCCACACGCTCCCACCAACAAGGCCGCATCAGCCTAGGCTCCCAGGAGCAGGACGTGGGTCCGCCTCTGTGTCCGCACTGGGCCCACGCCGGCTCTGCCAAGACAGGGCAGTCAGGCTCTGCGTGAGCTGGGGACTCCATGCCCCACCCGCGGGCAGGCTCCAGGGGCCCGGGCCCCTCGGCAGCTGATGTTGTCCTCCCAGCTGATCCAGGCGCCAGGCTCATAGGCCCTGGACCTGTCTGCTTGCCAGAATAGTCCCACTGCACCCTGGAACATAGTAGGTGCAGTAGATAGTTGTAGACGGTTGTGCTTCCACCCTGATGGTTCACTTGCTTAAAACCACTTTGTAAGTCCCTTTGCTGGGCACTGTGTCAGGTGCTAGGGATACAGAAGGAAGGAAACATACGTGCTGTCTACCCTCATCGGCTTCCAAAGGTGTTTGTTTCCACCAGGGAGCAGAGCTGGATAACTAACTATGGTAATGGTTGAAGCAACGCCCAGCAACCCAGGCTGATTGAAAAAGGAAATTACCCACACTGGCAGTAATTAACTAAGTGTCCTGCCATCCCCCAAGTGAAGCCAGAGGGAGGGTGACAGCGGCACAAGAGTTGAATCAGATGATGCAGAAAGAGACAGGAGGTTTGGACTCGTGCGGGTGTCCCTGGGGTGCAGCGCCACCTGCGAGTCCCCTATCCCCCAGTACCCCCCACCCCCCAGAGCTCCCAGACGCTTGTGCAGGCGGAAGGTCCTGAGACCACCTGGTCCCAGCCTCCCACCTGACGTCTCAGATGTTTGAAAGGAGCCCAGAGTGGCAGCCTCTGGTGGAGGGAAGCAGAGGAGGCATGGAGCACCCCAAGAGGCTCCCCAGGGAATCAAAGCAGCTCCACCCTATCAGTGCAGGTGCAGTCACCAGGTCCAGGAGGTGTTGCCTGTGGTCAGGCCCCCATTTGGTCATGCGCCCTGGGGACACACACTCTACCTTCATTTGCTTCCCTCTCACCCACTTCACAGGAACAAGACCCAGTCAATAGTCTTTGTCACATGGGTGCCACATCCCCTGGTCGCTCTTGGGTCACCTGAGGGGTCCGTGCCAGGGCAGGGGTGACAATGGCTCAGAAGAGCTGCAGCCACAAGACAAGTTGCACCCTGGCCTGGGCACCCTCTGCAGACCGCCCTACCTCACAAGCAGACTCCTGAGCCCAGGCCTGCCCTTGAGGTGCTGTCAGAAATCTTGACGTGTGGGCAGGCTGATTGAGCTTTTGACAGGGTCTTCTCACCAAGAGCATCGTTGAAAAATGGCAACTGCCCAGGTAGGAATGTGTTCCATTAGTACATTTCTAACATCAGCAAACTAACACCAACTTGACAAGAATTTGAGAAATTTAATTTCTGCATTGCCGCGGAGCGCCGGGATGCTGGTTGAGAGGGTGCTGATGCGTTTGTGAGTTCAAGTCAGTGTGCGGAATCGCGCCTGATGAGGGGAAAGCTGCACTGGGACCTAACCCAGTTCTCCAGCCAGTGAAATGTTATGCACTCCTGTGTTCAGGAAGGGTTTCTGTTAGCCCGCTTGTCCTGGGCCCATTAGTCCCCTGTGCACCCTTTTTCTCCAAGCCCCAAGGAGCAGGGTGATGGGGGCAGGGAGGACGCTGAGGGCTGGGGTTTGCCCCAACACTTGTGTCTGCAAAACCTAGGGTTTCATTGCTCTGCCTAGAAGAGGCCAGAGAATGGCAGCCGGAGCCACTGGTGGTCCAGCGGGCCTCAGGCCACCTCTTTTGTGCCCAGAAGCCCAGGACCAAACAGCCCAGCAAGGGAGGCCACTGCCGGACACCTCGCCTTGTTAGTGCTCCAGAGGCATCTGTCTTGTGCTAACCACCTACGCTGACTCTGACAGTTGTGCCTCCCAGGGGAAAACGGGGGCTGCCCCCGATGTCAGAAGCCTGGCCCGTCAGGGAGACAGGTGCCCCAAGCCGTGAGCCCCTGTGACTTCCATGCCACCTCAATCCGCAGCCCCGGGAAGCCTTCCAGTGCACGTTCTCGTTGCAGGAGCCAACCCCCCTCTAGGGGCCAGGGTGTGGGTGGGCAGACCTCTGCCCAGCAGTGCCAGAGAAGTGCCGTGACCCCAGCCCCGCCCCCCTTTCTGAGGACAGACACACTCTCGCCTGCTCTCAGGCCGCCCAGTCCAGCCCCCTCTCACTGCCCTAGCCACACTGAGCACCAGGACATCCACTTAGAGCCACTGGCTCAGAGTTACCGAGCCCAGCAGCCCGTGACCCCACTCTGCTAGCTCAGTCCTTCACTTCATCTTTCACTCAGCAGAGGCCAGGGACAGGAAGGGACCTACCCAAGGGCACTGGCCACGTCACCAGCACAGCCAGGCTAGAGGCCAGGTCTCCAGACCACAGTCCGGCCTCTGCTGATGAGGCTGCCTCATCCATCATCACCAGAGGCATGGCCCTGGGAGGTCACTTAGCGGCAGGTGGGCCTGCAGGGGATGGCTGCGGAACAGTAAATAACTGGGAGTAAGGAGAGGTTTGGTTGCCATTAATCTCTTCGGAATTTTAAAAGGAGCTGGGGAATATTGACACGAATTAAATCCAATAAAACATTCATTTAATTAAACTTTAAATGATCCAAATATTTGCTGTTTGGTTAATATTTGTGTAGCTGACAGGAGCAGAATGATGATGGTTCTGTCGGTATCGTGCATTCTAATTGGGGGTAAGCCTCCCCTGCGCAAAACGCATGTCTCCAGACTCACAAGTGAGCGGGGCTGAGCTCTGGAAGGCAGAGGAAGCAGCACGCAGCCTCCGTACTCGGTGTTTTGCATTGGGGTTTAGCCCTGGGCTACAGGCTTCTCCAGACATTGTGTAAAACTGTTTGAAATCTGCAAGTTGAGGTCCACACAGAGGCAGGGGACCCACTGTCTCACTGAGGCCTCAAGTTCCAAATTAGGGTACAGGCTGCTAGCATACTAAGGAGGGCTCTTCAGCCAGCCACAGGGCCTCACCCTCCCACCCTCCATGCCCACGCCCCACCACCCCCCCCACCCCGAGCCTCCCAACACCCATTATTTTTTTTCCTCTTTTTCTTTACTTATATATATTTGACATCAGTTGTGGTCCCCATTTCCCACCACCATTTCACCAGTGCACCGTCACCTCAGTTCCTGTGCTCTTTCTGCCCTCATCCCATTCCCTCCCCTCCATACATACAAAGTGTTTCTGATTTGTCCTTGTCTTTTTCTTTTCGTTTTTGTTGTGTTTTTGTGTTTGTTTTTTATTGTTATTATTCTTTTCCTTGATCCCTTCTTTGGTTCCCTCCTATCTTTTAAGGCAGCAGTTCTCAGGCCCCCAAACCACAGAACCCCTTAGATGCTTGTTAAAGCCAG
Organism: Galemys pyrenaicus; assembly: GCA_019455555.1. NCBI lineage: Eukaryota > Metazoa > Chordata > Mammalia > Eulipotyphla > Talpidae > Galemys > Galemys pyrenaicus. The sequence continues at coordinate 48,675 of JAGFMF010012151.1, read as the reverse complement.
TCCCCGTCCCCCCGCCCCGTCACCAGGGCGTCTGTCCGCCTGGGGTATAGGAGCTGTGTTCAGACCAGCTGCCCTGAGATGTAATGTTCCTTGAGGAGGGGAGCTCTGGGGCCCAGGGAGGGTCCTGCGTCTGCAAGGGCCCCTTCTTGACAGCCGGGTGGTCTCTTTATAGTCCCACCAGAGCTCAGACTTGGTAGTTGCCTTTTGCAACTTTCAGAATTCTCCACGAGCCCCACCCATCAGCCAGTGGGAGGAAAAAAAGCAACTAAATGTTCAATCCGTTTTAAAGCTTAGTAGAGCTGATTCTTTTCACAGTCAGTGTAAGTAATGTTCTAATCTAAGATAAATGCTTCCCTCTCCCCAGCTGCTCCCCAAGCTGGTTTCTGAACGCCTCGGGAAGCCCACTGCCGGCCTCTGCCACCCCAGGCTGCAGCCGTGAGCCCCTACCCCGTCACCCCATCTTGGGCATTCACACTGGGGTCTGCCCTACCTGTGCGCTTGGTCTGGCCTCTCAGCCCGGGCGTCCAGTGCCCCCTGCAGCTCAGCATCCGGCAGCCCGCAGCTGACCCTGCAGAGCCCCAAGTTCCCTTCATGCCCAGGCCTAGCAGTGCCATGCAGCCCTCGGGCACAGAGGTGCAGACCCCCCTCACGGCCGGGTCGGCGGGCAGCCAGGAGCCTCCTGTGCCCCTTTGCCGACAACACACCACTCGGGAGGTGAGGGCTCTGGCAGACCCTCAGGCCCGACTGTCTGTGTGGTCTGGGGTATGGCAGCCCCAGGTGGGCAGGGGGAGCAGCCTCGCGGGGCCTCGGGCGCCTCCTAGAACTCCCTGGGCGCTAGAAGCACTTTGCACGAGTGTGGGCAGATTCAGAGGAGAATCGTGCTCTGCTGCTATGAATACTTGCTTAGTTTGAGGGGGCAGGGACACACAGAGGGGACTCTGAACTGGCTCTGACCGGTTCTGTTTACCAAGACCACTGGGCCTTAGCATCCTGTGGGTGAGGTGAGACAGGAGAAGTTTTACTTTTATAGCTAGCCATGCCCGGTGTGATATTGGGGTCTAAACTGGTAGGGTTTGGGGCGTTTTGCTTTGGAATGCACACAGTTGTTTTTTGTTTGTTTGTTTGTTTTTCAGGGTTACTAGATGGGGAAAGTGAGGGGCTGCAGCCTCTGTGCTAAATTTCCCCCTTCTGCCCCTTCCTCTTCGCCAGCTTCCTGCCCCTCTGTGGCCTCAGCCCTGCGGTCAGATTTCTACGATTTTCGGCAGACACACTCTAGCCGCCCCATACTCCCCTGAGAGGGGAATGAGGCACTCCGTATCCCTTCCTGCTTTTACAGAGCCACAGGGCCCAGGGCAACCCCGAGATGGGGACTAGATGAGGACGAGGGACACCCTCTCCACTCAGGGTGCTCTGGGTTGGGGCCAGCAGAGCACAGTAGGAACTAAGCAGTTCTATCAAACCCCCACCCCCCACCCCAGCCTCCCTGTGCCTCCTCTGAATCACCATGCCAGGCTTGCTGCGAGGGTTAGTGCTTTCTCCTGCCCTGAGCAATAAGCCGCAGGACTCAGGGGTGGGAGGGCAGAGAGCAGAACGTGATTTAAGAGGCAACTCGAAATGCATCACTTTAATGTTTGTAAAATATTATGCCAGCTGCGTCTGCATCAATCACTTGGTGCTTATCGCTCTCCTTGTGGCTCCTTCACCAGGAGTCACATTTTTCCTGTGTGTGACTGTCCCTCTCCACTGGCCTGTTGGCTCCTCTCTTTCTTTATTTCCATTTTCCCCATTTTTCATCCATCCATCCAACAGGCACTGCTGAAGTGCCTGTTGTGTATCTTGTCCACCGTCCTGGATCAGGGTCGGCCATTGGGTGTCTGTAGAGGGGTGACCTTTACTGCTCAGGTCCCAGCCTCCTTACCTGCCTTGCGGTGCCGCACACCTGCCTTCCCGTCTGCGCGCACTGCCAAGAGGGTGTGAGTGGACACTGCAGGTGCCGCCCGCCAGTGTCCAGCTAAGTCACAGAGCGCCGCTCCCAGCCTGTGCTCTACTCTGAGCCTGTCGTGACCCCCGAGTCCAGCAGGGTGAAAGAGTGACGAGGGTCCCGGCATGTGCTGGCGTCCACGGCCAGCCTGCCTTCTCAGCTCACGCCATTGCTGGCTGCTGCCCCAAACCTGAGTTCCAGATTTGGGAGAGGCCAGGGAGGGAGGCTGTCCCAGCAGAGGGCTCTCTCCCTCCAAGCCTGATCCCATTTTGGCATTTGAACAACCTGCGTTTGATTAATCTTTTCATCCTGAGAATTTCGAAAAGCCTATGATTGCAGGGAAATATTTTAGACCCTTCCCATTTGCCTGAAGAATGATCAGACATAATGCCGGTTATCAAGTGTAAAATGGCAAGAATTAATAATTTCTCCAGCTTGAAGTACACTTCAGAAAATTAAAGACTATGGTGCATGGTCACTGAATAGAAATCCAGAGCCAAGTTCAGCAAAATCTCAGATAGAAACAAACCTTCAAAGGTCAACCAGTCCGTTCACCAGACTTCAGACAGTGCAACCTTTAAATTGGCCCCAGGTGGGTGAGGAACCTGTCGGCTCACCCAGCAGACCTTGACTGTACCTAGCAAGACTCAGACATCATTAGGCCCAGCACAGGGCAGGGCACCCCGCTTCTGGCTCCCTGGCAGCCCACAGTCTGGGTTGGACTCAAATCCATAGCCCAGATGCTTCCCCTGCACTAGCTGTGCTCCCTGAGCTGTTTTGACTTGCACAACCCTTTTAGCATTTGATGTGAGCCACAGCCCCTCTTCCAGAAGTCCAAGTGGAGAACAGGCTGTTTCCAGGGGTCTCAAGGCTGCCAGGGCCCCTGCCCAGCTGTTCATCCCTATGGAGGTGACCTTCCCGTGGAGACTCCAGCCCCACCCAGGCTTGCACCTGACGGCCTTCTCCTTTTCCCCTGCAGAGGTGGTTCAGCTCAGCCTCGCCCCCGAGGAAAGGGTCAGTGTGGCCACGGTGACCGTGGGGCTGAGCACGGTGCTGACCTGCGCCGTCCGCGGGGACCTGCGGCCTCCCATCGTCTGGAAGCGCAACGGGCTCACCCTGAACTTCCTGGACTTGGAAGACATCAATGTAAGTCCCCTGGGACTGAGTTGGTGCCCACAGGTGCCCGGGAGCTGACGCCACGTGGCAGTGGAGGGTCGCAGGGCTTCCTTGACACGGCCCACTCTGCGTCCCTTCCAGGCTGCTGTCTGATAGCTGGGGGGAACCAGAAAACCCTAGACCCGTGAGGTAGCGTGGAGAGTGGCCAGCAGCCTGCCAGCCAGGCCCAGAATAAGGAAGGGTGTGCTGCATGGGGCGGCCAGTGCCAGTGCGGAGGCCTCCACCCGGGCCGCACTGGCAGAGGTGAGATGAGAGGAGCAGGCCTTGCCGAAGCCTGCCAGCTCAGAGGGAGGCCCACAGGCCTGCACAGAACTCCCGGCAGGCGGCTCCAGAGCGGGAAGGGCTGCTGCTGGGGGGCCCAGGGCAACTCTGGATCCTCAAGCAGAGGTGGACATAGACAGCTGGATGCGGGGAACGGGAATTCCCTGTGGAGGGCAGGGGCTGGCTGCTGGTCTGGGGAAGCTGGAGGCAGGAGCCAGGTGACGAAAGGAAAAGAGATCAAGGCCAGAGGGGGCTGCCTTGGGGGCCATGTTTGCTGAGTAAGGAAATGTGGCTTTGATGACCTGAGCGGAGGAAGAAGTCAGTTAAGCTCACTGAGCCTAAGGGACCAACGGGGATACTTCTGGATTCTGAGGACTCAGGCAACCTGGGCTGCACCACCCCACAAAGGCTATGTAGCTCTGAACAATCGCTCAGACCTTTGATCCTCAGTAAATTAATTTATTAGAAAGGCCGCATTGGCAGTACCTCTCCATTGGACTTGAGAAATAAAGGGAATAATTCAAGCATACTTATTGGCCCTGGTTTGGCATACGGGAGGAGGTAGTGTTCCAGAAATTTGTGTGAAAAGACAGTGACATCATCCTTGTCGGGTGCTGTCGTGGTGCTCGACGGGTCTTAGAGTAACAGGAGTGCAAGTCAAGCAGGGCCGGCCTTGGTCTTCTTCATGGCTTGGGTCAGAGGGACTGGCCAGTGGCCCCATGAATTGAATTAGCACACAGGGCCCGCGCATACCCCAAAAAGAGATCACCACGTTGCTTAGATGGAATAACATTCTAGCCATCCGGTGTGCCCCCGCGGAGTGAGCCCTCATCCCCGGAAGCAGTGAGTTCCCCATCCTTAGAGGCATGCAAGCTCAAGCAGGAGCGTGGTGAGCAATGCAGCTGAGCGCCACGACCGTGAAGATCCCTCCAGTTCTGAGAATGCCTTTTGGGGATCTCATCCCACAGGGGATTCTGCAGGAACCGCAGAAGCTGGGACTTTGCTCTTCTCTGGGCCCCTTTGGCTGCCCCCCTGGGGCGTATGGGGTAGCAGATGGCAAGAGGGGCCGCTCTGGAGGTTCCACTCTGGGCAGAGCTGGGCAGGAGTGCACTTCTGTCACCCTGGTCACACCAGGCAGGATTGTCTCCTCACGGCTTCCCTACAGCCCCTCCATGTCCTCTCCATCTCTGTATTCAGTGCCAGCACAGCCCTGTGGTGCTTGATCAGCCGATGCTTAGGGGGTGTCCTGTGTCCGGGACTTGTCTAGGCTCTTAGCAAGGGAAGGCAGTGTCCGATGAGGGGGGTGTGTGCGAGCGTGTGTGGGTGGGTGGGGGAGGTGGCGTCTGGTCCATGGTGATTGATTCAGAACTAGGACAGGTCTGCCTGTGTCCCTGAGTATTCACGTGCACTCCTTGATGCTCTATTTAAAGAATACAGGCAAAAGCAGAACTCTTAATGCACTTGCCATCAGTTAATTAAGTTACTTGGAGTGTTTCTCCCCTCCCTCGAACATGCCTCCAGCACCAACTCGATTGCATTTTTCCTTTTCACAGTGAGGTCAGCAATTTGGGTAATTATGGGTACAACTGGAGATTAATGGGCTCTCATTACCTCCTACGAAGCACTTGTTGCATATGGTCAAGTCAGCAGCCCACAAAAAGGCAGGGCCCTGTGCTCCCCAGAAACCCTCATGTGACAGTACAGGACAGAGCAAGCTCTGTGGGGTCCTTGCCTGATACAGGCCAGAAACCACAACACACAAACACATACCCACACGTACGCCCCTGACACCTCAGTGTTGGGCAGCGGGAGGCTGTACCGTCTGCCAGTGATGGGCATAGGCTCCGGGGTTCAAAGGACCTGGGTGCTCCCATGTACAAGGGGAGTCACCTTGGAAAGCACTTGACTTCGCTAAGCCTCAGTTTTCCCCATCTATAAAGTGGGGATAAGCAATAGCCCCAGGCCCATGGGGTTATAGTGAGGACTGGATAAGATGATGCATGTCAAGTTCTTAGCATGTAGTGTTCCAAATTAGCTCCACCATTCTCATGTTAGTCTTCCTCTTGTCATTACCACTGTCTAGTCCTGCAGCCGGGCACTCTCCACCCCTTTCAGCCCGGCAGATGTGACCCTGGAGAGCCCCTGCTGCCCTCAGTCAGGGGCAGGACAGCACTGTCCCTGTCTGCCTTGACTCACCTGGGGACAGAGACACTGACTGCGCCCTCCTGCAGCCTCGAGTCAGCTGTTTAACCGCTCCGAGGCTGTGTGGACAGGGAGGGGGTGACACCCTTCCCTCTGGGCATTTCCTAGCTGAGAGTGCGGAAAGTCGTGCCCAGCCGCAGCTGGTGTTGGAGAGCCATGTGGGCACAGCAGCCCCAGGCCAGAGCAGGCTGCAGCGGAGTCGCACCAGCTCATCAGGATTCAGGGTGCGCATCTGAAGCAGGAGTTGATCAGGGAGGGCTAACCCAGAAGGGCAGCCCCCTGGAGGAAGACTCAGGTGGGGGTCGATGGATCCTGGAGTCCCTCAGTCTGTGGCGTGTCTGCGCCCAACCCGCCTGCCACAGCCAGAGATGAAACACAGTCACCGCTCACTAGTGCAGTAGCCACCGACGCCCAAACACCATGCAAACGGGGTGGGGGAGCCGATCGGCCCCCGGAACCCAAGACGGGTTGATGAGAGCTCGCAGAGGTGTGGACCTCCTTTCTTTGTCATTTGAATGAGACATCTTGATTGGCAACGAAATATTAATCACTTTTTCACTACTCTCTTAATGAGAAGCTTTCATGGGCAACAAAATATTAATTTGTCTTGTCTTATCTGTTAAGAATTCTGTTAATGAATTCAGTCACAGAGCCATTACAGAATGCCATCCTAATGACACATGTAATTAAACTTTTCTGACTCGCAAACATCAAGGATGCCTTGAGCATCTGAATAATATTTGATCAGAAAGTGAAGGTACCCCTCTAGCCTGGGGCCCGGAGAGCAAAGGGGCCGCTCGCCTTCCCCACGCAGCAACGAGTCACCCCACATGCACGGTGTCCAGATGGCAGACAGAGCGATTCAGCCTCCAGGCTCGCTTATAAATAAACACCGGGGAGTCGCCAGGCCTGCTCCAGAGCCTACAGCCAGGACTCCTCGGGGCCTGGAGGGTTGCGAGGGAGCTGTGGACACACACGGTGCAGAAGTTTTGTGTGAGGAGGAGGGAGCTATTTCTGGGGCCGGAGGAAGAAGCTGTGGCTTGGCCTTCAGAGACAAGGAGAAGCAGGAGAGTGTGGAGGGACCCTGAGGGCTGGAGTGGGATGGCCTTGAACGCTAGCCCAAGGGGTCATGGCTGCTCCCTGCAGACAGTGGGAGGAGACTTTGCAGCAGGGAGTGGCACAGACAGTATGTGTCGCGCAGGACCCCGAGCCCTTCTAGCCTAGGATGAAGCAGGTACCCAGGGAGGACCCCAAACTAGTTCTTCCTTGTTGGATATTTCCCAGGTGACACACTCAGAGTAGAGCAGGCTGCTCCCAGCTTCTGCCTCAGTTTCCCTCCTCATGGCCATCGCTTAGCTCACAGAGCCTTCACCTTCCCAGGGAGTCAGAAAGTTCAGCATGGACCTGGGGACCCTCCTGAGGCTGCCTGAGCCACCCAGCCCTTTGCAGGAGGCTCAGCTTCACCCCAGCCCAGCTCACAGGAGGTGCCTGCCCTGCCTCAGTCACACCTGGGAAAACAATCCCCCCTGAGCCACGAGCAGCAGGAGGGATTCTTAGTGCAAATCCCCCAAAGCAGTACTTGCCAGGGTGGGTAGCAGCCCGGGGGATCCCCTACCCTGCCTCTCAGCAGAGTGTCTCTGGACTATGGTATGTCCATCTGATGAGAAATCAATAGTTCCCAGCTCTGGAACAAAGGGCCCCAGGAATTTGCTTACTTCCCAAAACAAAAGCAGGTTTCTGTAAGAGGCAGTAGGGGGACCTCCCTGTGGCCAAGGGATTAAGTCTCAGCTTTACTACCACTAAAGCCTGAGTTCCTGGCCAGTGTGAGTTCTGGGCCAGGGAGCTGACCCACATGGCGCAGCAGACCTCTCCTGTCTCACCCGCTGCTCCCCTCAGCAGTGTATTTCAGTTAGCTCCATCTGCTCTGCTCCCCACTCTGTCTCTGGCGAATCCTCTGGCTCCCAACACCTCTGCCCTACAACCCAGTTCTTCTATGCAAAAGTAAACAAAATCTTTAAAAAAAAAAGTGGTAGGGGGTCTGGGTATGCTTTTTCCCCAGCCCTGCAGCCCCCACCTCAGGCCTCAAGGACCCAGGGCCCACAGCACCACCTCAGAAGCGAAGGTGGGGGCCACGGCAACCCTGCCTGTCCGAGTCTGGGGCAGGACTTGAGCTCGAGGTCCTCTGCAGGTGTGCTGGCGTCTGCAGAAGAGCCCTCACCTGCAGGCCTCCCTGTGGTCAGCGCCCTGTGGCCCTGCTCTGGCCAGACAACACACTGCCCGGAGAGGAGGGGTACCCCAACACTGCCTGGCCTGTGGGGGAAGCTTGTCCTCAGGATGAACTCTGCCTTACCAGGCAGTTGGAGCCTGTCTCTGCAGGCTCCCCCCACAAGCAGAAGGGGTCCCACCTGGTCTGCCCTTGAGGCCTCTCGGGCCCTGTGGTGACACAGTCCTGTGATAAGGAAGGCACTTGGGAAACAGGAACCCGGAATCCTGCACAGCAGCCAGGAATGCCCAACCCCACGCAGGTATCTCCTTTGTCAGCAGGACCACAGAGCCCTGTTCTTCCCGCGTGAGCTGCCCGGCGGTGCCAGGGTTGTGGGGCTGAGGCTGGGGCCCACCTCACAGGCTCCTCCTAGAGGCTCCTCCTGGAAGCCTGGCCTCCTGGGATTCTGGGGAGTGGGGAGAAATGCCCCACTTCCTGCAGAAACAGAACATGCAAGAGCATTCCAGGCCTCAGCCCCTCCACACAGGCCACGCAGCAGCCACTGAGACTGAAGTGACGTGACTGTCCCTAAACCCAGAGTGCAGCTCCTGCCTTGACTGGCCTTCGCCTGCCTTCCCTCATCGCCGAGTGTCTTCCCCACTGTCCCTCAAGATCCCCAAGTACCGGGGCCTTGCCCGTGAGGGGAGCAGAAGCAGGTAGAGAACATGCCCAAAGTCGTACAAAATCCTTGTGACCTGCCGCATCCTTGCTGCTGTAACGCTGCTGTTTCTACCCGTAGCACTAAACCCCTCCACGTGTGGGGCAAAGCCCTGCAGAGCGGGTCCCCTCTCAGGCCTCATCCCACTGAGCCCTTAGAGCTCTGTGAGGTCAGTGGGGGCCAGGAACGCGCCAGGGCCTGCAGCCGGCCTTGCTCCCCAGCATGAACTAGGAAGATCCCCCTCGGGGCCCAGCGGCCTGTCTCCTGCTTCAGCAGTGGCCCCACAGCAGCAGGCCCCAGTACCAGCGGCATGTGGCACTGGGACGCGGGCTGTGGGGATGGCACTTGCCAGTTCTTACTGGCCTCTGGCCTTTGCCCCTGCAGGGGAGGGGTGGGGTGGGAAGAGAGCACAAGGCTCTCAGACCAGTGCATGGAATTGTTGCCCAGTACATTCTCAGGGCGAGGAAACATTTTTCTGTTGTAGTCTTCTTAAAAAAAGAAAAGGCTTGTAACAAGTCCAGTATCTCTCAAATGACTTGAAAGAGCCACTCTTCTTCGTTGTTTTCCCCTTTCACCAAATCTCACTATTTGGGGCTTCCAAATGTCGGAAGGCACAGAACTGATAAAAGCAGAAAAACAAAACCCATTAGTAGGAAGTATTTGAGGCAGTGTTTGAAGGATGTGTTAAGAGGTTCGCTTTTTTTTCCCCATTGCCTAAATGGTGTAAAACCAGGAACAAATAATTCTAATGAAGCATATGCTCTCAGCCAGTTCTTCTTTGGAAGTGAGTTATTAAAAAGACCAAAAGAGAGTGATCTAGGCACTCATGACTCATTTAATTTTTATTGTCTTTATATGAACCGGTCATGAATCCATTGTAAAAAGATGAGAGGCGTTTGATGAGCATGGAGAGCTGTTTGCAACACTGTCCACAGTGGCAGTAGGTTCTGCATTAAAATAATCTCATTAAACGCTTGGGTACATTTTGTTTTAAGATCTTGGAAAACACAATACTTGAAGCGCTCCAGAGGCTTCGGCCAGTTCTCTCCAGCTCGTGTCAGAAACTGTTGTGGGTGAATATCCAGTTCTCTGTGAGCTTTGGATGAAGTCAAACCCCTGGGAATGTTGGTCAGAGACACGGCCCGCGCCACGGCACCCCGGCCCACGCAACTCACGGGCTCTGCCCCTCAGCCTCTCCTCTGCCCTGTGCCTTCCCCCTCGGAGAAACCTGTCTTCCTGGCCAGCACTGGCTCAGGCTTCTCTTGTGCTCCCTGACCTCAGCTGCAGCCCCAGCTTCCCACACAAAGGTTCCGACTCAGCTCTCAGACCCTGAACACAGAACCCCAAGTCGAAGCCAAGCCCCTGCCCAGCCCGGGGTCCTCTCAGCCCCACAGCGGGGCTCCCAGGCCCACCTGTTTTCAGGCACTGTCTGCTCGAGCATCACTGCAGTAGACATCCGTGGAATCGTTGGCGGAAGTCGGTCTGTGCTCTCGGTTCTTCGGAGCGGAAGGGCTGTGTCCAGCTGGGGCACGCTCTCAGGTTTCATGCTATTGCTGCAACTCCCGGCACAAAGGTTGCTCCAGCTCGTGCACTTTCCAACAGTGTGGAAGAATTTTCGACACCATATCAGGGGAAATTCCTTATTGCAAGCCTTATTGGTCCCTGAAATGAACCGTGAAAGGAAATTGAATCAAATCGTCCCTGGAGTATTTCAAGGACAGTAGGAATGGCACTCAGCTGTCTTTGCTGAGACTGTGGTCCAGGCTAGAGGAGCTTGGTGAGGCCCTCGCCACCTGGGGATTCATATCCCAGCATCTCAGGGGGAGTTACAGGTTTCCCGGGTGTAGGCCACAGGTTCAAGGCCACCTGGAGCGTCGGTTGACTGCCACCGCCCAGCCCAATGCCTGAGACCCTTCCCAGCTCAGCCGAGCGTGCCCATAGTTTGGGTCACGGGATCCAGAGTCCCACCAGGGCCCGTGAGCTGCTTCCACCCACATACAACTCTAGAGTCCCGGCCAGTCGGGAGGTGCTGACCTCTGGTCTATGAGGCTGGACAAGCCTGGTGTTCAGAGCAGCGTCTGTGGCGTGAGGCTTCTGTTGCAGGTGCCAGACCTGTGTGTCCTTGAACACTCAAGCCTGACCCAGGTCCAGTGCTCACTTCCCAGGTAACCAGGTCAGAATACCCCCGTTTGTGTCAGAGCCAAATGCAAAGCCAGACACAGCAGTCCTACTGCAGCCCTTGCTTGTGACGTCAACCGCAAGTCTGGAGAGCTCCTGAAACTCCCCTCAGGTTTGTTAGTTTGCCAGGAGCACTCTCGGAACTTGCTGCTCCACTCACAGTCCCGACTTCTGCAGGGCAGGAGTGCAGATTGCAGGGGACTTCAAGCCTAGTGCTTCTATTGCCCTCCCCCAGTGAGGCCAGAGACTGTACCTTCCCAGGACCACATGTGACAGTGTGCACAGTATTCACACCAGGGAGAGGCCCCCACCCGCCCCGGCCCCCAGCGTGGCCGGGTGCCTGGGGTTTTCACTAGCGCTCCATCACATGCCACTTCCAGTCTCCAGCCCTCAGGAGGCAAACACTGATGCCACAGGGCTCAGAGCCCCCACCATCGGTCACACGTCACACCCTCAGACAGTCCCCAAGCAAACAAAGGAACCCTAGGAGACCTAGGACGTGCAGGGCCGAGGGCTCATCTCCCAGCAGCTGGGGTCAGAGGTCGGTCCTCTCTGGAACACTGCTGCACTCTGCTTTTCGTCAAGGCTCCCCAGGAGCAGCTGATATGCTTCCAGCCAGTCAGCAAGCACCAGCAGTGCACCGAACACCATGCTTTGGGGACAATACAGAGACGCACTGTCGTGGGGAGAGTGGCCACACCAGCCCCAGCCAGCCAGTGACCACACAGCCCCTGCCATTCTGGAAAAGCCCTCCCCGTGGCACCTCCACTCTCACCTGCAGCCCCACTCCTGGGCCTGGAACTGAGCACGGACAGCAGGACAGACCCTCTCTGGGGTGCCCCCCAGAACATGACTGTTCCCAGGGGCTCGGCAGCTACTTAGGGATCAAGTCACATCGCAAGGACTTCTTCTATTTATTTATTTTTTTAAAGATTTATTTATTTATGCACACAAGAGCTGGGGTACAGACCAGAGTCCAGGGTGGTGAGAAGATTCACCAGAGACAGAGTGGGGAGCAGAACAGGCAGACGGACTGAAACACACTGCTGAGGGGAGCAGCGGGCGAGGCAGGAGAGGTCTGCTGTACCATAGGACTTCTTTATAAGCGGACTCTGAGCAAGAGGACTGTCCTTCAGGGCCTCGCAGAGCGGCACGTCTGTCCCGTGAGGGGCAGAGGGTGGAGTCCCCTCCCCAGTGAATGGTGCGGAACCCCAGTGTGGGCCAGATGGTCAGCGGGGAGCCGGCAGCGTGTGCGAGGCTCGTGCTTGCCGCATGTGTCCACGTGCATGCTCTGTGTGCCCGGATGAGGGTCGTCAGCCTCACGTGGCCTGGGTGGTGGACGGGAACACCGGCCTGAGTGCAGACGCCTCCCAGGGCAGGCCTCAGCCTTGGGTCGCTGTGTTCAGGGCTGCTGCGGGGGGGTTAGGGTCAGGGGCATTCTGGGGCAGAGGGCGCCAGTGCAGGGGAAGGGTCCTTCATACTCCATCCCCCCCAGAGAGCCGGGGCTGATCCTGCGCAGGGCAGAGTTGGGGAAACTCTGGATTAGCACGTCTAACTGAGCTTTCGTTGAGTGTGGTTAGCCTACACTCAGTCATCCCAGAGTCCTGTGCTTGAGATTTAGTGGCTGGGGTTTCAGCAGCCATAACTCATCTTGTTACCGAGACCCGACCCCCAGGTTTGACTGCGACAGGCTCCCCCGGCTCAGCTCTGCTTAAATATTGTTCGACACTTAAGCTCATCTAATTACTTTCTTATTAAGAGCAGATAGTTAGAAAATAGCTTTCTAAAAGGCAAAAACCATGTCTTTAAGTAAAACTGTCTCTTTTCCGAAGACGGATGTGCATCAATACAAAGAATAGTCTAATCTGGCATCTGTTTACTCCTGGAAGGAACCTTGATTTTGCTAATACATTTCTATGCATCAGAACAAAAAAAAAGCCATCCATAAAAAGACAATTATAGAGATGCAATCAAGCATTGATAGCAGTATTCAGACACATCTCAGAGAACATTCAGGAGAGGAAGGATTGCAGGTTTAGTTTTATGTAGCTTCTTATAAATCAATTTTTAAAGTAATTTCCTCACATCCAATGAGGTAAATTTGATTTCTGTAGCCAGTATTCATGTTCCAGAAAACAATATGCACTTTGTTCTATAATTATATGAGGCCTATTGTTTTAGCCCAGAGACATTATGTTATTTATTACACTGTCAGGTTCTCCCTGGGACCTAAGTCATGGGCTGGTAATGAGTCAGTTGCAGAAAGGAGAACTCCAGAACTTACAGCCACCCCATGTGTCTTTGGGGGTGAGCACACCCCCCGCACCTGAGTTCCTCCCCAGAGGCTATGGCTATGCTCCTGGAGCAGTGAGAAAGACAGGCATCCTGGTGAAACGACTTTGTGAGGGGTCCAGGCTGGGGTTCCAGCAGGTTTTCCCCTGTGCTCTGAGCTGAAACTTCTCACTGGTCAGTTTCCACCAGCCCTGGCTGAGGAACACAGCACAGAAGAGGTGGGAACACGGGATGAGTCCAGAGACCAGTTCTCTGCCTTCGTGCCAGATGCCTCATTTTGAACCTAGGACACTGGCAATGTTGGGGCGGGTGGAAGGTAAGAGGTGGGTGCCCCATTGTCAAACCCAGATGCTGGGAACCAGAACATAGACCTTGCAGAGAGCTTGGCTCAGAGCCTGGTACGGTCACCCGGTGAATACCAACTGAGGACCCCTACATGCCAGGCCCAGTGTTGGGGCTCCTTACAGTGCCCTGGGGCAGACAGACGCCAACGAGGCCAGTAGAACAAGCTGTGCCAGATGATAGTGAGTGCATGGAAGAGAAGGCAGGCAGCGAGGGGTTACAGGTGGGGCAAGTGATAACATCTGCACTTGAAGGCAGCAGGGTGGGCCAGACCCACAGCCCCTGAGGAAGAGGGGGCAGCAAGACAGCTCCTGAGGGGGCAGGACGCCTGCCACGTGAGAGCAGTAGCAGGGCCACAGAGCTAGCGTGGAAGTGGAGGGGGTACGAGAGGGACTCTCTGGGGCAGTGACTGAGCCAGGAGGGGTGCGGCATGGAGGGACGACAGCAGACAGCCGTGGTAGGGAACCGTCCCCAGTGGGCAGCCAGTGCCTCAGCGCAAGGTGCCGGCAGTGAAGGGGCTCAGAGGAGATGGGATCTGAATACAGTGTGAAGGGGGATGCTTCTCTGTCACCCCATCAGGGCTGGGTTTTAGTTTCTCTTATAGTTTCTCAGGTTTTTTGGTTTGTTTAATTTTTCCTTTTCTGAGCACTAACCGAGGAGATGTATGCTGTTTCTCTGCGCACAATGGCTTGAGACTAAGCTGGTATCATTATCCTGGTACCTCTCTGCCCCTGGTTTGTGGGACCTCAGGGTCAGACTGCCTGAGGGGTGCTGGTGGCCCTGTGACCACACAGGCCCCTCTGGGTCAGCATGATGGGGCACCGGAGCCCCCCAGTGAGGAAGGGCTGTGGGGGTGAGGGCCCAGGAAGGCCATGTGGGAAGACAAGGCCACAGGGGTCACCGCTGCAGGCTCCTCGAGTAACCGTTGGAGGTCCAGTCGGCTCTGCAAGGGTCGAGGGACTCCCGAGGTAGAGGCTACCCCCACCCTCCCAACCCACTTTCAAGACGCCACCCCAACACTGAGACACCAGGGGAAATGTATTTTCCTCCAGGCTTAGGTTTTGATATAGGAAACAGCTTAGACTAGAAATATGTCAGGCCCAGAATTGACTAACCATTAACTTTTCATAGGCAACTCAGGTATGAACCCTTTATGACTTGGTTATGACACTTGACAAATCTGTTATCCGCTGTTTTATTTTTATTATTGAAGCTTCCACTGTGATAGGAATGGGTTTGGGTGAGTTTTTTGTTGTTGTTTGTTCAAGCAGAGCTGTTTCAGAGAAAACGCACGGGGCCCCGGCAGCCCTCTTCAATATTTCACTCCGCCAAGAAGGCGCTGCCAGCTGGTTTCCCCCACACTGGCCTGCAAGCCCGCACAGCCCAGCTCCCGCCTCTGCCCTGGCCCCAGCCTCACTCTGACTGAGCACGGTGAGCGCCAGCATGACATGAACGAGGACAGGAGCTGGCCTGTGGCCGCCTGTGGACATCACTGTGCTGTGCTGGCCAGTGGCCTCTCCTCCCTCCTGCTGTCCAACCACTGCTGTGGAAGAAGGATGCTCAGAGGCAAGAGGAGCTTTGCAGCTTCTGTTAATATAACAAGAAAAGCAGCCTCCCTCACCTGGGTATGCTTCCCACGCTGAAACGCACAGGGTCACGTGGGTTCCCCTACCAGAGCTCCCCCAGCGCTCCAGGATCTGGTGAGAAGCAGAAGCTACCTAGACCTCCCCACTCCAGCCAGGCGGAAGGGGAATGGCTTGCGAGGTGCTCTTTGCCCCCACAGGGCCTTGTTCCCATCTCCCTCCCCAAGAGGCTCCACCAGCCTGGGCTCAGGCCCGCTGACAGCACCTGAGCAGGTGACAAGTTTGTTGTGGGTCTCACCACCCATGTGTCACCAGGACTCGTAGGGACTGGACAGAATGGTGACAACATCCACAGTCCAAGCACTCGCTCTGGCCAGCACCTGTGGTAGCGCGTCCACAACTCTCCCATCCTCGACAGGGGCCGTGTCAGGACTCAAGCTGAGGCCTGAGTCCAGAGCCTGGGCACAGGGCTTCTTCACCAGTCACTCCTGGCAGCTGGCACTCACCTCTGTTTCTCACCAGTGAGCCAGGACCCCCTATGGCACTCAGCTGTGAGCAATGAGCCTCAGAGGGGGCAGGGTTAGAGAAATCAGGTCTTTCCACCCTCCCACCACTGTGATGATGGACACCTGCGGTGCTGCGAGCATTCCAGGGTGGGCATGCGCAAGTGGGCACACCTGAGTTGGACACGGGCTTAAATGGGCGGTGTCATGAGGACGCCAGAACCGACAGTACTGACCAGCGTGAGCAGCAGCAGCAGAAGAAAGCAGCCGAGAGGGTGAGCTGCACCAGGGGCTGGGAGGCCTGAAAGCCTCCCGCCCCCACCCCCGACCCCCAGCACCCATGCCTGCCATTTACCTGGCCACCGCTGACAATAAAAGCATGAAAAGCCACTGAGGGCGGCAAGACTCCTCCCTTCCTTGACCCGTCTGCCCAGAACCATCCTGAACCTTGCTCCTGTGCTGCCTTTCCTGCCGCTACAGAGGGTTTAAGTAGCTAAAGGCAGGCCTGATGAAGCCTCCCTGAAACCGGCTCGTTTCTTCCCTCAGCACGTCTGCAGCTGGTGCCCAGCAGTGCCAGAGAAACAGGGACAGAAAAGGCCCAAGTGCTCTTTGAGGGATCCTGACGAGCCAGAAGCCCCTTCCTACCTCCCCCTCTGTGCACTGGACCATGTGTGGGGCTGCAGAGGCCACAGGGCCCAAGCTTCCAGGGCCGTCTCTCAGAGAAGCCCTAGAATCAGTCCTTCCTGGCCATCATTTACCTCTTAGCCCTTGGTTTTTGCCCTAATTTCCTCAGAGTTCAGTTCCCTTCTTATGGGTTATCCAGATCTCTGCCAGCTGCCTGAAATCCGTGGGGATCAAGATAGAGTCTAACAGACTGTTAAGGAAACTCTAGGGTCAAGGGTCAGATCTGGCCCAACATCTTTTTTTTTGAAAAGTAAGATGTCGTTGGAAAAGTGATACTCATTAGCTTATGTATGGCCATGGCCGTTTTCACGCTGTTGAGATGCTGACAGAATCCGCATGACCCACAAAAATGTGAAATATTAGCTATCTGGTACTTTAAAACAAAGGTTGCCCTCCCTAAATGAGGCCCCACCTTCTGCGCAGGTGGGCTGGAGCAGGCGCAGGATAAATTGAGGGCCAGGTGAGCCCACTTGCTAGAGATGGAGACGCTTGAGAGCGAGGGAGCTGAGGACACTACATCCCAGGCCTCCTCGAAGAGAGGCAGACAAGGCATGTAAGGTCCCAACAAGGCCCGTGAGAGAGAAATGGGGTTTGGGGGGGCCCTGACCAGCTCCGTCCAGCAGGCAGCCCCAGCTGCTCAAGGGGGACAGAAAGAAGGGGTGCCTCCTGTGGCAGCCGCAGGCTTCCTGTTTCCAGGAGACATGGCTGCCTTTCCCAGCCTGCTGCCCAGAGGCCAACCTCGTTGTCTTCCTCACCCGTGCAGGACTTCGGAGAGGACGACTCCCTCTATATCACCAAGGTGACTACCATCCACATGGGCAATTATACCTGCCACGCCTCGGGCCACGAGGAGCTGTTCCAGACCCACGTCCTGCAGGTGAATGGTTAGTAATGGCTCCGTGCGTGTCGTCCCTCAAAGCCCTCCCAGATGCTCTTCAGACCCCCCTCCTGTAGTCTGTCGTCTTAAACGCCTGACCCCCGAGAGCCCAAGGGCAGTCTGCCAACAAATGCCAGTCCCTGGCTTCACCCAAAGTGTCTCTGGGGCCCCAGCTGAGTGCCCAGCGCAAGGCCCCGCAGCCACCCTAGAAGGTGGAGGGAGACCTGCAGCTGACGTGGGCTGGCCATGCGGTTCTGAGATCCAGTTGAGAAGCAAAACTGTCTAAAGCCACCAATCCCTCCCAGCAGTGTGGACACCGTACACCCGGGGGGCTCTTGGCTCCCACAGGGCTGCTGCTTCCCACCCCCTCCGGAGCCCAGGAGGCTCAGCAAGCGTCTGCTTGGGCTGGAGCAGGGCCAGAGGTCTGCTGTGTTCTGGGGTGGGGGCCAGGGCTGTGTTGTCCACACGCCTGGGGACTGGGCAGAGTGAGCCCGCTGGCGACTGCCTCAGCAGTAGCCTGTGTCTTCGGCGCGCTGCCCTAGCCGGTCTCTGAGCTAGTGTGTCCATGAACCTCCGGTGGGTATACTTTAACCCGCTTTAAGGATGTATTTTAAGGTGAGGCCACTCACCTGCAGTCTCACCTCTGGAGGATGGCAGGTAGAACCTGAGCTCGCGCCCGGAGCTCTGCAGCACCCTGCTGGCCACCACCCCAGCAGCTCCAGCTGGCAGCAGTGTCTCCCCACCATGCGCGGGGGCAGGCCAGCCCCAGGGGCATCAGGCTAGTCCAGCCAGGCCCAGCCTTGGGCAGGCCTGAGCGGGGTGCTCACGTGGTGGAGAGCTGTGGGAACTCCTGGTCGGCCCTCGACCCTCCGAGCCCTGCTCAGGCCCAGCTCTGAGGGCCAGTTGAGCAGGGAGCCAAGCATGGTTCCATCCTGGGATTCAGTTTTGCTTACTTCTGGAATTTAGGGTGACAAGCTCCTTAAGGACAGCGGGGCGAGCTCAGCTTGCCACTATATTTACCCTACAGCATGTTTTAGGGATTTTTTTATTCATATGTGCCTAAGCCATATTTTATTAGTTTTTCCCTTGAGCTGGAACAGACTTAATCCTTCGTGGTTTCATAGATAATGCTTGTTGGCTTGAGTCCAGGCCTACATTGAAATCTCCGAGTTTCACTGGAAATAATCCAAAGTTTGCTAGTTATCATGCCCCCTGGGTGAGTCCAGTGCCTGCTCCGAGGGGCAGCCTTGGGCAGCGCCCGGCCTCTCCCCCTGCAGGGACGCTCCAAGGGCAGAGCTTGTGTGGGGCCCCCCAAAGAGGGCCGCCTCATTTAAACCAGCTTGTGGGCCTAGCCTCTTCGTCTGTGGGTAAATGATCTCAAAATAATTCCACCTGGTTTGCTCCAGCTCCCCCAGGTCCCCAGAAGAGTCTGGAAAAGGGGAAAAAAGTGTTCCCAGGTCCTGGGTTCAGTCCATGTTGGGCCCCACTTGCCAAGAATGGAGGGTGCCAGGGCAGGGCTTGAGTCCCCACTTACTTCTCCAGAGCTGACCTGTGAGGAGGGAGGGGAGCCATGTGCCAGGAGCCTGGGAGCCTCACAGCTGAAAGCCCATGAGCCTCGGGCTCCTGGAGCGGCTCCGGCCTCCAGTGCATGCACGTTAGGTGGCGAGATCGTGGCACTGGGGCCCTTCTGCCCTGTGCACCCCAGGATTAAGTCCCTGGGCTCATCACAAGGGTGGTGAGCCAGCTCTCCTCAGTGCAGGAAGCAGGCCCAGGCCCACGAACTCCATGGGGCCGAGAGGCTCTGGAAAACAGACCCCTCCCGCCAGGCAGAAAGTAGACCAGCACCACCCCCACCCCAGGGAGCCCCACGCTGGCCGCCCACCCCAGCACTCAGTCTCAATTGCAGAGGCTGCTCTGGGCCCCAGGGAAAGCCTAAACAGAGCAAAATCTTCCCTCTGAGATCCAAAGAGAGGCCACTTGTGACCCATTTCCTAATTGCTGAGAGATGTAAGACTTCTCTGCCAGCCAAAGTGCTATCAATAGAATTGGAGGAGCAGCTGGGACCTCTGTGTCTGATTGGTTTTCTACCTCATTGCATCAGCTCTCGGCTCCCTGCCCTCAGCTGGGCCATTCGGTGGCCAAGCTCTGGAGCCCATGAAGTGTGGGCTGGGCTGACTCCCAGGCACTTGGGTGGGATTCGGGTCCATTAACAGCGCCCCCATGGGTTCCTCCCAGGGACACACAGCCGTTGTCGGCTGACTTGGGAACAAGGCAGGAGGTTTTCAGAGTATTCTGGAAGTTAAGCTTCTGTGTTGAACGTCAAGGGGGAAAAAATCATTATCTGTGTGGAAAGATGTTGAAAATAGAGCGGTATGAAAGACACGGCTGTGGTGGCACTCACTGAAGCCGACTGCCCCTGTGCCCCAGATGAGGAGAGGGGGTCAGAGAGGTGAAGTAACTGCCCAGGCCTCCAGCCCTGTAGTGAGGAACTGCAGAGCAGACCTGACCTCAGTGCCACAGTCCTGGGCTCTGCACTGCCCCCCCACAGGGAGCCCCGGTGCGGTGTTGCTGATGGAGAATCCAGATGGAGGCATCGGGGGTGCTAGGCAGCAGCTCAGTGTTGAGCTGCTCTGGGCTGCACTCTGAGGCTGGGGCAGGAACCCTCTCGCTTCTCTGCCTCTGGTGGTCAGCGCCAGCCTGGTTAGAAACGGCTGGCCAGGTGATGAGGACCCAGCCCCTGGCCTCAGCAGGACTGAAGTGGGGGTCATGAGCTGCAGGTGGGGCCCAGCAGCTCACTGTGGATGCCCCCCATGCTGCAGAGAGGTCCCCCAGAGGCAATGGGCAGGCAGAGCTTGCAGGCCGTGACTTGGCGCCGACTGGGGTGGGTTTCAGGCCGGGGGACCTAGGAAAGCTGGGGAAGGAAGGGTGCGGGGGACAGAAGTAACACTGCTTGCACAGGCGCCTCCCCAGGAAGGGTTGTGAAGGCAGAACGTGCATCTCTGGGGCTTGTTCCTTTTCACCATGTACCCCAAGCCTGAGTGGAGAACTGCAAGGACGGCCCTGAGTCGCTGGGTGGAATCAGCACAGCGCTCAGCAGGCTGCTGGCCGGTGGTCGGTTTGGCCCTGTCTTGGCCTGGCAGAAGGCCCATGGCCTGCTGGGCACAGGCAGAGCCTTAGACATCACAACCAGCACAGCGTTGCGTCTGCACCTCCCGCTGGCTTCTCGTTGAGAGGGGAGACGGGGCCCCTGACAGTGCAGGTGTGGCCCCATAGACCGAAAAGGAGCTGGACTGGTACACAGGCAGACCCCAGCAGGCAACACCTCTGTCCGAGGATCAAGGCATGAGCTAGACAGGCCAGGTGTCATGTCCTAGAGCTGGTATCTCCTTGCCATAGTTTCAGGCAAGCAAAGTCATCTATGAAATGGGAATAACTATTATACCCCCCGATGAGATAAGTAGGCATAAAATGCTTGGGAAATGCCTGGCGAAAAACAGTTCAGGGTCCAGCTTGCACAGCCATGGAGAGTTTGGTGTGTTTTAAACATATTTGACTGTAGTTGGTGGGCACCATGGAGGAGCCGGTGGCCTCAACCACTCACTGGTGGGAAAAATCGAGACCCAGAGAAATTTGGTCATCCAGGGATGAAATCTAGCCTCCCTGGGACTGCCCCCTTCCTAGTGGCTGGGGTGGGCCCCACATGCCACTGGGGACACTGTCTTCTGGGTCTGCTCCATGCCTGACTCTGCCTTGGCGTGCTTGGCTAAAGAGAACCTTTCCAGGCAACTCCCCCCTCTCCCAAATTATTAGTGTAACTTCCCCACAGACCAGTCCTCCCAGGGACGAGGCCCCAAGTCAGACATGATTTATAGCATCGTGCCAGCCTCCCGCATTGCTTTCATAGGAAGGAGCAAGGACTTCAGACGTAAATGATTAATCCATTAAATTAAAACCACCCTCGACCTCCCCACAGTTCAGACAAGTAGCGATTCATTCCCCAAAACACAATAATAATCTCCCGAATCTGTTTATTCCTCCAACTGGGCTCTTTTGTGACTGTGCCTCTTCCTCAGGACGAATGTGTGCTGCCTTCCACCTTGGAGATGATGGATGTTGACCCAAGAGAATGGGCCTTTGTGTAACTTACCCCAATCTTTTCACCACAAAGTTTTGCACATTTAAAAGACAATGAAAGCGTTTACCCAGGATATATTAATTTCAAATGATTTTGTGTTCAAATTAACACAAAAGAGGAGGGGACTGGAGGCCAAAGGAGACAGCTGGGGCTTTGCCTTGTTGCTGGCAGCAAGCTGGAAGGGAGAGGCTTTCTCAGACCCCCTCTAAAAGAAAATGAGGGACAGTTTCTGGAGGAACCCTCCCTCCCTGCTCAGGGCTCTTCTAGGTCCTCTCTGTCAGGTCCGCGGGAGGCTGACCCCGAGCCCAGACTGCAGCAGCAACACAAGTGTGGCTCAGCCGGTGCTTCTCACCCAGGAGGAGCACTGCTGAGTGGGGGGGGGGGGGGGCTGGGGGGGCNACCCAGGAGGAGCACTGCTGAGTGGGGGGGGGGGGGGGCTGTGGGTGCGCTCCCACCCAGCCGGGGGCAGTGTTTCCTTTTGTTTAATGTTTTCCCTTTTTCAGCATCCTTATCCCAGTTTTCCCCTTGTGGGTGGCAAGGTCAGGTGAGACAGGGTCTCAGTGGAGCTCCTTGGTGCCTCTCGATTTGCATCCATGGCACAGGCCCCTTTGTGTGGGGTGTGACATGTGAGGACCGCAGGACCCTGAAATGCACGTGTGCAGGGTCCCCTTCCATGCTGCTACCTGCCTGTGCACCTTCGCTCTCCAAGCCACTGCTCGGGCATGATAGGAAGGGCTGCACCCACGGTGCACAGAGGGCTGGCAGCCACGTCTGGCCCCCACAGGTCCCCACTTCTAGAGCCCAGGACCACACCCCATGTTCACAGACCTTTGTGTGCACACACTGGGACAGGGTCTTGTCATCCCCAGCCTCACCCCTTGTCACCCGCTTCTCCTCCTGTTCTCTGCCCGTGACCTTCTCTGGGTTCCCAGCACACCGCCCACTCCCCTCACCTCTCAGGTCTCAGTGCCCTCGCCATTCAACAAAGGGGGCTGAGCCCCCGCTAACAGCAGTGAATGCACAGAAATCCCTGCTGGGGAGGAGCTGGGGGCTGCAGGCCTAGGAAGACCACCAGGAGGGTGCAGAGTCAGAGAAAGGAGTCTTAGCTGGGTCGGCAAGTGCAGGCCCTCCTGAAAAGGGGCTATCTGAACTGACTCTGGGGATCTTGGGCTGGGCCCCTGAGGAGCAGAAGGGCCCTTCAGGGGGAGGAGGGTGGGAGGAGCAGTTTGGGGACCAGAGGTCAGCAGCTCGGGTAAGGGGAGAGATGGGAGCTGCTCTGTGCCCACTGGGTGTGAGTTTGGAGTGGAAGGAGAGGGTGACTGGAGGTGTCACTGCAGGCGCTTGTAGGACAGTGGTAATTAAGGTCAGCGGCTGGGGTGGGTCACCCAAGGAGTGAGTGCAGATAGAACACCCGGCCAGCAAACTGAGGCATCTGGGGCCTGCGAGAACAGCCAGAAAATGGAGGAGGAGGAGACATGGGCTGGAGGAAGGTGAACAGGGTGGTGTCTGGGGGCCAAAGCATAGGACAGGACATGGTGCTCAGGACAGATGACCAGCTAGGGGTCCAGGGGTCCACAGAGCGGGAAGGAAGAGTCAGCATGGAGCTGGCTGTAGGGGCAAGGGAGGAGAGACATTAGCGCCCTCCATTAAGGACAGGACTTCAGGGTATTTTCAAGGAAAAAATGGGACAGAGTTGGGGAAAAAAGTTGGGGTAGACAGATTTGGGGATTTTTCCAAGATGGAAATTAAAAGCATCTTATAAAGTGCAGGAAAGATCCGGCAGAAGGGGAGGAGCTGGTGCAAGAGCAAGAGAAAAGTGCTGAGCAACGTCCCAGAGAAGGAGTGAGAGGTGGGGTGTAAGAGGGCGTGAGGCTGCACTATGTGAAAGTCGGAACTGGGCACTTTCCTGGGAAAGGGGAGAATGGTCTGGCAGTGGCAGTGAGGCCAGGAGGACTCCTGCCCCACCTTCCAGCCCAGAGGTGAGACGGAATGGGGGAGAGACAGGTAAACCCCACCACTTCAGAGGCTGTAGGAGAAAGTGTCACCAAGGTTTCCATTTGAGCAAGAAACTCAGTCTTACATACATGCCTTTCCTCCATTCTGTGTTAATTTTTGTGTAAGTTTCACAAAGGATGGTAATTGAGTTTCACTCCTCAGCATGTGGAGGTCCGATTTTTCCAGCACCTTCAGCTGGAGACACTCTCCTTCCTTCACTGTATATGCTTGGCTCCTTTGCTGGAGATCAACTGCCCTTAGATGTGTAGGTTTATTTCTGAGCTACCAATTCTACTCCATTGGTCTGTGTATCTGTTTTTGTTCCAGTATTCCAGTACCTGTTTTAATTACTAGCTTTGTAGCAAAGTTTGAAGTCTGGGCGTGGGGTAATGCCAGCTTCCTCTTTTTCATCAGGATTGCAGTGGCTATTCAGGGTCTTCTGTGGTTCCATGTGAATTTCCTGTTTGCACCCTTTCTTTGAAGAACACCTTTGGAGCCTTCAGACACTGCTGGTGGGAATGTAGACTGGTCCAGGCCTTATGGAAAACAGTATAACAATATTAACAATATATCTACCATATGACCCAGCATTTTCTTTCCTAGGTATCTACCCAAAGAATGCAAAACCACTAATTGAAGATACGAGCACTCTTATGTATTCCTTGCATTAGATCTCTGCATCAGTCTGAGTAGGATGACTGTGTTAACAATGTCTGTTCTTCCAGTCTATGAACAGGAAACATCTTTGCATTTCCTTATGTCTTCTATTTCTTTTAACAATGTCTCATAATTTTCATTGTTCAGAGCCTGTACCTGTTTTTAGTTACTCCTAGGTATTCTTTTTCTGACAATTGAGTGGAATTTTTTTTCTGTATTCTTTTCCCTTGAAACTTGTTGTTTGCATGTAGAAAAATAAGTGATTTTTGTAGATTGATTTTGTACACTGACACTTTACTGAAATGATTTATTATTTCAATTAGTTTTTCAGCGGCATCTTTAGGATTTTCCATGTATATTATCATCTAATCAACAAATAATGAAAGTTTTGCCGCCTCTTTCCCAATTTGTATTCATTTTATATCTTTCTCTTGCCTGATTGCTCTCGTCAGGACTTCCAATTTTATGTCGAGTAGTAGTGGGGAAAGCGGACACCCTTGTCTCATATGCACATCATCAAAGGAAAAGTTCTCAGTTTTCACCATCGAGTGTGATGTCGGCTGTGGGTTTGTTGTATATGCTTCCCATTGTGTTAAGGCGTATTCCACCTATCCCCAGCTTCTGAGAATTTTTTTTAAATCACGAATGGATGTTGCCTCTTATCGAATGTTTTCTTTACATCATATCGATATAATAATCACATAATTTTTATCTTTGCTGGCCTGATGAAATACATTGATTTTCAGATGTTGAACCACCCCTGTGTCCCTGGAATAAATCCCACTTGATCGTGGTGTATAGTTCTTTTGGTGTATTGCTCAAGTCTGACTGCTAAAGTTCTGTTGAGATTTTTTGGCATGCTTATTCAGGGAAATTGGTATAGAATTCTTTCTTTTTTTTTTTTTTTGGTGATGTCTTTATCAGGTCTAGCGTCAGGTTTTATGTTGGTCACATAAAATGTGTTTGGAGGGTTCCCTCTTTGTTTTTCTGAATAGTTTGAGTAGATGAGGTACTAGTTCACCTTGGAAGTTTTAGTATAATTCATAAGTGAAACCATCTGGACCGGGACTTTGTTCTTTAGGCGACTTTTGATTACTGTTTCAATTTCCTTGCTTGTGATTGGTCTGCCGGGTTTTCTAAGTCTTAGAGCTAAGTCTGAGAGCATTGTAGATTACTAAGATTTTCTCCATTTCAACTAGTTTATTCAATTTGTTCTCGTATAGATACTTGTAGTAATACCATTTATTTATAATTTCTCCTCTTATAGTTCTGATTCTATTTTTTAAATTTTTCTCCCTTTTTCCTTAGTGAGTCTAGCTTGTCTAATTTGTTGGAGTTCCCCAAAAAAGCAGCTTTTGGTTTCATAGATCCTTTTGAATGTCTTTTTTATACTTCATTTGTCTCTGCTCTAATAATTATTTCCTTCTACTGCCATTTGGTTTCATTTGTTCTTTTTCTAGTATTTTGAGGTGAGAAATAAGGTTATTTGAGCTTTGTTTTTTGATGTGGGCCTGAGTTGTTGTATACT
Organism: Galemys pyrenaicus; assembly: GCA_019455555.1. Lineage (NCBI taxonomy): Eukaryota > Metazoa > Chordata > Mammalia > Eulipotyphla > Talpidae > Galemys > Galemys pyrenaicus. Next base: position 23,360 of record JAGFMF010012151.1, on the reverse strand, counting down.
TTCCTCTAATGCTGCTTTTGCTAGTCCCATAGGTTCTCATGGGTTGTGTCTTTATTTCTATGCATCTCCATGCATTTTTAAATTTCCTCTTTGATTTCCTTGTTTATCCAATTGGTCTTTAAAAGTGTGTCATCCACTACAAATCAGAGACATTATGGAGGAAAGTGGAAGGCGTTGGATTCAGGGCAGGGACGGGAGTTGCACAAGGGACGGTGGTGATGGTGCACGAGTGAATTGGTGGTGGGAATTCTAAGGGGACTACAGCAAGAAAAGAAAGCAAACGTTGTAAGAAAATAAATTAAGTAATAGTAAAAAATATAATCGAACTCGTTTTCTGAGCTAGAGAACAGGCCGCACGGTGAATTATGCTGTCTCCTTCCCAGGCGGGTGGGAGGACCTGGGGCCATTGGGGCAGGCCAGTAGGCCTTCCAGTGCACTGGCTCCTCTTCTGACTGTTTCTGTTTCCCCTTCACTTTCTGAGGCATCTGGCTCTCCTTCTTGGTGACATGCTGACTCGCACTTCCCCAGCTCTGTTCCAGCTGTGGCCGCTCGCTCCGCGCACTTATCCCCTGCATTCCTGAGGGAAGCAATGATTCAAAGATCCTGCCTATATGTCCTCTGCCGTAATTGCCTTGAAATAGCACTCAGATAGTTTTATATGAATCATTCCACACCTTTGACTTTCAGACTGTTTCTGAACGGTGCCACACGTCTCCACTCCTCATTTACCCTAAGTTGGTCTGCATCCACTCTGCATCACGGCTGATTCAGGGCCGCTCCTGGAAGCTAATAAGTAGAGGCAAATTGTCCAGGCCCAGCCCAGCCCTGCAGAATCAGCCACTGCAGAGTGGCCCAGCCTCATTCTAACAAGCCCTCGCCCCAAGGATGCAGGTGCTCACTCTTCCTGGGTCTGCCATTCCTAGCAAAGGGCAGGGCTGAGGCAAAGTCCTCAGGTGTTGTCCACTGGGCATCTCACCAGATCAGTCCACTACCCACCAATCTGGACCCAGTACATGGACAAACCCAGCATCAAGAAAGAGGCAGAGCCCACAGGCACGAGGAAGGTACTTCCTTTGTGAGCTGGAGAGGGTGCACGCCGCTGGCTCTGTCTTCCCGCCCCGTGTCCCCACGCGCCCGCAGCTCCCTCTGGTACTGCTCTCCACACTTGCTGTTAACTGTCAGTCATCTTCCCCCGACAGAGAACTCTGCAAGGGCAGGCTGAGCCCATCGGGGCCACCGCCCTTTCTGAGATGCTGGGCACTTGGTTGGTGCGTCATAGAGGCTGACTGCACTGAGTTGAATTGACATCCATCAAGACCACACCTCTGGTCCTGGAGTTCCTCCCGCACCCCAGCCTCACAGCGTTTGAGATCGTAACACTTGGCAATACTTGCAATGGCAACATGACCCTCATCAGTCTCATTTTTTCAAAAATTCAAAATTTTTTCAAAAGCTGTTCTTTCACATATTATCCTTGTAGATAAATTTTAGAAACGCCAAGACCCAACCAGTTGATTTCTATTGGAATTATATTAAATGTATGGCTTAATTTAGTCTCTTGTTTCTCAGTAAGTCCTCCGATCCAAGAATCTCCCTTGTTACTCACGTCAGTCTTTATACCATGTGTGAGATTTTACAGTTTTCTTCATTTAGGACCTCTGTACTTTTTGTCTGGTCCCTGCTACTATAGGAGTAAGCTGTTCATTTAGTGCTTTGGTCCTTTTACAATTTTCATTTATCAATCCAGTATATTTTGACCAGAGCATATGCAGGTAAAATACCATTTTTCTCCATCTTTGTAGTATTTGTACTTCTCATTCCTTTTTTCAATGGACAGTAACATCCAGTGTAATGTTGAGAATCTGCTAGTGCCTCTTTTTTTCCCTGACTTAATGTTTTACCATTCTGAAAAGAATAGTGCTGTTTCTTCTTTTTTATAGAGCGATTCTTCATTGTAAGAAGAAAATACCATCCTGCTTCTATTTTATTGAGGGCTTTTTTTCCCCCCAAGAAGTAGGTTTTGAATTTTCTCCAAAGGTCCTTTCAGTGTTTAGCAAGAGAATCAAATAGCTTTTCTTTTTTGACTGCCTTCGGTTGTAATTAATTATAGATTTCCTAATAGCCATTGAAACATAATATACTACGACACAGAATGCTCTTTGAATACCATGCTAAATTTGATTCGCTAATATTTTACTTAGGTTATTGGTATATCAAGTCCTAAGTGAGATAGGTCTGTAATTGTACTCTTTGTGCTTTGCATATATAATTTATTGTGTCTGCAGTCTAATTTAGAATACCCATGCCACATGCGCTAAGCATTATCCAGTCCTTAAATGTTCAAAAGAACTTTCCTATAAAACTATTCATGGTGACTTTGGGGTTAGTAATAGTGGGTTTTTTCACAGCTTTATTGAGGTGTATGTATTTGATATACAAAAGTCTACATATATTTATCGTATACGATCTGATGAGTTTGGACAGATGCATATGTCTGAAACGCCATCACCACAATGAACAGATTGTGATTTGTCACATGCAAACATTTCTGTATGTCCCTTTTTTCTTTTTTGTCTTATAGTAAACACACTTCAGATGTTACCCTTATAACAAAATTTCAAGTGCCCCTTCCAGTACTATTGGCCTTAGACCCCAAGGTGCAGAACAGTCTCTGGAACTTACTCATCTTGCATAACTGAAAAGTAACGCTTAAACATTTTTTGAACTTTGATTCCATGTTGATACTTGAATGTTTCTTTTTAAATGATCTGTTTTATAGAGATTTACACATTTATTATCCATAATTGAGTACAGTAGTCTCATATTTCTTAAATCTCGTCTGTGTTCTTTTTTTATTCATCACACTTGCCAGAAATGTATCTATTTCATTGGTTTTTATGAACAGCCATTTTTTAGATTTATTTATCAGTTCCACTCTTTTTTGCTAAATGATTTCATTCCTCTCCACTATGTCTATTGATTCTTCACCCATTTCCTTTAGGCTTACAAAGCAGTTGCTAGGTAGGCTCAGCTAAATACACGGTGACCTACTAAGGGCCCAAGTTTGTTAAGCCCCAGGCCTAGCCACTGACCCTGGATCATCCTCCCCACCCTTCTCCAATCCCCAGCAGTCCAGTGCTCCCAGGACCCCTAGTTCTTTGTGTTTTAATTGAAACATTTTTAAAATTTAATTGCTTTAAATGTTTTTCATTGAAGTACTGTTGGTTTACACTGTTGTTAATATAGGGGGAGTATAGGACCTCCCCACAGGGGTACTTACCATAGTGCACCCACAGCCAGAGCACCCATGGTCTACCACCATACTCCATCGTGCCCTCTGTCCCGTGCGTTCTTGTTCTCCACTTTCCCCTCTGGATGCCTCAGTTCTGTGGTCAGCTTTCAAGGGTTGATTTTTCAGTTGGACTTTATCTGATCCTTTGTTTGGTTTCTCTATATTCCATAGTAAGTATTTGTCTTTCTCCTTCTGGCTTATTTCGCTTAGCATAATTCCTTCGTGCCCGAATGACATGAGTTTATCTTGTCTTTTTAATCTCTGCATTGTGTATATATACACCATATCTTCTTTATTCACTCATCTGTTTTGAGACACTTAAGTGGTTTCTATGGCGTGGCTATTGTAAATAGTGCTGCAGTGAACACAGAAGTGTACATATTATCCCAAAACACTGTTCTTGTATTTGAGGGTAGTTACCTAGGAGTGGAATTACTGAGTTGTATGGCACATCCATTTTTAGTCCTTACAGAAATTTCAGTCCCACAACACAGCACAACGAGTCCATTTTCTTCACCCTTGCCAATAATTGATTCTGGTCTTTTTGATATGGGTCATTCTCACAGGTATGAAGTGGTATCTTATGTGGTTTTTTATTTGCATTCCACAGTGATAAATAATGATTAACTTTTTTGTGTGTGCATATTGGCTGACATGTATGCCTTTTTTGGGGAGAAGTGCTTATTAGCTCTTCTACCCATTTTTATCTTTATAACATATAGTTTTTATATTATGACTTTGTAGTATAGTTTGAAGTCTGGGACTGTAATACCTCCATTCTTTCCCCTTTTAGTCAGGAGAGCTTTAGTTACTCAGGGATCTTTGAGATTCTATGTGAATTTCCGCAATATTTGTTTCATTTTCTTAAAGAATGTCATTGAGATTTTTACTGAAATTGCATTGAATCTGTAAATTTCTTTTGGTAGGATGGTCATTTTGATAATGTTAATTCTTCTGATCTGTGAACAGGAAATACCTTTCCATTTCTTTGCGTCTTTTTCCATTCCTTTTAATAGTGCTTTGCAATTTTCCTTTTTTAGGTCTTTCACTTCCTTTGTTAGGTTTAGCCCCAGGTATTTGATTTTTTTTTTTTTTGAACAATTGTAAATGGGGTGGATTTCTTACTACTTCTTCAGACTGATTCTTTGCATGTAGGGATGCTATTGATTTTTGTGTATTGATTTTGTAGCCTGCTACTTTACTAAGCTGGTTTATTGTTTTAATTATTTTTCCGTGGGTTTTTTTAGGGTTCTGTCTGTTATATATATCATACGTTATCTGCAAATAATGATAGTTTTACTTCTTTCCAAATCTGGATTCCTTTGATGTCTTTCTGTTGCCTAATTGCTTTAGCTAGGACTTCCAGTATTATATTGAAAAGCAGTGGTGAAAGTGGACATCCTTGTCTTGTTCCAGGTCTTAATAGAAAGGCTTTCAGATTTTCACCATTGAGATGTTAACTGTGAGTTTGTCACATATGGCTTTTATTATGCTAAGATATGTTCCTTTTATCATGAGTTTTTCAAGAGCCTTCATCATAAATGGATGTTGCACTTTTCAAATACTTTTTCACCATCTATTGATATGATCGTATGGTTTTTATTTTTCTTTTTGTTGATGTGTTGGATTATATTAACTGAGTTTTGGATGTTGAACCATCCTTGTGTCCCTGGAATAAATCCCTCTTGGTCATGTGGATAATTCTTGTTCTGTATTGTTGGATTTGGTTTGCTAAGATTTTACTGAGGATTTTGCATCTGTTTATTAAGGAGCTTAGTCTGTAGTTTTCTTTTTTGTATGGTCTTTGGTCTTTGTGTTAGTATGCTGTTGGCCTCATAAAATATATTTGGTAGTATTCCTTTTTCTTCAATTGTTTGAGAAACTTTTTGTAGAATAGGCATTAGTGCATCTTTGATCATCAGATAAAACTTGCTTGTGAAACCATCTGGTCCTAGGGTTATGTTTGGGGGAGAGTTTTGATTATTGCTTCAATTTCACTGCTATAATTGTTTTAAGTTTTCTGTTCTTCATTCAGCTTTGTGTGATTGTATAATTCTAAGAATTTGTCCATCTCATCTAGATTGTTGAACTTATTTGCATATAAATGCTCATAGTAATCTCTAATTATCCTATGGATTTCTGTTGTAATTTCTCCTCTTTCATTTATGATCCTATGTGTTTGAATTTTCTTCTTTTTCTTTGTCAGCCTAGCTAGAGATTTGTTTACATTTATTTTTCCAAGGAACTAGCTTTTTGCTTTCATTGAACTTTTGGATTTTTTTAATTTCTATTTCATTTATTTGTTTTAGTTTTTATTATTCTACTGGCTTTTGTGTGTTTTGTTCTTTTTCTAGTTCCTTGAGGTGGGAGATTAGGTTGTTTCTTTGTATTCTGTCTTATTTCTTGATGTGGGCCTGTATTGTTATGTACATTCCTCTTATGATTTTGGTGTGTCCCATATATACATTCTCAGAGGTTCTGTCCTCATAATTTTTCTCAAAGCATTTTTTAATTCTTCTTTGGTCTTTCAGTAGCATTTGTTCAGTCTCTTTGTTTTCTTTTGTAGTTGACGTCTAGTTTGATACCTTTATGATTAGAGCATCTACTTCATATGATTTCAATATCATGTACTTACTGATGTTTGTCTTGTAACTCAGGGTATGATCAATCCTGGAGAATGATCCGTGTGTACTAGAGGAAGATATAGTTTTGGGGATGCACTTTCCTATAGGTGTCTGTTAAGCCCATATGGTCTAGATCTTTGTATAGGACTATTAAGTCCTTGTTTATTTTCTGTCTCATAGATCTGTCCTTTGATGAGAGTGGAATATTGAAGTCTCCTACCACATGCATATTTTCTCCAATGTCTGTTTTCAGAGGTGATAATTGTCTAATGTATTTTGGTGCTCCCTCGTTTGTTGTGTATACACTGAGTGTTATGTTTTCCTGGTATATTGTCCCCTTGATCATCATATGGTGTCCATCTATGTCTCTTGTCACCGTTTTTAGCTTGAAGTCTATTTTATCTGGTATAAACGTGGTTGCCCCTTCTTTCTGGGCCCATTTGCTTTTAGAATTGTTTTCCAACCCTTTACTTTCCATGTATGTATTTGGAACTTAGATGTGTTTCCTGGAGGCAGTAGAAGGTTGGAGTCTGTCTTCCGATCCAATATGTTACTCTATGTTGTTACTCGTGAGTTTAGACCATTAACATTAAGGGTGATCATTGGTATATGGAAGTCTGCTGCTGCCATTTTCTTCAGCCCTGTACCACTGCATGGGCTGCACCCCCTGGCACAGACGGGGTCTGCTGTGAATCATTAGTCCTGCAAGTTTGCAACTCAGACCTGTCTACTCCCAAGGAGCTGTCAGCTGGGCCTGGAGTTAGGGTGCTCAGGAGGGCTTTTTGAGGGTCCTCCATGTAGCACAAAACATTGTGAGGCCCAAACTAGGTCTACAGCATGCTGGGAGATGCCGCTAGGCTGAGTTGGATGCACTTCCCAGTGAGGCTGGGGGCCCACGGTGAGTAATTAAGTCCTGCTAGGTTGTCTTGGGCTTCTGTCTGCTCCCAGGGAGCTGGCGGTCTGTCCTGGATTTAGGGGTGCTCACTGAGGAGTTGTTGAGGGTGCTCACTGAAGCGCAAAGCCCTGCAAGGCCCAAGTTAGGGGCCCCTGTGTGTTGGGAGGCACTGACAGACTGAGTGGAGTAACTTCTGCTTTCTAATCTATTTCTTTAGTCTGAGTTTCTGTTTCTGTTCCAGCACCATACTGTTTTGATTACTGTTGCTGTGTAACATTGTTTGAAGTCAGAAATGTGATACCTCTGTTTTTCTTCTTTTCTCCTTTTCTCTTCTTTTTTCCTCAGGATTCCTGTGATCAGGGCCTTTTGGGGTTCCATATAGATTTTATGATTATTTCTGCTATTTCTTTGAAAAAGGCCATTGGGATTGCATTGAATCTGTAAAATGCTGTAGGTAATATGGTCATTTTAATGATTATTCTTCCAATCCATGGGCACAGTATATCTTTCTACTTCTTTGTATTCTTTTATTTCCTTTAATAATATTTTATATTTTCAATATATAGGTCTTTCACCTCCTTTGTTAAGTTTACTCCCAGGTATTTCATTCTTTTTGGCATAATTGTAAATGGGATTGCATTCCTTATTTCCCCTTCTTCTGATACATTGTTTGCATATAGAAATGCAACTGATTTTTTGTGCATTAATTTTGTATCTTGACATTTATTATATTCATTTATTATTCCTACTAGGTTTTTATAGTCTTTTGGTTTCTCTAAATATATTAACATGTCATCTGCAGATGGTGACAGTTTCACTTCTTTTCCAATTTAGATTCCTTTTATGTCTTTTTCTTGCCTAACTGCTTTGACTAGGATTTCCGATACCATGTTGAATAATAGTGATAGTAGTACACATCCTTGTCTTGTTCCTGATCATAGTGGGAATGCTTTCAGCTTTTCACCATTGAGTATGATGTTGGCTGTGCCTTTGTCATTGCAGTGTTTAGTTCATTTATTTCCATTTTGTTGAGTGTTTTTATCGCAAATGAATGTTTTAATTTTTTTTAGCTTCCTCCAAACCAACCATTTTTGTTATGTTCATACTTTTATTATATTGTTTGTGTGTAACTGGTTATTTTCTTATATATATTTCTATTCCACAGATGTTTGAAACCATCCAAAATCTGTCTTTCACTTTTTGACTGAACTCACTCAACATAATCACCTCAAGGTCCATCCACTTTTCACCAAAGGTCACTACATTTTCCTTCACAGCTGTGTAATATTCCATTGACTATATGCTCCACAGTTTCTGTTCATCTGTTGAAGGACATTTGGGTTGTTCCCCTGATTTGTAGTTGTAAACAGTGCTGCTGTGTACACAGGTGTAGATAGATCTTTTGTGTTAAATTTGTCATGTTGTTTTAATAGATACCTAATATCAGTATTGCTGGGTCAAATGGGATGTCCATTTTTACTTTCTTGAGATCTCTCCATGCCATTTTCCATAAGGGCTATATCAGTTCACATTCACACCAACAGAAGGTAAACATTCCTTCTCACCACAACCGTGCCAGCATTTGTTAATTCCATATATATATAGAAAATATATATATATCCATCCCATTCTCATAGGGAATGAGGTGCTAGTTCAATGTGATTTTAATTTGCAGTTCTCTTATAATAAGTGATGTCAAGCATTTTTTTCGTATGTCTGGAAAAAATATAGGGGACATCTGAATGTCTTCCTTAAAGAAGTGTTTGTTGAGGTCTTTTGCCCATTTATTAATTGTTTCCTTGAAAATACTTTGTTAATTTTGGAGATTTTTGTTTTATTTTGTTTTGTTTTTCCTGATGCCTTGTTTGTTTCCCCTATATTCCCCTATAAGTGACATCATCCCCCAATATTTTTCTTTTTGACTTAGTTCACTGAGTATAATCCCTTCCAGCTCCAACCATGTTGCTGCAAATGGTGTGAGTTTATCTTGATTGTTGAATAGTATTCCACTGTATATAAATACCACATCTTCTTGATCTAGTCATCTGTTTGGGGGCATTTAGGTTGTTTCAATATCTTAGTTATTGTAAACAGTGCTGCAATAAACAGAGGAGTGCAGGTGTCCTTTGAAATGAATGCAGAGATTGACTCTTTATCAGATGTACAATATGCAAATTTTTCCTATTCCATAAGTTACTTTTTGTTTTTGTAATGGTGTCTTTTGAGGTATGAAAACTTAGAAGTTTGATGTCGTCCCACTTGCTTTTTTTTGCTTTTGTTTCCCTTGCTGCTGGTGTTAGATTCCCAAATACATCTTTATGGGAGATGTTATGTAGTTTGTCCCCTATATTTTTTCCAAGTCCTTTATGATTTGAGTTTTTATGTCCAAATCTGCAATCCATTTTGAGTGCTTCTTATTACTCTTTCAATTTCAACCTTTCTGATTGGACTATTTAAGCTGTCTATTTCATAGTGGTTCCATCTTGGTAGGTTGTATAAGTGTACAAATCCATCCATTTCTTCTAAGTTGTCCAATTTGTTTGCATAGACTTTCATAACAGGTTCGTATGATCCTGTGTATTTCTGTAATAACTGTTGTAATTTCACCTCTTTCATTTCCAATTCTATTAATTTAGGGTTTTGCTCGTCTTTTCTTCATGAGCATAACTAATAGCATGTCGATTTTATTTTTTCAAAGAACCAACTGTTCACTGAGCTTTTGGACTGTCTGTTTTCTATGTTGTTTATGTCTGCTCGAATTTTTATTTCTTTTACTGGTTTTGGGGTGCTTTTGTTTTTATAGTTTCTTCAACTGCAGTTATATTGTTACATTGAGATATTTTTGTGTTTTCATGTGGGCCTTTCATTGACACAAAAGTTGTTCAGAAGCATTTTGTCTTGTCTCAATATCTTATAGTTTGTTCCAGGGTTCCTTTTTTTAAAGGTTTACTTATGCATACAAGAGGTGGGGTACAGGCCAGAGTCACGGGAGGTGAGAGGATTCACCAGAGTGGGGAGCAGAACAGGTAGACTGACTGAAATACACTGCTGAAGGGAGCAGCAGGTGAGACAGGAGAAGTCTGCTGCACCATGTGGGTCCCCTCCCTGGCCAGGGATCGAACTCGCGCTGCTGTGCCACAGATGCGTCACAGTGAGGCGCTCAGCTCGCTGTGCCACCAGGGAAGCCCTCCAGGGCTCCTTTTATGGTTAATTTCTAGCTTTATAGTATTGTGATCTGTGAAGTTACTTGATATCTCTATTTTTGTATATTTTTAAAATGTTTTATGTGTCAGTAATTGATCTGTGCTTGAGAATGTTCCATGTGCACTAGAGAATAATGTGTATTCATTTCTTTTGGGGTGAGAAACTCTATAAATGTCTGGTAAATCTCTCCATGCTGACACTTCATTTAAGGCATTTATTTCTTTGTTAATTTTCTGACTGGATGATACATCCCATCAAGTCAGTGGTGTGTTAAGGTCTCCAACAATGGTTGTGCTTTTGTCAATATGTTGTTTTAGATTTGTTAATAGTTGTTTTATGTAAATAGGTGTCCTGCGTTAGGTGCACAAATATTAACAATGGGTATCTTCTTGGTTTATTGTTCTCTTGATCATCATATAGTGCCCATCTTTGTCCCTGATTACCTTTTTGAAAATCTAGTTTATCTGGTATTACAAGGTCTTCCTTTTCTCTTTGCATTACTAGTATGCATAATGTTTGTTTTTGTCTTTTGGTTTTAAATGGGGCCATTTATAAACAAAGCATTGTTAGCTGAAACTTTCTCACCCACATTGTGGGTATTTCTTTTTTTTTTTTTTAAAGATTTATTTATTTATGCATACAAGCACTGGGGTACAGGCCAGAGGTGTGGGGGGAGGGTGAGAGGACTCACCACAGACAGAGCGAGGAGCTGAACAGGCAGATCAGCAGAAGTACACTGCTGAGGGGAGCAGCGGGCACAGCAGGAGAGGTCTGCTGCACCATGTGGGTCCCCTCCCTGGCCGGCAGCAGGGATCGAACTCGTGCTGTGGTGGCTGCTGTTTGCCTCATAGCGCTGTGGTGGCTGCTGTTTGCCTCATAGCGCGTTGCTTAACCCACTGCGCCACCAGGGAGGCCCGGGTATTTCTTTTTTTATTGTTGAATTCAGACCACTCATATTTAGGGTGATTATTGATGTGAATTTAATATCACTCATTTTGGTTTTGATTTTTGCTTTTCTGTTGCTGCTGCTTCCATTTGTTTTCTGTCTACTGGATGTCACTCATTTAAATTTCTGTCACTTTCTTTGTTTCTTCCTTCATCTGTAGGTCTCTTCTGGATTTTGGTTAGTGATTACTATGGGGGTTTTATTTAAATTGCTATTTCTTGTACCCTTTATGAGCTGGTGCCTATTCTATGATATTTAACGCTACAGGTTCTATCAGTTTCTTCCTCCCCTTTACTGTTTTGTTGTTGACTCATACTATTATTGCTCATGCTTCCAGTTTTGCATGCTATTGCTATTTTGCTCAGGAATTTGTGTTCCATGTTTTCTTTTCCTGTACAAGCTCTCCTTCCAATGTGTCTTGAATGGCTGGTCAGACGGTGGTAATCTATTAAGTGTTGCTTCTCTGGGAAAACCTTTATTTCATCTTCATACTTGAGTGATAATTTCTTAGGATGCCGTTCTTTCTGGCAGGTCTTGTCTTTTAGGATTGTAATCATTCCTTCTACTCTCTTCTTGCCTGGGCAGTGATTGGGCTGAATTCCAGGGAAATCCTAATTTGGGAACCTTTAAAATTTATTTTTTTTCCTTGCTTCCTACAAGCGTTTTTATCTTTGATTTTTCAGAGTTTGACAAAGATGTGTCTAGATAGCCATCTCTTTGCATTTAAAAGTTTGGTGTTCTCTCTACTTCCTAGGATCCGTATTTAATTTGTTATTTAGGTTTGGGAAGTTTTCAGTTATTTCTTTAAATAGGGTTTCTCTTCACCTTCAGGATCTCAATTCTTAAATTTTACCTTCTAATTGAGTCTGGTATGTCTCATCCTTTCCTTTGTCTTGACTGACTTTTTGTAAACAAGTGAGTGATCTGTTCATTTCAGTCTTCTCCACCTGAAATTCTTTTTCTGTCAGTTCTACTGAAAGTATTTTCTAAATTTGTCTGCATTTTACTCAGACTCTCTTTGTGGACTTTTTTTTCTTTTCTTTTTCTTTTTGTATATTCACTCTTTGGTGAACAACTCCTGGTTCCTGGATCTCCTTTCTAAGGTCTTGCACTTGCCCATCTGCTTTTGACTGACCTTCTAGTAGCTCTTCTAGCAGTTTTAATATTGTTTTGCAGTCTTTGTCTATTTCTGTATCCTTTATGTTTGGCTCAGGTTTTCTGTTCATCTCGTTTTGCTTTTGCATCTTGCATTGAGATGTTTCTTGCTTCCCAGGCATTTGTGTTGCCCTATTTGCCCTGTGTGCGGCTGTGGGGTAGGTTACTAGCTATTTAGTTTTGTTTTCTTACTTCACCTTGGCCTGAGGTGGGGACAGGAGCGGGATCTGGGGCATCAATGAAGTATGAAGTTATGAAGTACGAAGTGTGAAGTTATGAAGTGTGAAGTGTGAAGTTATGAAGTGTGAAGCTGGTTGCCACTACCGCCTCCTCTTTCATTGCTCTGCAAGCTGCTTTCTCTACTTATGTTGTCTTCCCTCCCCACCTCCCTGCTGCTCCGTTCTGCAGTGTGTCATAATCTATGGAGCCTGAGTCCCCTTGTCAGGGGAGGTAGGTCTGGACTCCTGGGATTATACTCTGGGACCGAGTTGTGCTTGGCAGGCAGGCAGCACTGTGCCCAAGTGTGTGTGGCGGGTGTACGTTGTATGGCAGTCAACAGTGGCCGTTGCCACTCCACCCCTGTCTCTCTTGCCACTTCTGAAGGTTGCAGCATCCACATGCCATTTGTCTGCTTTCCCAAGGGGTCTGTGAGTTATCTCCAAGTCCTTCCCTCTCCTGTTGGGCTTTTTATGGAGTCTGGTCTGGCTAAGCTGGGCAACCCTTTGGTCTCTTCTGCGAGGGGTGTGAGAGGGAGACTTTGGTGCCTATGCAGAGTTCCCAGTTTCCCAGGCCTATGCCCAGAGTTCCCGCTGCTCCAGGTTGTCTCTGCCGCATTGTGGCTTGGGTGGTCAAGCCCAGTCCATCCTGCCAGCTGGGAGATCTACGTTCCAGTTGTGAGCCCCCTCACGCTCTCCCCCTCAGTGGCCACCAGCTTTAGTGGCCACTAAGATCTCCATATTGAGGCCCTGGGCTTCTAGATATAGGATGGAACAGCAGGCTCTTCCTCTATGCAAAAATTGTTTTCCACATAGCTTCATTTTGTTTTAGAAGAGAGGATGATTCCAACTTCTCCATTCTAGCACGTTGTGGGTAGAGTCCTCCTAATTCTTTAAGGTTATTGTGTCCCTATTTATTTTCTCTTATAATGGAGTCTGATAGTTCTCGTAGTTTCCTCATTTTTCCTTTATCTTGTCTTTTTCTAGACGGGTGATTTGTTCATTTGAGTTTCTTACTGATCTAGCCGCTAGTGAGTGAAACACCCCTCCCCACCCCAGTTCTGTCTCTGCTGTTTAATTACAGGTTCCTGACCAAATTTCTACTATCTATTCATCCTAAACCCTGCTCCTGCCTCTACCAACTGCAGGCTGTAGGGAAGTGTCCTGGATAAGTTCCTATTTCCTTCCTCGTTGAACCAAGGGGAGTCAGAGAAAGGAGAGCCATTCTGAGGTTCGAAGCAACTCTTCCCTTTGCCTCAGTAGAGCCCCATCTACCACCCCATCCTCAGTGATCTGATCTGTGACAAGGGCCTTCTGCCATACCCCAGTCCTCTCCCTCCAAGAACCACTAATGAGGAGGAACTGGGGTAGCAGCTACGCTGTAACCAGCCAGGTCTCTGAGTGGTGAGGCACAGGGCCTCTCAGAGCTCATCTCCAACCATGGGCTCATGTCCTTTCCCAGTTCTCTGTTTGTTTTTTCTCCTCTGTTACCCAACCTTGCCCACAGGCCAACCAGAAGAATGACTTGAAACTCAGGGTTGTTCAGAGGACTAGCAGCCTCTTGAGCCTTTTCCCTTGCACAGCCCCTTCCTCACAAGAGGCCCTGCAGGTTTTCTTCTGTCTTGGTGCCCACCCAAGCGCAGGTCACTCATTCCAGGCTCATGACTGGCGCCTTTGCCACCGCCTACGTCAGCATCCAAGTGCCGTGCATTCTCCATTCCCAAGAAAAATCTTCTCTCTCCTAAAGCACTGGGATGTTTTCCTTCGACCCACAGTAAGCACTTCCAGGTAATACTGGGGAAATGTGATTCAGTAGATTCCATCTCTCAACTTTCCAGAAGGTGTGTGATAGCTTTGTTTAGTATCTAGGTGCTTTGAAATAAGCTGTCACAAATTTCTTCGGGGAGTGTGTAGAGCAGAATGTCTGAGTAAATGAGAGCCCTCAATTCCACTGAAGATGATCATTATTTGCTGGGCCCAGAGCTGTGTGTGGGAGGAAAGACCCTACAGACAGTCTCCACTTCTTCCAGGTCCCTCTCTAGCAGGACCTCTCTAAAAACCCCTAGCAGTGAAGAGGGTGCTAAGCCTTGCCCACTCTCACTTATCTGATGAGCGCCGCCCCAGCCCCAAACTTGGCTGCCAGGGGATGTCAAGAGCCAAGGATGGCACACACCTGCCTCCCGGCCCTGTTCTAAGCGTGAGCAAAGTGAGAAATAAATTGACAGGCTGGAAAACTAACAGGCCTTCCCGGAGCGGTGATGTAATTAGTAGCCCTGCCAGTCAGTGCCCATAAGTGCTTTGTGAAGCACTTCCTGCAAGAAATTAAGCCCCCGTCCAGTGACTTTCCGATAACAGAAATAATATATCTGAATTTTATGCATCCAGAAATAAATTCCAGCGGCTGTGGCTCTTTACATGTAACAGCTGAACAGCATTAAATATTTGGATGTCTTTCTGATCATATTTAGAATAATGATGAACGCCATGAATTACAGAGTACAAAGCCTGACATGTTTATGGCCCACCATCCATTTTATCGCCCTTTCTTCTGGGACTTCAGTTGCTGAACAGGATGATTGTGCGCCGGTTACAAAGAGCTCCGGAGGCCTCTCCAGCCCGCGTCTCAGGAGCAGGTCTCAGGCCCGAGGCCAGGCGAGGGCTGCCCCTCACGGCACTGACTCTCTCCCGCAGTACCCCCAGTCATCCGCGTCTACCCGGAGACCCAGGCGCAGGAGCCCGGGGTGGCGGCCAGCCTGAGATGCCACGCAGAGGGCATCCCCACACCCAGAATCACATGGCTGAAGAATGGCATGGATGTCTCCACCCAGATGTCTAAACAGCTCTCCCTTTTAGGTAAGACGTGCCCTCGGTGTCTGTGCTCCTCACACCACCTCAAGATGACAGCCCGGCAGGAAGGGAAGGGAGAGGTGTAACTGATTTCTGAGTCAGACATTCTGGAAGGAAGCAAGTGTCTACCCAGGTTTTTCCGCTCCCTGGGCTCACACAGGCCCGGGGGGCTTTCCGCTGCCAGTCATATCCCAGGTACCGTCTGTCAGCCTTCCTCGGGTACCCATCGGGGATGGTGGGTACCCTCAGCCCTGCCCTCGTGTTTGTTTTTTGGTTTTCTTTTTTACGTTTCCAATACTTTATTCTAATGCTAACATCCTTCTACATGCTTATCGTTGGGTACACTTCTTAAGGAACAGGCATGCACATTTAGAAATATTTTGCTAGGTGTGGTAGGCAGAATACTGTGCCCTCCTCCTCCCTAAAGGATGTCCACATCCTACTCCCTGGAATCTGTGGATATATCACATTACATGGCAAGGGGAAATTAAGGCCACTAAACGGTGACTTTAAAAGAAGAGACCTGGCCTGGTGTGTTTAACCTGCACGTGCTCTCAGCAGCAGTGAAGGGAACAGAGAGGGCGGGAGTAGAGGCCCCCGCTGAGCAGACCGCGACCACTGTCCTCCCTGCAGCCAACGGCAGTGAGCTGCACATCGGCAGCGTGCGGTACGAAGACACAGGGGCGTACACCTGCATTGCCAAAAACGAAGTGGGCGTGGATGAGGATATCTCCTCGCTCTTCATTGAAGATTCCGCTAGAAAGACCCGTGAGTCCACACTTGCCTTTAAGCACCTCGGTGAGCTGACCAGCAGTGTTTGGGGCAAGGAGAACCTATTGACAGGGTCGCCCCCTCCAACTGTGGGCTTCTGCAGACTGTGAACCCCTTATCCTTTCCTGCACAAAGGTAGGGATGGGTACCCAGAGGGGAGCAGGCCTTTCCTGGCAACCTACTCAACTCTGGGAAATGCAGATGGAGCCCAGGGGCCCAGGCAGCTCAGCCATCCAGCCTCAGTTCTGCCTCCAAGTCTTTGTTACTAAGATTCCTCCAGGGAAGCTGCCGCCCCACTCTGGCCCAGGAGCTGCCCTGGCTTGTGTGCACGGGCGGGCGTCTTTCCTCCCAAGCTGGCGAGCTGGGTGTGCTCCCCTCGCTGCCACTGCATCCCAGGTGGGCCCCACGTGTGATGTCATGGACGTAATGCTGTTCATGGCTCTTTCCTTCGGGCGAAGACCCTAAGCTTTCTCATCAAAGCAGATAATCAGAAGTATTTCAGTTAGAAGAAGCCTAACTGAAAATCAGCATGCTCCTGGGAGGGGAGAGGGTTGTCTTTATTTCCCAAGAATGTGGTGAACCCCTTTACCTGCTGTGGTCCTTGGGAGTAGTTTCAAAGATGCATCCTGAGACCTAGGAGCATTTATTTGTGTGTGCCCAGAGTCCCCACCCCAACCCCAAGTCCTAATCCTGGGCAGTGAGAGTACAGGTTCTGTAAATGCAGAATCCATAGATACAGCCTGGGCATGAATTGAATGGCACAATGAAGGTTTTAACACGGCTTTCTTCTTTTTCTTCCTTCTCCTAACTCTGCTGCTGCAGTTGCAAACATCCTGTGGCGAGAGGAAGGTACCAGCTCACTTGTTCTATGTTGCCTGTGATCGCGAGTGTTCATGGTGTCCTAATGGGTATCTTTCCATGGGCCGCCTGCTTCCCCGGCACCACGCAGCCTCCCGAGAGGGGCCCATGTGCCAAACTGCATGGAGGTGGAGGTCAATGTCAAACCCCAATGCAAACGCTGAGTGAGAAGTAGGCTCCAAACCCACACTAGAATTTAAAAATGGGAAATTTCCATTTAAAGCTACTTGAAACCTCCTCCGAGCAACCACCAGGGAGTGCTCGTCAGACCTGGTCCCTAACATTCTTCCAGAAGCTGTTTTTCTTATGAGAATTTCAGGTAGGGTTTGGACAAATGGTGTTCATCAACTCTCACTAGACATGGCCGTACAAAAGGCCACTTTCTGATACTGACCGTTTCGTATGGCTCCCAAAGCGGACCCAGGTGGGGGCTGGGTCACAGGGGTCATGTGTACCTGCGCACCTCAGCCCTGACTCTGAACAGTCTACCCACGCAGACCCACTCTGAGAAAACGACTTCTTCAGTTCACAGGGCAGAGGGGCTTCTGAGAAACCGCAGTGAATGCTGACGTCAGGGCTAAGTGTGAAATCTACCCCGTTAAAAACCAGCATTTTCCAGCCCTTTTTCTCCTCCAGAACAGGCCGTGTGAGGCACGGCCTGCGGTCTTGCGTGCACGCAGAGACTTCCCTGAACAGTGTCCTGATCCAGGCACTAAAGCTCACAAAGATGGAGCAAAACAGGCAGGGCCCAGCACACAGGGCTGCTGCAGCAGGCGCTGAGCGGTCACGGAAGTGTCAAAGCATCAGGCACAGCCGTCCTCAACGCCGCCCGATCCCACGGTGCCCCCAGAGGGCTTTTGCTCCCCATCTTTGTGTGGTGACATCTTTCCAAGGTGAGGTTACTGCAAAGGGACTTAAGTTTCAGAGTTGAGTCCTGCAAAAAAAGGGTGCCCCTGGGGTGTATAAATGCAGACACAGAGACCCAGACTCTCATTAAGAGCCCTTAGGGCTGGCAGGTGCCATGCTCATATTGGACAATCCAGTCACCAGAAGTCTCATGCTTGCTAGACACGTGGACCCCTGTGTGCTCAAACTCAGGGCCTGGAGTTAGGAAGGGAAAACAAAGAGGTTGGCAGACCTTGGCCCACTGTCCAGTCTTGAAAGCAGAAATATGAAGAGAGCAGACAAAAGCAAAGAAACCCTCCGTGCCCTCCTTAGAAGCAGCTAAACTTCAACAGCTTTCCAGGGGGCTGGCTCATCAAGTCAGTTGTGTTGAGCGAATGTTTGTTGAGCCTCACATTCTATTCTGACTGTGAGCAAGGTCCGTGCCCAGCCCATGAAGTAGCCACAGCCACACACCCCATGTGGATTCCATTTAGCTTTCAATCTTCTGTTGGTTCTTCCAGCTATTGATTTTCCAAGGAGCCCTGGGAGGCTGTTCTGGTGTCACAGGGCCTTTGAGCCTCTTCCCCCCTAGGTTTGAATGAGGGAAGCTTGCAGGTGAGCATGTGATAGAGGAGGCCCTGCTGGGGGCACGCTAGAGGGCCAGAGCAAAGGTGCCTGCCATACCTGTCTGCAGGCGCTGGGGGTGTAGGAACCGCAACGAGGCACTTGAGGGCAGTCATCTTTGCCTGGCTCTTGGGGACAAGCTGCCTAGCACCCTGGGGTCCCACTGGGGCTATGTAGACACTCCCCAGTAACACCAGCTTCTGGGAGTCTGGGTGGGTCAGGGTGTTTGCAGTGGCTCGTGCCCTCCTGCCTGATCAGGCCCATCAGCCCTCCGCCCACGGGGAGCCACAGCGCTGGTGCCTCCCAGTCCCCCAGGCCCGAGGCCCAGACAGCTGCCTGCAGAGACAGTGGGAAGCAGCTGGAACAGTGATTCCTATTTTTGTGTTACTAACGCACTAAAAACTTCCCCAGGTAGTCAATTAAATCAGTATGCCCATTTTCTCAGCATGCTAGGATAGAGTCTTCCACATATTTGATTTTCTTAGAATTTATAGAAATGTTCTACCTTCAGATGAAGGCAGGAAGGAAGGTGGAGGGGCGCTCTAGACCATGTTCCCTTTCCCTTTCATGGAGGGAACAAGAGCGAGATGGGGCCCAGAACAGAGGTTCAGGGTCTAACCCTAGCTTGGGCACAAAAGCAAGTATCTGCAGACAAGTTCCTCTGTGGGCCTCAGTTTCCCTGTTTTAAAGTAAGGGCCAGCTGGTTCCCAGGTCTCTCCTCGGCCAGCATGATTTCTCCCCAGGACAGCGCAGCCCTGGGTCCAGCGAGGGCAGGACAGGCACGACCAGTGTGGCCCCTGCGGCCCAGCATGGAGTGCCACAGAGAAACCAATGCTGGAGTGAGCTGTCGTGAAGGGGTTCACCAGGGCCCTGCCAGGCCTAGACTAAGTTTGGACCAGATGATCAGGCCCAGCATTCTTAGGACCCCACACGCCAGAGCGTGGCACTATGCGCGTGTCTAAAGTACAGAAGAGCCTTTGTTTTGGGGACATCATCCCACCCATTCTGATCTGACTAGTGGGCAGACACCCACCAGGAGGGCCTGCTGTTCAGGAAAGAATGTATGCCAGAGCCAAGGCTTTCATCTGAAAACCCACAGGGTGGCCGGGGCAGGAGGCTGTGTGTGTCTGGGAGGCCGGCCTGGGACGAGAGCCCTGAATCTGTGGGATTGAAGCTCCAGCCTCCCCTGCCCCCCTTCCCAACCCCTTGACCAGGGCTTGCACTGGGACCTGCAGGACAAGCACCCAACTGCCGGTTGTGAGTGTGCCTGACGGGGACGTCCCCGGTGGGGCGGCCGCAAGCAGGGCCACGACCGCCATGTGTGCTCTTCCCAGGCCTCCGCGTGGGAAACATGTTCTACGTCTTCTCCGATGACGGCATCATTAGCCTCCACCCCGCAGACTGTGAGATCCAGAGGCACCTCAAGCCCACAGAGAAGATCTTCATGAGCTACGTAAGTGTCCCCGCCAGGGCAGCTTCTCCACCACAGTCCTCCAGGCCAGCCTTTCACCACACGTGCCACTTGCGTGTTTAAGTCCCACGCACTCCCTGCGGTGTGCTCCCGGATGCGCCCAGGGCTGAGGAGGGGAGCGGCAGGGTTGAGAGCTTGATTCTCACTCCTTCACCGAGTGGCCCGTCCCACACGGGAACCTAGGGGAGGGCCAGGATGCGCAGGTGGGCTCCTGGCCTCCACTGGGAGCTGAGACAGCTGTGTGAGCAGACGGCTGCCCAGCAGGACACGTGGGGAGGGCGCACAGCACTGGGCTGCTGTGGAGACAGGCCTCCCCAGACCCAGGGGACAGGGTCAGAGATGGGCCCCAGGGGCAGTGCCAGGGCCACTTTTGAAGAACAGGGAGGAAATGGTGACAGGCGTCTGGAGGACGTGCTGTGAGTGTGGTGCCCAGAGGCTGATATGTTACGCGCAGGGACCTGCAGGTAAGATGGATGGGAGGGCCCACGAGCATGACGGCAGGTGGGGCCGAGGCTGGGTACTGCCAGCACCCTCCAAGCTCTGGGAAGCGCTGGCAGACTGAGGAGGAGACTGCCACCGCCAGTGACTTCAGCACACACGTGGGGCCTCCGTGAGGGTGATGGTCAGAAGGGCTGGGCTGGCGCACAGGCACAGGGAGGAGGCGGCTTGAGAGCCTGGGGCGACAGGGCGGTGATGGCCTGCCAGTGGCCATGGGAATTGCTGAGGAGGTTTTAGAGCTGCAAACTGGTAAGATCAGCAGGTAACCTGAGATGCCTCGAGGGGAAGAGAGCGCCTTCCTCAGGGCAGTAGCTTACTCTTCAACACTTTACTCTTCAACACTGTTCCTGGCTTGTGCCAGGAGCCCAGGGGCTGAGTGGGGGACAGAGCAGGGCCGACAGACTCCCTAGCAGGCTGATGAGGCGCCCCACAGCACGTGTGCACAGAAACACCTGGGGAGGGGGGATAGGCCAGCAGTGGTGAGCAGAGGGACTGGGTGCTCCAGCAGGCCAAAAAAATAGTTTCCAGGAAGCTGGAGAACACAGCTATGCTTAAAAAGGAGGAAACTCCCAACCAGTGTGTGGAGGAAGCCAATGTGACTTTGTCGCAGCCCTCCAGGAAGCTGAGCAGAGAGCATGAACCATGCAGGCCAAGGTGCCTGAGGTGCTAGGAGCAAATATGACGCCAGGCAGAAGAGGGAGCTTTACTTGTACTGGGCACCGGCAGTGGAAATGGTTGCTGGTAAGTATGTGTGTGCAAACATGAGCTACTCTGCTTGGGGAACAGTATACTAATCAGTGGTGGTCCAGCCTCCTCAGTGAGCCCACTGGGCTGAGCCTGAGACCACACTGTGACCTGGGCCTTTACACCCAGTTATTCCTAGTTGTCGCCTGGGGATTCTGGTCTCATTTTACGATTAGGGAGTTGTCCATTTTGTATTTCTCAAAGGTCATAGGTCAATGAGGGTCCACCTCCTAAGTTGCATTCTTGGGGGACTTTTTGAAAACAATGACTGAGGTTTCATCCTCACAGTAACAGCAGCTCTTGTTGAGCCAGGCACATGTTTGTTGAGCTTGCATCATCTTTACCCGCTATCAGTGGTGGCTTTGTGTGTCAGGCATGATCCCCTCTGAGACTAAGTCCTAGAGAGAAACGTTTTCTATAGATCTATAATCCTGTCTCTTCTCCATTCCCCTCCTCCTGCTACTCAGCAACCCCAAGCCACCTGGCACAGGGCAAAATTAGAGTATGGAATTATCTTTTGTTCCCAGAAAACTTGACATCTTCTATTATATTTGAGAATCTATGGCACCCAAAAGTTTATTAATTTGCTTTGACATTGCAGGGATGCCAAACAACAAAGGGTGAGGTGGTTGTTCTCATGAACTCTTAAGTCAGAGTATGGAGGAGAGAAAGGCCTGGAAGTTCAAGGCCGTCCGTCATTGTCCATAAAATTAGAAGGAGGCTGCTACTGTATCAGACCTTGCAGCCGACCTCTCATCACTGCTGTTCATCCAGGCCCTTGGGATTTATTCACCACTGTGGACATGAAGGATACATTGGGGGAGGAGGAGGGTGGCATGGGGGCAGGGGAAGCTTAGTAACAGGTGTCAGAAAGAACCAGTTTCAAGTATTGGTGTATGAAAATTTCATAAAGAATGTGAAACAGTGGACATTGCCCTAGACTGGTGTCAGAGTGGGCTAATTTTATGATTTGGTGTCTCAATCATGAATTAGTAAAGTAATGGGTAAAGTAGCAATAGCTTGTATCAGGAGAGGTCCACGTTTGGTACTTTGTGGTGGCACATGATCTTGTTTTTTGTCTCGATTCATCAAAGACCTCAGTCTGATGTTTTATAAGTTTATGCCCAAGAGAACATGGTGCTGCCACACTTTTCTTCCTCTTAAGGGGTGTTGAACCTAGCAACACTATTCCTCTTTAGAAGTTCAGGTTTATTTTAAAAAATGCAGAGCATGAAATAATACAAGTTTTCATAATGTCTGCCATTCCCTATAAGTGAGGAAATTCATATTTGTCTGCCACTATAAATAATTTTCATACGGTGTAGTTTCATTCTTTTATATTCGTACTTTTATGAAGTTGTATCTATAGTTCATTCTTTGTATCATGTCTTGGGGGGTAAGTGGAGGGAAGGGAGGGGAGAGGGAGTAAAGAGAAGGAAGAGAGGGAGGGGAGGGGAATGAAGAGAGGGGAAGGGAAGCAGAGAGGAAGGGGGAGGGAAAAGAGGGGGTAAGGGAGAAGGGAGGGGAAGAGGAGAGGGGTAGGGAATGAAGGCAGCAGAGAAATGGA
>JAGFMF010012150.1:25275-39968 GCA_019455555.1 Galemys pyrenaicus | reverse complement strand
ATAGAAAAGGGTCAGAAAGAGTCAGACAAATCTGGGAGGAAAAGAGCAAAATCAAAATCAAGATGAAAGCTGCCATTGTTAACCTCCCCATGGGTCTCTTACCCACATCTGTTTTAACTAGTTTAAGATGAAAAAGCAAGCAGATTCTTCACATGTCCCTCTGCTCCTCGTACCTCCTCCAGGTCTCCTTGCTGCTCTCCATCTTGCTTCCTTCCTTCCTTTTCTGCAGCATCTTCTTATCCCTGCTCAGCTTCACCCACTTAGGGTGGAACTGGGATTCTGGAACTTCCCCCTTTCCTGGGGACCACCCTGTTACAGTACATAGTAGATACCCTAAACAGAAAACAACTTAAATCACATGGGTCTATTTCAAATCACTAAGTTTAAAGAAATTAATCCTTGGGTTTCCAGAAAAATAAAATCTCCAGTAAATTCACTGAATTGTCTTCTGATGAGAACATAGCTGATAGAAAAATGTCCCCCTTGAAATTTACATACTAGAAGGAAAAGGAAGTTAATGTGAGTCTAGGTTTGACTACTCTATGCATAGATGTCAAGTGTTTTCATTGAACTTTTAAAATTCCCAGTATATTCATATTCATCACCAAAAACAGCCTTTCCACTGACCTCCCAATAACATCCCCTAAAAATAAAAGGATATTCATTTTTATAGACAAAGGGACAGTTCTGAGAGAGGCCTGCATGGTTGCAGGCAGCGGCCTTGAAGAGAGCTGCCTTCACTGAGGGAGGTCATTGTAGGGAAGCCCCAGCAGGGTACAGGTCACAGGCAGGCAGGAAGGCTGCTGCCCTGCAGAGGAGAGAGTTAGTGAGGAGAAGCACCTGCATAGTCACAGGTGGGCAGAAAGACGGCTGCCCCAACCAGTGCAGAGACTGCCCTGATATATCTTCTCTTTGGGAGGGGCTCACTCCTTTGTAGAGAAGCTTGCTCCCTGACTTTGAATAAACTCTATAGAATCTGGAAGGGACAGGAAATTCTACAATGGGCTCAATCTCCACACTTGACTCTCAGGCCTGTGCTCCAGATACCAGCAACAACAGTCAGATACCTGCTTGGATTTTTGCTTTGTGATGTAGATATCAGTGCCCCTAAGGCTCTTGGTTTCTATTGCTAGGTGATGGCTATGCTAATTCTTTCCTTCCTCACCTTGTGTGAGCCAGGTTCCTGGTCTTAATGGCACCTTCCTTCTGGTTTTGCCTTGTCTTCCACATTTAAGGTCTATTTGGGTTGTGTAAGAAAAACTTATCAAGTTACTTTGGTCTTACTAGTAGGCTATGTAGGGTGCTTTATTGGTTAGTAACTTAAAATTCCTATTCCCTTAGTCATAGCCAAAATTCAGATGAAAAGCTAAGTGGATAAACTACTCAGTTGTACTGAGTCACATTGTTATAGGGTAATTTTAATATAAAGTGGGTTTGCTTGATTGGGTTTTTACCCTCAAGCACTTGAATGGCATTTATAATGCCCCAACTGCAGGCATACATAATAAAGGGTTTTATTTATAAGGGAAGGGGAAAATAGCATAGTGAAGAGAGGGATACAGATTTGTAAATATTTTATTAGTTTTTTGGAGTTGGAATTTAATGGTGTGCTGAGAGCTGGCTTTTACGGAAAAAGCAACCCCTCAAGGCCCTCATGTCTGCTTTTAAACGCAGCCTGGCTGCTTAACTTTACCTTCAGGTCCCAGTGATTTGCTTTTTGATAATGACTTTATGGGGGTTGAAGTTTATACCTTATTTGTGTAGTTTATTTAGGAGGGTCTTTCAATCCCGGTTCGCCCTAAGGGGTAGAGCTAAAAAAAAAAAGAAAGAAAGAAAGAAAGCAGGATGGAAAGCACCTAAAAAAACACGTGGAACAGAGCGACATATAAAAAAATTGCACTTGCTTCTTAATCTTAAACTAGTTAAAACAGATGTGGGTGAGAAACCCATAAAAAAAATTGACAATAACAGCTTTCATCTTAATTTAATTTTGCTCTTTTCCTCCCAAATTTGTCTAACTCTTTCTAACCCTCTTCTATAAGGCTCTACTAAAATGTCCTTTAGACGTGTGGCAAGCTTTTAAGCCTTACTTTAAGCCAATCCTATTTAACTAAACTTTTACCCTCAGGAAAATGGGTAACTTTAAATGCTTAACTTAATAACTATATTCTTTATCCTTTGTATATTATACCCTAATTATATTAAAGTTCCTTTCCATTAAAAATTTTATATATTTATCTTAATGCAGCAAATAGCAAAACCCATTCAGAGAGGGCAAATTTAAAAATTCTAAAATACTCCTCTCCCTGCGCTATAACAACATGTATACAAAAATGTACTTGGAATTAAATCTCTTTGATTTGTCTTGCTTTTATCAATCTGTGTAATGCTCATTTGATTATTTGCCAGCCTGGAAAACCTTGGTGTATGTAATTGTTCCATTAACAAACCTGGAATTTGGAATTCTAGTCTTAAGAAAAACTAAAACTACAACTGGTAACTCAGTCTTAAATCTGTAATTTTCATCATTTGCTAAAAAATGTGCTAAGTTTAACGACAACTTGTTAAATATCCAAAGTCATTTTTTACTGAATTATCTTTCAGGACTACCTTTGTTCCTTACTATAGGAAAATTTAACTTTCAGGACTGCCTTTTTTCCTTATTGTAAGGTAACTTAGCTTTCAGGTCTACCCCTAATATTTCTGTGACCCCCAGTGGAATTTACAACTCCAGGAGTGGTCATAAAAACAGAGACTAATTACCTGCCTCCTCCAAGGCATACAAAAGACAATCATTAAGCCAATCAATTAGAAAAGGGCTGAGGAGAAGGTTCCTCCCTTAGGAGGAACAAAAGGGAACCAAAGGAGGATCAAGGAAAGGAATAAGAACAATAATAATAACAATAACAGCAATAAAGACACAAAAACCAAAAATGAGGAGACAAGGACAGACTGGGGACCCCTGGTGGGGAGGGGAGGGTTGAGGGAAGAGGGGAGCATGAGGGACTGAGGTGATGGTGCACTGGTGAGATGGTGATGGAGAATACATGGGGATTACAATTGATGGAAAGTATATGTAAATTTTAAAAAATATTTTATATTAATAAAAAAAAAAAAGAAAAGGGCTGAGGAAAGTTACTCAGAAACCCGAAAATCCTTCCAGCTACATCATTCCAGACTAGACTTGCAGGGCTATAAGAAGGTATACTAATCTAGACCCAGAGACTCTAAAAGGATAAACATTTTAGCAGTCTCCTTCATTAGCCAGTCTCGCCCTGACATCAGGCACAGAATCCAGAGACTAAATCAAGGGTCTACAATATTTTTAACACCTGGCCACGGGCTTCAAGACCTCTGACAAAAGGGGACTAGCTAGACAAAGAAAGGGAGAAAGACAAGAGGAGGGCCCAGTATATGGCAGCTGCCATTGTCAGTACCCTGCCACCTCAGACTCACCCAAGACCCCATGCACTCCAAGGCATTTGGGACCTCGGCCTCTTGGGATGCCAGCTTGCTTCCTTCCACTGCCAGCAACTGGGACAACTCAGCTGCAAGTCTGCAAAGTCTAGAAAAGCTGTCCCCTGGGCCATGCCTTCAGTGCCATTGCACAGGACACTGGCAGAGTGACTGTCCCACTCTCCAGAAAGGGAGGGGGCCAGCCCAAACTACATGCAAGGTCAAGCAAGGGCAATTTATAAATAATTAGGCAGTCTTAGGGAGAAATAGGTAGTTGGGACCCCAGAATAGTTAAGTCTTGGAACAAAGGGAAGGAAGGCCCCCAGAAGATAAGGAAATGCAAACTTCTAAAGACAAGACCAGGGCATTCAAAGACAAAGAAGAGTTAATGGATGCAAACTAAGGTAGACTCCAGGCACTAGATTCCAGATACCAAATATTCTAAGTTAAGTGGGACCATCAAGAAATAACCAATCACAGAAAGACTGGTAAAATTTTAGCATAATGAGGGAAAGAAGGCATATATTCCCTAAGGTTTGACTCCTCCTAGGCTCTCTGCCCCTCCCCCGCACCATCTGCCTGGGAGTCTTTATTCTCTATCCCTTTTTCCTAGATAAACTTTTCAAGACAAAGTTTGCTTCTCTCTGCTTACTTATCTGAAAAGTCTGTGAATTCCTTTCTATGGCTTCACGCTTCAGGAGACAAGAACCTGCGGTAATTACCAGTGTGAGAGGCTGCGACAGCTGCAAGGTAACCTCCCTCACTGGCATCATAATGGGGGCTCATGGTCAGGGATCTTGCAAGTAAGGTAAGTGAGCCGAGAGTCAGAAGTTTTCTCTACTCTCATCTAGTCCTCTGTTTGTCTTGCTAAAACATTTTCTTTTTTCGGAGCCATGAAAGAGGCCACAAAAAAGGGCACAGGAGGGTCAGTAAATGCCAAAGGGCGACCGCCCGTAAGACTCCTGTGGTAGGATAAACTGGTATCCAGACCAGATAAGGGACAAGCCCATCTGCCAGTTAAAATAAAGTCTGGTCGTCGTATGAGAGGCTACGGTCTCCGAAGAGTTAGGCACATATCTCATCTAGAGGCCCTCCGGGAGCTGCACATGAGGGGCTGATCTCCCAGCAGCTCAGGGCCCTCCTCCCCTGCCATCAGCAGAGGGGGAGCTGCCGAGACCCTGTCGAGGATGAATGGTCCCAATGTGACAGTTGGGAAAGTCATTCCTCACTAAGCAGCACACAAGATCTGACACAGAACCCCACCCTGGCCTCAGATCCCTGTTAGGATTTTTTGAAATGGCTCCCCTTTACCTTTCCTTGCTCTAGTCTCCATCTTCACACTCTCTCTTGCCCGTGGGACTTTAGACAGGCAGTAGAAGTTTCACAAACTTTCTCTCTGTCCTTTATTTGACTGCAAAATTAATGGGCACCCGTCGGCCCAGTAAAAGCGACTAGCGTGAGGCCGCCATTCTTAAAGTCTCGGGTGAAAGGTTTCTCAGCTGGCAGGGTTTCCTGATCCCCCACTTGCTGAGTGGGAATGTTGGGATTCTCTTGTCACTGATTCCTTGCTTTCTCTATCATCCGTGCACTCCGTGACCGAGTTCTGGTCCTTGGAACCCTGGACATCCAGGAGATCCAATGGTGCAGATGAGGCATTCTGCTAGGCTGGCACCTAGACGAGAGTCAGAGATAACACTAGGAGAAAAGAACTTCTACCTTCTTGGTCCTCTCTATAGGACAGACTTCTTTCAGCTTTTATCAAGGCAACTTTGTAAATCATAAGATATAAAATGTTATAAAAATCTTGGGGCACTACATGGGACCTTTCCCCTGGTGTCTGCTTTGATTCTGCCGACTGGCACAGGCAGAAGGTTTGGGTTTATATTACAGTAAGAATGTATATAAAGTTTACCTCATCCCAGGTCCAGCAAATTGAGTACGCCTTTGGTATAGTAAATTTGTCTCGTGGCGGTTTTCTGAAAGGAAGTTTAAGTAAATATCAGGTCCTGTGTTACTGCTGATTACAGGGGTGTGGCTCTGAAAATCACTTTTGTTTCGTAAATGGGCAGCACTGAACGTTAGGTCCCAGGATCTGGTCTGTGGCTTGTATTGAGACTAAAGGTGTGCTCAGGAACTCTTTCATGAGGAGAGTGCCTTATAAGCTCACTAGATGCTTGGAATGGATACCCTTTGTAGAAAGAGAGGATCGGGGTCACCGGTGGGGTCCCACAAAGTCTGGTACCCCTTGCCTTCTTTCTGTTCGGTGGGAGACAGGCACATTGTGTTCGGGTCAGGCTGGTGAGTAAGTCCAGTAGACTCATGCGAGGAGACTGTTCCTCACTCAGAGCTCCAAGGTTAGGAGGACGCCTCCTGTAGACAGAAGCTGGTGTTGGACACCTGCCTTCTTGTTGTGGATGGGAGCTTCCTCATTTGTCTTGAAAAAGGGTATGACTGTCCTGCATCCTAGAGTTGAGATCAATTTTCAGGTAGCACGCCACTTAGACCCAGACCTTGACATAGCCAGTCGGAAGGCCATGGTACAAGGTCCTCCTCAGAAGGGAAGGCCTCTGGGGATGCCCCTGCTTTTGTCTCTGCATGGTGTTGCTGGTACTTGTCTTATTGCTGTGGAGATCATAAAAGTTCCTATCTCAATTCATGGGATTTGCTCCTGAGTCATTCTTTAAAACGAGCTAAAATTTAGCCCAGGTGCTAAAGAGAAAAGTATAATTTTTCCTTAAATACTGTCTGACTCCAGTAGAAAATCTGGCCCATAAATGGTATTCTTAGCTGTAACACTTCTGCTTAAACTCTTGCCATAGACTAGGCAAAAGGTAAAAGTGTTGGGAGCCTTTAAGGATCCCCCGCTGGTAGGGGACAGCCTCTGGTCTCAGCAAGCAGCTGCCTGGATCTTTTTTTTCCAGTGCTGAGATCATTGGTATGTCTGCTGCCTTCCAGCTGTGGGGAAACTGGACTCTTCTTTTGTCCACCTCAATTTACTGTTCTGGTTTGTTTCCTGGGTGAAAAAAAAATCGATTTCCTAAACTAAGAGTCTAGGGTAAAACTGCTGGGTTACTTTGGACCTCCTAATAAGCTATACAAGGTGCTTATTGGTTGAGTAAGAACTTTTAAATTGCTTATTGGTTTCTAAAAGTTTAGTTTCTTATTTAAACTAATAAGGTATAAGCTATAAAGTGAAAATACAGCTTTCTTTGGGCTAAATTCCAAACCTCAGGTTCTCCATTAAGAGTCTAGAAACAGGCAAACTATAAGAGAAGATCTTAATCTATCTCTATCTCCCCATGCATGGTTCCAAAAGAAAATGTCTCTCTCTTGTCTTAAAAAATGTGCTTGGTCTCAGTGAGACAACAGAAACAGTGAAAAGCTAAAAGATAATACTTAAAAATACAAACTCCGGTATGTCTACTTATCTAAGAAAGTTAGTACAAACTGCCTGACTTTAAAATGTTGTCTTTGTCCTTAGGTTAAGTAATGGTTAAAACTGAATACTTGTTCTATGTAAGGATTTTAGCTTCTGTCTATGGAAACCTCCTTGATATAAAAAGGGTATTAAAAACTTGGCTAAAATGGATGTGTTGAACTTAATAAACTCTAAAAGGTTTAAAGAGTCACTCTTAAAGGTACAAATTTAAGACATGTTTAAAGGAATTGTTACTAAAGAACTGAAATTTGCTGAACTAGTTTCTCAACTTCGCAAATACTGGTAAAATAATTATTTCCTAAAATTAGTTCACATGGCCAAAAATTTTTAAATAAAAATCAAGAGATCTCTGTCAGTTCTTGCTTTTTGCCTCTGGAGGATTAATTATAAATGGCGCCTATAAAAAAATCCTAAATTTTGAAATCATGATCTGAAATTGTGGTAAACAAATACAAAATTTAATGGTTTAATGCATGCATGCCTTAAGGTTTTAGTATTGGGTACTAATAATTTTTTTAAATGTGGTTGACCAGCCCAAGTAACTTTCCTTGTGCTGGTCACCATAAGCTCATTAGGTCTGCAAGACATGTGGTGTTCTCTTTCAGTTGGCTCTTGAGAAGTTTATTTCTCTTGCGTACAGCTCTCTTGGGTGTGTTTTTCGGTAAAAATGGCGCCAAGCATGAATCAGTTTTCTCAGCTTGAGTTTTTTGTGGTTTTTTTTTTTTTTTTTTTTTTTCAGTTTTTTCCCAAACTTAGGTTTTAAATGCTCTTTTTCCTCTAAATATTACCACCAGCTTTATAAACGTCAATAACTTGGTAAAACCTGGAATATGGCAGTTGTTTCTGATACTATATGCATCCATGGGTGGCTTACAAGCCATGCTCATTTTGCAGTCTGTGCTTCTGGGTGTTATTTTTATAATATGTTTGAATGTCATTTATTCCATTTTTTTTTTCTCTAAGAGGTGGGCGTTCTAATTCACCTCCTTGACAATATGCAACAACAAATTCAGGCCCTTTCCTTAGTTATTAAGAATATGAGGGACAAGAATCGTACTACTTTTGAGGTGGCTTTTAGAAGCATGCAGGACCAAATTCAGGTTAGGATGGATGAAAATTATACAGCCTTTGATTTGATATTTAAAGCTATGCAAAATCATATAAGATTCTCTCCATAAATTGGATATGGCAGAGGAGGCTTGACTTCTGATATAGAGAAAGGATAAACCCTCCTTTTCCCCTGAAGGCTGCATGAGGGCAGATGTAGAAGAAGATATTTTGTTAGATACTTTAAACCTCTCTAGGAAAAATCCTCAGTGTGACAATGCCCCTCCTTCAGAGATATCTGAGGCTCCACAGCCCCCACTGCCCTCCAGGGAAGGAACTAAAATGTCTTCTCCCCACACTAGACAGGGTACCCAATATGGAAGAAAAAGCTGCTCTGAAGGACAGTTCCCTCTTTGGCAAATGCCGATGGGTGGCCTGAATGAGCATGGGCAGCCTGCTGGGTACTTTTGGGTCATAGCACCCATTCAGTACTGCAGACCTCCTAAATTGGAGGAGCTCTGTCCCCTCATACCGCCAAGATCCTAAAAGGATGGCAAAGTTGTTTGCTTCCATTTTCCCCTCCCATCACCCTAACTGGGCTGACATATAATCCATGCTACAAACTTGACTGACAATGGATGAGCAGAGGATGGTTCTCAGAAAAGCCAGGGAAGAGGCTGATGAGAATCCCCAGTCAGGGGTGGCTGTCCCAGTGGTAAATCCAAACTGGGACCCCAACAATGGGGGTATGGAAATGTTAAAACTTTATAAGAAATGCTTACTGGTAGGGCTGCAGCAAGGAATTCCCAAACAAAGGAATTTCAATAAGATCCTACAGCTAGAACAGAAAAGTAATGAGGACCCATCAGAGTTCCTCGATACTGCCCATACAGATATAAACTCAGATGCTCCAGAAAATGCCTGGTTGATCATATGGCATTCATTACGCATAGTGCCCCAGATATACGCCGGAAATTAGCTAAAGTGGATGGTGTTACAGAGATGAGTCCATCCCAAGTAGTAGACTTGGCATTCAGGTTCTATAACAGAGGAAAGGAGACCTCGACCTGCAACTGTTTTTGTACAGAGGAAGAACAGAAACAGGGTTTCAGGAAAACAATAACAGAATGGTGAGAGAACCTAGGAGAAGTAAACCCCTAGGAAAAAAACCAGTGTGCTTATTCCCGGGAACAGGGACATTGGAAGTATAGTTGTCCTAGGTTACAAGGAAAAAGAAGACAATGAAAGAAGGCAGGACAGAAGGCCAATGAGACCACAACAGGATGATTCACACAGGAGTTACAGGAGGGAATATAGATGGAGCTCAAGGAATCCAGAACCAAGGAGAAGAGATAAGACAAATGATGGTACAGAGCAGAGACTCAGATGAAGGTAAGAGAGAGAATACAAGAATAAAAGAAACCAAGAGCCAAGTACAGAGGACAGGAGGCAGACTGTACACAGACAAGGGTCAGATGAAGACTAGAGGGTCACAGGGGCTCTATTAGATCTAAAAAAGCCCATTAGAATAACCCCCTTGGAGCCCTGGGTAATGCTTATTGTGGGGGATCATCTGATTGATTTCTTGGTGGACACTGGAACGACATACTCTGTTTTGAAATCGAGGTTGATAAAGGTGAGTAAACAAACTACTGGTCACTGGGATTACAGGAAGGCCACAGCAAAAAGCCTTCCTGTGACCTCTGGAGTGCCAGCTGGGTACCACACAGCTCTAGCACAGCTTCTGATACATGGAAGAGTGTCCAATTCCTCTACTTAGACGTGACCACCTGAGCAAGCTAAATGCACAAATTACATTCTCACCCCAAGATCAGAGGTTTCACCTACAGGTACCTCCAGAATATGCCCTGTGGTTTCAGATGCTACTTAGAATGTTCCACCAAAAGGTGAAGTACTACCTCCGGAAATCAAGGAAAGAGTAAGTAAATGGGTATGGGCTGATGGAACCCCAGGATGTGTGAAAAACACTGAGTCTGTAAAGATAGAGGTGATAAAGGGGAGCAAAACTCCAAGGAGGAAACAATACCCCTTAAAAGACGAGGCCTTGAGGAATTGAACCAATGTTAAAAAGATTTCAATCTGGACTCATTAGGCCCTGCCACTCACCATAAAATACTCAGATTTAACAGTAAAGAAACCCCATATGGGGGAGTACCATTTTGTTCAAGATTTAAGGGCCATTAATGAGATTGTCCAAGATATACATCCAACTGTGCCTAATCCCTACACCTTATTAACTGCCATACCTGGGGACTTTGGCTGGTTTTCAGTATTAGACCTTAAGGATGCCTTTTTCTGTATCCCAATAGATGTGGAAGACCAACTGCTTTTTGCATTTGAATGGCAAGCCCCTAAGACCAAAAGCACTCTCCAGTATTGCTAGACTGTGCTTCCACAGGGGTTTAAGAACTCCCCAACTATTTTGGGGGGAAATTCTAGCCAGAGATTTCAGGAAGGTCCAGTTAAACCAGGATATCCTCTTACAGCACATGGAGGATTTAATGATTGCAAGTCCAGACTATAAATCTTGTCTGGAAAATACCATAGTACTAAACCACCTGGCAGAATGTGGCTACAAGGTGTCACCACAAAAGGCACAAATATGTAAACAAACGGTGATATATTTAGGATTTGAGATTAAGAAAGGAAAATGAAGCCTGATGGCAGAAAGGAAATAGATAATTTCAGCTCTTAAAATCCCAGCAATCAAAGATTTTTGGGAATGGCTAGGTTTTGCAGGATTTGGATTCCTAACTTTGGACTCATAGCAAAACCCTTAATGATGCTCTCAAAGGCCTGGACTCAGAACCTTTGTTCTGGACTCAAGAATGTCAAAGAGCCTTTGAGGAAATAAGGTAAAGTTGATCTCAGTACCAGCATTAGGGCTGCCAGATCTCAGAAAGTCATTCAGATTCTATGTGCATGAGAGACAGGGAGTTGCTCTAGGAGTGCTAATCCAATTGTTGGGACCAGAAATGCAGCCTGTTGCTTATCTGTCAAAACAACTGAACCATACCACTAAGGGATGGCCTCCATGTTTGCATTCTGTGGCTGCCACTTGTGACCTCCTACATGAGGCTGAGAAATTTATGTTGGGTTAGCCCATCACTGTGTATGTGCCACATCAGGTTTTAACATTGCTAGAGCAGAAAGGGGAACTTTGGTTGACTGCTGGGTGAATGGGAAAATACCAGGCAACTCTGTTAGATAATCCTAATGAAGCTGCAGATTTCCAATTCCTTAAATCCCACCACGCTGCTTCCAAGCAATGTAGATGTACCTGAGGATGGAAATTTAATCTATAACTGTTTGGAAACTATTGATACTGTGTATGCCAGCCGACCAGATCTGACTGACCAGCCTCTTCAGATGCAGAGTGGGAACTGTTTATGGATGGCAGCAGCTTCATGGAGCAAGGCCGCAGATGTGTGAGATATGCAGTGGTGATGCTCCAGAACACCATTGAAGATAAGGCTCTCCCAGCAGGTACATCAGCACAGACAGCCAAATTAATAGCCCTGACCCGTGCCTTGGAACTCTAAAAAGGTAATAAAGTCAATATATTTACTGAAAAGTACTCTTTCATGATTCTCCACATGCATGGGGCCATCTGGAAAGAACGAGGACTCCTTACCACCCTTGCTCTCCCCTCTCTTTAACCTAACTCAGTATGTTCCTAAATACACTGAGCAGGATGAGGAGAGAGCTCGTAAATGGGGTTTTACTGAGTTCGACCCCAGCTCCACTTGGAGAGTAAACTCCCACGGAATGATACTCCTCCCAGAGGCCCTCGTATATCCAGTGCTAAAACATCTACATGAGGGATCCCACTGGAGACAGTGTGCCCATACTCGAAGGGCCCTTATTTACATAAAATAGCACAAGGATCACCAGAAGTTGCCAAATATGTGCCAGAAATAACCCCAGGACTGACTCACACCCTAAGGCAACTGGGGTTCAGTATCAGGGCAAATGCCCTTTTGGGGTCTGGCAGGTGGATTTCACACGAATGCCTAGAACCACTGGCAATTTTAAATACCTCCTGGTTTTTGTGGATACGTTCTCCGGATGGGTGGAAGTGTTCCCCACCAAGACAGAAAAAGCCTCAGAAGTAGCAAAACAACTGCTAAAGGAGATAATCCCTCGCTTTGGTTTGCCTGACTCCATTCAAAGTGATAATGGGCCTGCATTTGTCTCTGAAATTACTCAGTAGGGTGAGCAACCCATTACAGATGAACTGGAGGTTGCATGCTGCATGGAGGCCTCAATCTTCTGTGCAAACAGAAAAAATGAATCAGCCTTAAAGAAAACTTGCAAAATTGTGCCAGGAAACACACCTGCATTGGGACCAAGTATTATCCCCTGCTCTCCTCTGGATTAGAGTGGCACCTAGAAGTGGGCTACAATTAAGCCCCTTTGCAATTGTGTTTGGTAGGCCCTTCAGGCCTCAGTTCTACATGCCACCCAAGAAACAGCAAGATTGTAGAATCATGCAATATATTAAACATATCCAGGAGATTCTGACCACAATCCATAACTTTGCAACCTTGAACCTCTATGCCTCCTGACCAACCTCTGCATCCTTTCAAACCTGGAGATCAGGTCTAACTCAAGACATGGAGACTGGAGATGCCCAAAACCAACTATCAGAGAAATGGACTGGTCCATATGATGTGTTACTAAGCACACATACTTCCTTAAAACTTGCAGGCATAAAACCCTGGGTACATCATTCCAGAGTTAAGAAAGCCCCAGAAGAAACTGATTCAGAGACTAAAACCCATTGGTCTTGTGAACCCATTGAAGACCTACAATATTTATTTAAGAAAAAAGAACTTAAATATCACTAACTTCCAAAAATTTTTGACCTATGAGCGAAACTGCAGCTGCATGAGGTATCCCACACACGTTGTACAATATCTAAAGAGCTCTGTGTGTCTATATGTTGTATGTCTGTATGTCTATTTTATGTTCTTCCCTTGTGATTGTCTTGGCTTCTAGAGATTGTGAAACTTGTTTGGATGGTGCCTATAGATATTGTAAGAAAATTTAGGTTTTTGTAAAACAAACAAAAGGTTATGGTTTGCCAACATTGTACTACTGAACTGAGCTGGTGCTTTTATAGAGATTAAATATGGTTGCTGCTGTTGTCTTCTAATGTTATGGCAAAGCTTCCCAGAAATCTAAATTGAAGTGAAATTTGGTAGTTTGTCATTTGGTTGATTAAAGGAAATTTTGTGGAACCTCAGTAGAGCTCCTGAGACACTTCACAAAATTTCTCTTTCCTCCTGGGAAAAGCATTAGATGAATTTGTCCTATTTGGTTTACCTGGTGAAATAAAATGAAAGGGAAGCATTGTCACTTGCAAAAAAAAGTAAAACTTCGGCATGTACAAAAAATTAACATTGGTATTAGTCTTTTCAATACCTGATATGTGTACAAATTGTAAATTTTGATTGTTGCCCTGAGATATATGCACCAATGGTTTGATATCTGCAGAACTTGTGTCTAGAGAAAAGAAGAAAAAAGGCTTCAACAGATTCCAATTGATGGAACTTCTGGCAGTTAAAATTTCCTACAAAGAACTGAACAGACTGTTGGAGACAACCTGATTCTTGATAAG
Organism: Galemys pyrenaicus; assembly: GCA_019455555.1. Lineage (NCBI taxonomy): Eukaryota > Metazoa > Chordata > Mammalia > Eulipotyphla > Talpidae > Galemys > Galemys pyrenaicus. The sequence continues at coordinate 26,382 of JAGFMF010012150.1, read as the reverse complement.
TTTTGCTTCAAATAATAGCAACGATTTTTTTTTTTTTTTACTTTTTGTTTCAGAGTTTTCCTGTTCAGGACCTGCAGAGATAACTTGGTTTGCATTTTCTCTCCCCTTGATAGCAACATAGTACAAACAATAATGGTAGTAATTTTTACTACTCATGGCAGAGTCTATTTTTGCATAATTTGAATAGGGAATTTTGTATTCTTCAGTTAGAGAACTGGAAATATATTTCACTGTATGGCTTTGATTGGAATTCTCCCTGAAGTTGAAGTAGAGCTGAACCAAGAAGAGGAGAAACTGCTGCTTTATTTGTAGGGTTCCAGAGACCTCCAGAGAAGGTGAGGAAGCTTGCCTCCATTGGCAGGACCGGACAACCTGGAAAAAGTCCTGGTAACCTTGAGATGAGGAAACCCCAGGTGGAGTCTGGTGAGACCAATTTTGTTCCCGACACAGACCAGATGTCAAGAGTTCACTACTCCTATCTGGAGTATTCTAACAAAGTCAGCTAAAATTGATGTTTGGTTATTATGCCCTGTGACTTTATGCAAAAATAAGTAAAATGGTCTAAAGTTGCTGTACTATGGATAGAGCTGTGATCAAGATGGAGAGAGCTTGTTTTTATTTTTTTTATTTCATTTTTAAAAGATTTATCTATTTATGCACACAAGAGCTGGGGTACAGGCCAGAGTCCAGGGAGGTGAGAGGATTCACCAGAGACAGAGCAGGGAGCAGAACAGGCAGACTGACCAAAACACACTGCCAAGGGCAGCAGTGGGTGAGGCAGGAGAGGTCTGCCTGCAATCCATGTGGGTCCCCGCCCTGGCCGGCAGCAGGGCTAGAACTTGTGCTGCAGTGGCTGCGGTTTGCTTCATAGTGTGTTGCTTAACCTACTGTGCCACCAGGGAGGGCCCAGAAGAAAAAAAATCTTAAAGACTGGTTTAATTTATCTAAAAACACTTTCTCGGGCCTCCCTGGTGGCGCAGTGGGTTAGGCAATGTACTGTGAAGCAGACCGCAGCCACTGCAGCACGAGTTCCAACCCTGCCGCCGGCAGGGCGGGGACCCACATGGCGCAGGCAGACCTCTCCTGCCTCACCCACTGCTGCCCTTG
>JAGFMF010012150.1:8384-23248 GCA_019455555.1 Galemys pyrenaicus | reverse complement strand
GCAGATCAACAGAAGTACACTGCTGAGGGGAGCAGTGGGCACAGCAGGAGAGGTCTGCCGTGCCATGTGGGTCCCCTCCCTGGCCGGCAGCAGGGATCGTGCTGCAGTGGCTGCGGTTTGCTTCATAGTGCGTTGCTTAACCCACTGCACCACCAGGGAGGCCCCATATGTTACAATCTTAACATGCTTCTCTACTAATACTCAAGAGTTTAAAATACCTTTTAAGTTTTTCTGCTAACTATTTTATACAAGTTTACTACCAACAGACTACAGTTTCCTGAAGACTTCCCTTTACATCACTGATGCTTCTAGAAACTTAGTACTGACATCATCTTGGAGTCCAAAAATTGTCCAATACCATCTTTCCTAATACCTGCTCTGCCTGAAAATTGAACAATATAAAACCTTGGATTCATCATACTCAGGTAAAATCTTAAAATTTAAAAAGTACTGTGGTCCCTCACCCTAACCTAACTTTAAAGCTCACCCAACTTTTCCTAAGATCCTGACTAGCCTCACAGTGCTGCTGTGTGTCACATGCTCTTAGCACTTTGTGTCCCTAACAAACTAAAAACTTCCTGTACAGAGCAAGCCAAACCTCCCACTGAGTGCGTGGCTCTATGCCTTACTCCAGCACTTCAGGGATCCCCTGGTGGGTGCTGCCCTTACAAGGGACACAATTTCACAGCTCCTCTGCTTGGAGCAAATATACCATCAACATTCTTTTTAGTCCAAAAACTTGCTAACTATTTTGCTGCTCATCTTGTTAGTGGACTAATCAAGGATCACCTCACAAAATTAACAACTGAACTTTGCAAATCTTGGTGTAGATTTATTGCCCCTTGCCTTATCCAGGCGACTCCTAGAAGCCTTCTGTTACTCAGTCCATTTGAACTGATGTGTGAAAGACCTTTTTATTTTTTGAAGATGTTATTTATTTATGCATACAAGCCCTGGGGTACAGGCCAGAGGTACGGGGTGGGGGTGAGAGGATCCACTAGAGACAGAGTGGGGAACAGAACAGGCAGATGGACTGAAACACACTGCTGAGGGCAGCAGCGGGCAACGCAGGAGAGGTCTGCGGTGCCATGTGGGTCACCTCCCTGGCCAGGGGTGGGGATCGAACTCATGCTGCAGTGGCTGTGCTTCACTTCACAGTGTGTTGCCTAACCCCTTGCGCTACCAGGGAGGGCCCAAGACCCTTTATTCTAAATCACACCATGCCCACCCTACCTTCACCACTGGGAAGTTATCTCCCATATCTTTACTCAAGCAAGTGGTGCGAAAGCACACAGACAGGTATCTGCCTCAACTGGCTCCAGCACCTCCAGGGGAACAGAGCATTTCTCTCTCTTTCTCTGTCTTTCTCTCTCCTCTCTGTCTCTCTCTCTAGCTCTCTCGTCCAAACGTGCCAATACTTTTCACTCTGTTCTTATCCTCCACCACTATGGTAAATCGATATTAATGTTGGAAATAAATCACAGAGCTCCCAAGTTCCTTCCTGTAGGGGTACAATTAAAAAAGGTTACCAACTAGGCCCCCACTCTGGATACAGCAGGCAGGTTTGGGAGGCTGCCTCAGGGACAAGGCCATAAAACCTACTGACCCCCGCCACCAACAGAAGAGCCAGCCCAGCTCCAGGAGTGCAGAAGCAGAGGCCAGAATGTTTGTGTCAAAGGCCAGTACCAGAGACCAGACATCCCAGCAGATAACTGGTGCAAACTGGCACCCCAAGCTAGAAAGCCCGTGAAAACAGTATAAAAGAGCTTCAAATCCTCCTAGCACACAGACTTTTCCAGTCTCACCTGTTTTTCAATAAATCCACCTGTTGTGTTTTCCACTCTCTGGTGAATTCTTTTCACCCTTATACCTCTAGCATCACCCTGATCTTCTCCCCACAGCAATTCCCACATCCTATCTAGAGTAGTTAAATTTATAAAACATCTATAAAAATTTATCAAAATTCTTCAAACAACAGAAAAGATTTCTATATATCATCTTGAGAAAAATAAAGGCAGCTACTGACATGAAAAGTTGGCCTGGCACAAAAGCAGGCCTTGATGCTCTCCTATTAAGCACAAATAATCACACACTAGTAGGAAGGAAGGCTACTCTGTGACGATGGACCAAGATAAAAAAGGGTACTACTCTAATTCTGCTGAGCATAGAAAAATAAAGGGAAACATCTCTATCCTGGCCAGGGCCTGCAAGTGAGCACTTGCGCATTCTAGTCTGTCTAGAGAACACATTTAAAGGATACAAAGACACAGAATCTAACCCAGCTCCTGTCATCAACCCAGAGTCAAACAGTTTAAAGCTTCATCTTAATCACCTAAAATGCAAACCCTATAATAAAATTTTTGAATGTCTACTGTAGGGGGATGCTGTGAGATTGCGATTTATAGGAAATGTATATATCTGGTTATTCAGATGACTAAAATATTTCTCATACATATTTGGTCTTCATCCACAGTTCCTGTTTCATACAACCCTCAAGAGCTTGGAACTTCTAAATGCTGAAAGTGTTAAAAAATGTCTTTTGCTATGGTAATGAGGGTAACTTGGAAAACACCTGAGGTTAGGGGCTGGCTGCCAGGTATACTAGCCCTTTGATTAGGTTAGAACTTTCAGTCTCTGACCTGGAGTTGGAGTGAGGGTGGAGGTTGAGTTCAACTGACAATGGTCAAGGAATTAATCGTGTCTGTAATGATGCCTCCATCCAAAACAAAGGGGGAACTAGCTTCAGAGAGCTTCTAAGTTGGTGAATAAGTGCAGATTCAGGGAGCCGCACACACTTGGAGAGGACGTGAAAGCTCCACCCTTTCTCCCTATACCTTGCCCTATACATTTCTTCTATCTAGCTTTTGATTCCTCTTCTTTGGCATATTTTGTAATACATCAGTGATCTAGTTAATAAACAACTTTCTGATTCTGTGTGCCTTTCTAACTAATCAAGCTTGAGAGTGTTCTGGGAACATCTGTTGTACAGTCAGAAGCACAGATAATCTGTTTTTGATAGGCACCTGGATTCTGAAGAGGGGGTGTGGGAACTTCTAGTCTAGCTGAAATAGGGGCTAGGGAGGAAGGGAAGGGCACCAAAACTAGTATAGGAATTTGCAAATATATACAGCATAGGCCACATGCAAATACCATGTGATTAATCTATTCTTTGAATTGAAATTCTTGTTTTTGAGAGTTCCACCTCAGTGATGCCTGAAGTATTGGACATTGATGCCATCAGGAGAGCAATGATCTTATCCCAGACCCAGGAGAACAAGGTGTTCGTGGCTCAAGATGACTAAGATGACAAACGGGACATGATGAGGACCAGAGCAACAACCGTGATGGGCTACTGTGGTGGAAGATTCGTTTATGATTAACTATCTTTGTTCACAGAAAAAGGCTAGCTAGAGATGATGTTACAATGGGTCTTTGGGGGTGAAACAGCCCCGTTTTCTCAGATGACTGGCTTTCTCACAATGAAGTGTGTATTATAGATTCAATTCTTTCTGTTCAGCAACAAACATTTTCTGGTTGCAGCACAGGTGGGCTTCGCAACCAGAATCTGAAGTAGAGAAGGTGTGTCCTGGGAGATTGAGCCCTGTACCTTTGAAACCTGATGTTACCCTCCAGGTAGATAGTGTCACAATAGAGCTGGATTCTTAGACATCCTGCTGGTGTGTGAGGACTGCTTGTCATTGTGGGGAGGCTGGCTCACACCCCCATTGTAACTGAGGTGCAGGACACCAAGACACAGGTGTTCAAAATCACTAGGGGCCCTCCTGCACAATTAATTCAGTTTAGTCTTTGGTTTTTAGAGAGAGCACCTGAAGGTAGTCAGTTCCAAATAGTTTAGTTTTTCTATAACACCAGATCTACTGCTTCCTGAATATGGACTTCTGTCTGTACTGGGCCTGGGAGATGCAGCAGGACGCCCCCTGCTGTCTCGTAGTGAGCATAGTCAGGTATGAGCTTAGAAAGTAGTCAGTCTGAATTCAAAGCACCCTCAGCAGTGTGGAAGGTAACACTAGTGCTTTTACTTTGAAAGAGAGGAAAGTTTCCGGGAATAGTTCTGAAAAAACAAAGGTGTCTAATGCTTTACTCCGCCCCTACTCCAACTCTTTCCTTACCTCACTGAGTGCCTGTTTTTATTTTCCCAGTTGTTGCAAAATCAGTGTTTTAGTCCATAATTATTTACTTTTTCCCCAGACTGTTTACCTGATGAGTTTTATGAAAGGGAACAAAGAATTTTCACAATTTTATGTGACTTAACCAAATCACACTCAGACCAAATCCTCACTTTTCAAAAAAATTCAGTGTGTTCATAGAAACCTTTACTTTTGTCCTGACCATTTGTCTAGTGAGAAGCCACAAAAAGAGCAATGTTTCTGGAGACATCCATATTGAATAACATTACCTTTTTGAGGTGTGGGCACCAGGAGAAAAGTGAGAGAAGTAGAGTCCAGCTATCAGTCCACTGTTGCAAAGTGTAATCAATCCAGATCTGCAAATACAGCAAGTCAACAGCATCCAGCTGTCTCCAAAAAGGGTCAAGAGTCCATCCTATCTGTCAGGAGTAGGTAGAGAAGTCAGTCTTGTGCTGTGCACTCCTTGAACTTGCAGCTTTCAGTGGGAATCACAAGTTAAGAATGCAATATATTTCTGTGTGTGCAACAAAGTGTTTTTTTTTAAACTGCAATTAATCTGTGTTAGAAATAAATAGCAATTCATTAGATCAATTTTAACAGGTTTCATTAGCAAATAAGCCCCTTTTTCTGAAGGCATCTGTATGTGATTCATATGATCCAACCAATATACAGGATATTTTCATAGTTTATGGTCCCACAAAGGAATGTGTTAAATTTTCTGCACTCAGGGTCTGTGTTGTGCTTATTGAGTAGAGCAATTACATACAGTTTCATTTTAGCATGGTCAGTGCTAAGGCTGAAACAGCTCAGAGCAACAGTATTAGGTTTCAGGTTAGAATCAGGTACAGGCAGTTAGCATTGTGAATTCAGGATTCCAACCAAGCAAGAGATTTTTCTTACACAACAGCAAAGAAGATGGTGCTAGGGTCACTCAGCTGTGTTATATTTTCCAAGTTCAAATGACAAGCAAGGCTTTCCTAAACCCTTTTATTTCATCAGTCTTAGAGTCCAAGTTGATCTAAAAAAAATGCATGTAAGGCAAAGTTCAACAATTTCTAATGGTCAGACACCTGATTTCAACAAGAATCCACTTGAAAACTTTTTTTTGACACTCCAAAAGTTGTATCTCCATATGGAAATTTGCTATCCACATCATCTCCCCTTTTCCAGAGACTCTAATCATAGAGCAATAGGCAATAATCATACTAAAAATCATCAGTAACATAGATTTTTTTCCCTTCCTAACATTTATAAAATTAAAAGCATATAAATTTTAATTAGATACCCAATATAATAGTCACAAAATAGGAAGCCTTTTTGTGGATTTTTAAAAGTTCCTCTATTTTCACTCACTGGAAGTTTACTCAAATCTTTACCTGTAAATTCAACCCTTACAGGGTAAATAATACAGCCTTTGAGAGACTGGAATGACAGATGGGATGCAGATGGAGGCTGCTGGTTCACTTTTTTTTTTTTTTAAGATTTATTTATTTATGCATACAAGCACTGGGGTACAGGCCAGAGATGTGGGGGTGGTGAGAGAATCCACCAGACAGAGCAGGACACAGAACAGGCAGATTGACAGAAACACACTGCTGAGGGGAGCAGTGGGCGAGGCAGGAGAGGTCTGCTACGCCATGTGGGTCACCTCCCTGACCGGCGGCAGGGATCGAACTCGTGCTGCAGTGGCTGCGGTTTGCTTCATAGTGCGTTGCTTAACCCACTGCGCCACCAGGGCGGGCCCCTGGTTCACTTTTTTTTAAACTTTTTTTAACTTTTTCTTTTCCTACCCTATCCCCATATATCCAAAACATGGCTTCATTCCTGGAAATTGATTTAACTTTCTTCTCTCCCATTTGTAGGAGAGAGCAACAAAGTTTAAACATTCTTTTCTCAACCAAAACGCCTTTTGGGAAATGTTTGAGTTCTTTCTCCTTCCACTTGAAGAAAACAAAAAATAAAGGCATCACTCAAGCTGCACTTTTGGTTTTCTCCCTTTTGTCTACAAAGCCAAAGTACCTAATAATCTAAACAACCAACTCTTGCTCTTGGATGTGTCATTTTAAAATTTTATATCAATCATTTAACTACAGAAAAGCAGCTGATCTGGTATTTCATACTATGGATTACTCTGGTATTTAAGCATCAACGATTTTAACTTCCTTCCCCTTTATTCTTTCTGTCACAAACAGTGCTCTACCATCATTCCATGAATCTGAGTCATTTTACTATACTACACTTTTGAAGTCAATTCTTCCAAAGATTCCCAAGATCACTACCAGGAATCTGCTGCAGTGTCTGACAGGACTAAGTACACAATTGTATTCACTGCTAAGGTGAAATAAAGACAGCAAAATAAAAGGTAAAGGCACAAGGAGGGAATTCTGGAAGAAACCAAGAACAAAATTCCAAGAGTCCTCTCAAAGGGTAGTAGTTACACAGGAAGGATGTGTTTTTTTCCTCCAGGAAATGTTACTGGGCTACAGTAGGCAGAAGCAGGTATGTGTGCTGCTCCACTGCAAGTTAGTTGTGGCAGTTGCTCCTCAGAAACCTTTTGTTATCCTTTAACAGATTGTGACTTCACAGAAAAACTGCACACGTAGTTTTATATATAATTTCAGAGAATTTTAGATTCCCTTGAAGGTTTCCAGGGAACAGAATAAAATTTTTTAATCAGTTTAGGTGAAACTGTAGAGATTTTAAAATGGATCTAGCAATCTAAAATGAGTTTACTAAGGTCACTGAACCCTTTTAAAGAATGATTTGATTGTCTACATTGCAGGTTTGTTCTGTTTACTTCTAGTCCCCTAATGAGAACTTACCATTCTGTTCTGTACTTTCTACTTCAGTAACTGTTCCTGAAAGTAGATTTTAATCTTCCTCCAGTGATAAATAAATTCACTTATCTCTTCACCACAATTGTGGTTTATGACAGACTTAAAAGTTATGATGAATACCCTTAGTCATATCTCAAAATGTCCAAGGCTCTGAATCTATCTAATACAGGCCTCTTTAAAGAGGGTCATGTACTTCTGTGGTAGACATTGTTTGTACAAAGTCTTGCAACACAGTAGAAACTAATTCCTGCCAGGAGAGTCAACCTCAAGAATGAAAACTCAACAGTGGGCCACGGAAAGGTCAGGAAGACCAGTAGGGTAGCTGTAACATTATATTCACTATCGATGCTCAAAGTCACATTGTTAAACATACTTATGCACTCTATCTCTCCTTCCCCCACTCCATTCATCTATACCTTCATACACATCATGAGAATGAAATACTTTGTAGACAGGTTCACATTTAAAAAATCTCTCTTCCTTGTCCATTTTTTTTCCTGGCCAGGTATTAGATGTTTTGATGCTAATGTCCTTGCTAGGCAAGATGATTTGAGTAGATTCTAATTATACCAATATTTTCCTATATATCTGGTTCAAAATGCAAAAAGGAAGTCAGTGAGTTTCTCTTAAGGCATTAAGTCTTATAAATACAAGCTCTCCAGCCAGAATCATTAACAGTATTTCAGTACTATTTTACTGAAGGTTTAAGTGACTGGTGCTTTTTGCTTAGAATCCGTCAATGTAAAAATCCTTCAAATGGGTTTTTATTTTTACTCTAGGCTTCTCAATTCCCTTCTACCCCACACACAGACAGTAGCCTGATCTTTTAAACTTAAGGCATTCTACTATATCACTCTCCATCTCAAAAACTTCTGGGGAGTTCCATCTGCCATTCAAAATGAATCCCTGATTTTTTTACTCACTCCTTCAATTCCCTTATATGAACCTCTCGTCTAAAACCAATTAGTCCACCCACTGAACCTAGAACATGCCCTCCGATTTTTCATATCACTTTGTGTTTATGGACAATTTCAAAAGCAAATAAAATTTTTGAAAAACTGTAGGATAGCAGATATGGGAAGGAAAGTAGGACACAATATTCTACTCGATCCACCAAGGTTCTGACTCCACTTTGGCTGTCTGGGATTTCTTGGTAATCTTGCTCTCTACACAGACTAGACACGGTGCTGTTTCTTTTTAACATACACTGTTAGGAACATTCTGTAATTTTGTCTGTGGGAACTAGTTTTGTGAGTGGGTGTGTTGATATACATTCCTTCATACCTACTGTTTGTGTGCATATCTCTATATACACATCAAGTAGACTGATAAATAATTATTAAATATTGCAAACAAAAAGAAAGCCATAGAACATGATTTTAAAAGAATCCTTTGTTCTCGCCACCAAGAGTAAATAGATGTTAGCATTCTTTACATCTTTGTTTCTGATTCCCCTCATATTTCAAGAGAAATAATATATGATATAGATTAAGTCCTACCCATCCCTTCTCTATAAACCCTCCGAAAGCATCAAAAAGCATACATATATTCTCATGTTTCTTTCTAATCTGTACATGTTCATATAAACAACATAGAGTAATAGTGTTGCCGAACTGCAGCCAGCAGGAGCAGTGGGGTGCTGCTCCACTACAAATTAGTTGTGGCAGTTATTCCTCAGACCTTTTATGTAGCAGTGCACTGCCTGGATCATAGAATGGACCAACAAGGGATGAGCTGTGAGTTGATTGATGCTTTGTTGCCAGGACTCCACCTCTTACCACAAGTCAGTGGTGGCAGAGCACTTTTATGTAAAGTGCACATCCTGGATTATGGAATAGACCAATCAGGTGGAGGATTGAAAAATGGTCCAGTCAGACTATGAGGGGGCACCCTTAAAGTGGATATTAGCCAGGATTAGAGGGAGCCTGGGATCACGGGGATCATTAGACACATGGAGAGACACAGAGAGAGCACCAGAGAAGCAGACAGAGAAGAGTGCGTAGAAGCAGCAGCCCAGGGGAAGAATAGGTCCGGAGAAGCGGCAGCCCTGAGGAAGAGCCCCTGCAGAGGAAGAAGATGGTTCCAGCCCCTGAAGAAAGGAGGGAAGCCTCCAGCAGCCACCCTCTGAGGAGGAGAGAGAGGCTGAAAGACTCTTCAGAGACTGGGCCTTGGGCCTGTCTCTGACACTGACTGAAAAGAGTACCAAAGACCCTGGGCCTGGTGTCTCAAAGAGCTGTTTGTTGTTGATATAAACCAACAACTCACAAGAGCTGTTAACACTGGATGTCTCTGACACTGCCTCTGCGGGACCAGTAGTGGTCATTCCTACTGGCCAGTGCTGCCCAGCTTTCCTGGTGACTGGTGACTACCAACACTGATGCTGTCTGGATGAAGCAGCCAGCCTCTTGTGGGTGCATAAGCATTTTTTGTTTCCCTGTTTGTAAATAAACCCCATGGTTGTTGTTCCTGTAGCCTGAGGTCTCTTGCAATTGCGTGCACAGGTGAGAACCCATAGACAGTGCCCGATACAGGTCACTGTTACGCTATAGCCCTAGATTGTGGTTTGTGGCCTTTTGGCCTTTTGGGGGGCTCGCTGGCCTCAGAGACCTCCTCTGCCCCTGTTTCAGTAGTCCATGTGTTTTTAAAATGTACTTTATATGTCATATTGTTTAATTAATAAACTGGTGATGTTGAGAATTTTATATTTGCCATTCACACATCTTGTATTTTCAGTGGGCTTCAGATCTTTTACCCCTTTTTGCTTATTATTATTATTATTTTAGAAGATTCTCTATGTATTCTATAAATGTCTTCTCTGATAAATATGTTCAAAATAGTCCTTACCAATGTGTTTTGCTTTATGTTTTCTTAATAATCTTTAAATTTTTAAAATCAATTAATTTATTTACTTATTTGTAACAGGTTACAACTTGAGCATCCCCATCAGCTATTATCACCATAGTGCATCCACCACCAACTCACCCATACTCCATCACCACAGATGACTGCATCAAGAAGACTGGTATATCTACAGAATGGAATACCACTCAGTGATCAAGAAAGATAAACTCATGCTATTAACAGCAACACGGATGGAACTTGAAAAGATAATGTCAAGTGAAATAAGTCAGAAGGAGAAAGATTAACAGTCTTTTTAAAAGAAGTGTTTTCTGAGCACAGGAAGAGCACAAGGGACTATGGTGATGGTGAATGGGTGAACTGGTGATGGGAATTCTATGGGGACTACAACTGGAAAAAGAAAGCAACACGGTATGAAAAAAAATAAATAAAAAATAGAAAAAATAAATATAAGAAACATTTTCATTTTGATGAAACATAGTTTAGCATTTTTCTTTTATTTTATATCTTCATTATGTGTTCTAAGAAACTATTAACTATTTCAAAGTCACAATTATTTTCTCTACTCTTTTCTTCTACATATGCTATGATTTAAGTTTTTAGATCTATGATGCATTTTTTAAAAGATTTATTTATTTATGCATACAAGAGCTGGGGTACAGGCCAGAGGTGCAGGGGGTGAGGATTCACCAGAGACAGAATGGGGAACAGAACAGTCAGACTGACTGAAACACACTGCTGAGTGGAGCAGCAGGGGAGGCAGGAGAGGTCTTCTGTGCCATGTGAGTCACCTCCCTGGCTGGAGGTAGGGATCTAACTCGTGCTGCAGTGGCTGCATTTTGCTGCATAATGCGTTGCTTAACCCATTGCACCACCAGGGAGACCCCTAGATCTATGATCCATTTTAAATTATGTTTTGTGAAGAGTGTAAAATAAAAAGTTGATGTCATGTTCTTCCCTACAGATATCCATTTAATTCATTATTGTTGAAGAGATTTCTCATTCTTCATTGAATTGTCTTACTACTTCTATGGAAATTAAAATTAATTGACCATATGTATTTGAGTCTATAGTTTTTATTTGTTTTATAAATTTAATTTCCAAATGTCATATAGAACTGCTGACAATTATCACAAGTTTTTCCTGAAAATATCTATTTCATCTTCACTTTGACAGGGGTTTTCACTGGTATAAAATTCTAAACTGATATATTGATCTTTTTATCATTGCAAAGATGTTGTTCTATTGTGTTCTGCCTTACATTGTTTCATTGAAAAATTGGTGATAATTCTTGTATTTGTCCTCCTGAATTTAATGACTTTTTTTCCTATACTTGCATTTAAGACTCTCTTTTCCACTGGTTTTCTGTAATTTGATCTTGATATGCTTTGGCGCTGTTTCTTTCTTTTACCCATTGTCACCTCAGGAAGTTGAGATGGCAAACAATCGCCACTGACTCTTTTTATATTCAATCTTAGTAACACTGAAATTCCCCTGTTAGAATAGTGATTGTAGGGAAGCAAGAGAGTATTCCCCAAGGCAGCTTAGAAGAAGCAGGTAACACACTGATTCCTCTACCAAGTTAATGACAGCAAGACCTGGAAGGATATGAGTCTCCTCTCTCATTAAGTATTGATGAAATATTGTGTGTCAGGAATAGCTAGCTTTCCCATGTTCCCCCTCTAGTGTCAGTGAGATCCAGTGAGTAACTGAACTTACATTTACACCCAGTGGCAATGAGAATATGAGGTAGTGTGAAGCAGTATAAGTCAACACTGCTTTTCCACACTCCAGTGTCAGTGGGGTCCAGTGCATTACTGAGATTACATCCTCACTGCAGCAATAAGATAATGCAAATTGGTGCTCCACTTTCATCAGAAAATGCTCATCACGGAACTCAAACTTTTACTATACCCATCTGCAATGAAGTAGTGAATCAGCTCCCCACTTTTGCTGGGTTGATGTTAGTGGACTCATCAGGGATCTGACAATCCATCACTGCATGAACATGCATTCATAAACAAACTGACTGATTAAAAAAGAGAACCCAGGGGGCCTCCCTGGTGGTGCAAAGGGTTAAAATGCAGCACTATCAAGCTATCTGCAGCCACTGCAGCATGAGTTCGATCCCTGGCCAAGGAGGTGACCCTTCTGGGGCAGCAGACCTCTCCTGTCTCACTCACTGCTCCCCTCAGCAGTATATTTCATTCTATCTGGCTGCTCTGCTCCTCAGTCTGTCTCTGATGAATCCTCTTACCCCACCATGCCTCTGCCCTATACCCCAGTTCTTGCATAAATAAACTTAAAAAATAAATAAATCTTTTTTAAAAAATAAAAAAAAGAATCAAAGTCCCATATTTAATACCTAAAATGTCCAGGATACATTTGAAAATAACTCATTTCATTAAATGAATCAGAACAATCAAGACTCGATTAAAGAAAAGATAGTGATTACACATCAACTCTGAGACAATTCCAAAGCTGAAAATACCTGGAAAGGATTTTTAAAGCAACTAGTAAAATTACTCCAATAAGCAATTGAAAACAATCTTTTTTTTCTTATATATAGCGAGAAATAGTCTTTATTCTTCTTGCTTTCTGCACACTGACATATGAAAATGCCTGGAACTTAAATATGAAAAGACTCCTTACAAATCAAATCAACAATTTTATACATTTATCTTACTCACATGCCAGTCACAAATCACCAGATCTTATGAAAATAGGGCAAATCATATCACAAAAGAACCAAAAAATTTTCATAAAAAATATATCCCTGTGTGGAAAGTATTGTGTGTTGTGTTCTCCAGTGCTTTCACATTCTTCTCTTCTGTGCAACACGTTGTTTCCTCAGATAAGGCATCCCCATACTCGTTCTTCAGAGTCCGTTTACATACTCCTCCGTCTGCTCCAGGGCGATGTTCATGTAGTCATCCAGGAAGGCCAGGACCCCTCGATAATCCACTCCAGAATTTAATCTTACCACAACTGCTCGGCCGATGATTTGCTTTAAGAAGTCATTGGGGGTTTGCTTCCTCAGGCTCATTTTACCTGTCCTGATCAGGAAACTCGGATGGGGCTCCAGATCTCTCACTGCGGGCACCCCACGATCTCGGCCTCACCGACAGCTCTGAAAACAATCTTGAAACAAATGACAAAATAGAAAACCTCACCAAAACGATACAAGATACTGAAAAAAGAACAAGTGGAAATTACACACTTGGAAAATGCAATAACTAAACTACAAAGAAAACTCACTGGACCAGCTCAATAGCATAATGAAGACTAGGGAGGAAGGAATCAGTGGACTAGAACATGAATCAATATAAATTGACCCATATGAACAACAGAAAGAAAATGGACTAAGAAGATTTAACAATGCCCCAGAGACATATCAGATAATTATGAAGAACTAATATCTAGGAGAGAATAAAGAGTGTGAGACTTAAAAAAAGGTTCCAATATCTACTGGCTGCAGTTTAATATTTTGCAAAAGAAAAAACTTACAAACCTAGAGATTTAAAAAGTGTAGGAAGCTCAAACAGGATAGACCCATAAAAATCAGAGAAAGATGATCTGCAACCTTAATAAAATAAAAGACAAAGAAAAAAATCTTGAAAATAACTAGAAAAAAATGCACATTACCTAGAGGAGCACAACAGTGCAACTGATAGTGAATTTCTTGTGTAAAATTATGGAATCCAGAAAGAAGCAAAACAAGGGTTTTTAAGAGTTGAAAGAAAGGAACCGTCAACCTTGAATTCTATATCCATCAAAATATCTTTCAAAACAAATGTCTCTGGTGAAGTAAAGTCAACATCATGGTACTACAGTGCATTTTCCTTGTATCATCTCAATCTACCTAATTAATCAACTATAGAGCACTGAGGATCCCTCTGATCATTGCATCAAGAAACTAGAGAGATCCATGCATCAGTACATCTGAATGTGGATAAATTGGGGTTCATGGACATATCGGGCCCAGAGGGAATAGAGACTGCTGAGCAGCCAGCCTGATTTCCAAAGAGGGAAGGGCAGAGACAGCACAAAGGCCTATGTCCTCAGGCCAAGGGAATCACAGAGTAGTAGAAAAGAAGTGAGCAGTTGGGTCAGGATCTAGCATTTGGGTCAGGATCTAGTAGGAGGGCAGCACAGAAAGCACAAGCAACTGCATCTCCCTCTTCCTCTCATCCCAAAGCACTGGAGCCAGTGTCCTGGAGTGTGCCAAACTACTGAGTATTTCCCAGGACCCCAGGGAGGGGAAGGCAAATAGTAGTAAAAACGGAACAGTCAAATTCCTCCTGTCCTGGCAACCAGTAGGTCCCTCTGCATCCCCTAGCCCTACTGACATAGCAGCAGAGCCAGAATATGGCGGCTACACCCATAATCTCCAGACTGCATGTGGTGAGGACACAGTAGTAGCCATAACAACCTTAGTGGAAGGCAGAAACCAAAAACTAAAGCCATAGCATCACCTACTGGGGAATAAAAGAAAGGCACTTTATTACAAAGTTGAGGCAGGGGAGCATGACTGGAAAACAAAACCAAAAAAGGTAGTAGTCGTGGGAAATTCACAGACAGGAATATAACTTCATTCAACATGAATTTTCAAGATATGACATAAAAAAAGGAGAATGATAACACTCAAGAAAACCTAAAGACATTGAAGAATGGTATGTAACAGAAGAGAATTCATAATAGTTATTATGAGGAAACTCCAAAATATACAAAAAAGCTCAAACTGGTAATTAAATGAAATCAGTTACAAAATTAATGAGGATTGCTTTATAAGAGATTAAAGCTATAAATAAAAAATGAAGAGATTCAGGATGTAAAGACCTCAAATAACTGAGGTCAAAAATGCCAAAGAAAACTTTAAAATTTTTTTTAAGATTTATTTATTTATTCATACAAGAGCTGGGGATACAGGCCAGAATCACGGGAGGTGAGAGGATTCACCAGACAAGAGTGGGGAGCAGAACAAGCAGATTGACTGAAACACACTGCTGAGGGCAGCAGC